>CM040447.1:1177546-1254195 GCA_022749755.1 Azadirachta indica
ATTTATTTAATATTATACTTAACAATAAAACTGCTTTTGAAAATTAGATTTTAAAACTTAACTCTTTTTCTATTTCTTAAAATCTGTTATAAAATGATGTGATTTACTAAAACTGATTTTAAAAAAATTTTACCAAACACTTAAAATGACTTTTGACGGTTTAAAATCACTTTTATCTTTACCAACAATAATCTCAAATGGGCTCTAAATGACTTTTTAAGCGCTCTCCGCTTAGTTTTGAGTCTAAAATATATAAAAGATAAAAATTATATGTTTTGAATTTTGTCTAGCTCTTATATTTTATGAACAGTGTTATACTATCTCATCTACTCACTCTCAATAAATTTTTCATCTAGTAGGTTTTAAATTATTTCTTTCGGTGCTTGAATTTTTAGATTCAAATTTAATCAAATCTATCTACATATTTTATTTAATTGGAATAAAACCTATATTTTTTATGGAATATAGAGTGAGTTAGTTTACAAAAATTGAGCAAATTTTAAAGATATAAATGTATATTTTTATTAAATAAAAATTAAAAAATTAACATTTAAACAAGCATTTGACTACCGGCCTAAGTGCAAAACATTAAAAAGACAAATTTTTGCCTGATTAAATTAACCTAAAAGCATTAGTCTCAGTGGTGAAAAGACACATTTCTTCCTTTATAGAAATCGTGTTCATATCCTATCAAATGTAGAATTATCCACAATATTGTGAGTTTTTCATTCTATTAATGATGTGGGTAGATTTTCCTTTGAGTTAAGGGCGAACTAAAGTTCCCTTCAAGTTAAAATCAAACACTACTTAAATTAGATGCAGTAATTAAATTTCTCTTTAAAAGGGTAAATTAAGTTTTCTTCAAGTTGAGAGTAAACATTATTCAAAATAAGTGTAAATTCTCAAACGTTATTAAACTAAATTCAATTTTAGGATAGACAAAACTTCTCTTCAAATTAAGGATTAATATCACCTAATTAGGTACGGTAGATAATTTTCTTTCAAGTTAAGGAGAGATTAAATTTTTCTTCAAGTTGAAAATAAATATCACCAAAATTAGGTATAAACTTTTGATCGATATTAGAATAGATTCGATCAAAATTATCAATTTTTGATAGATTTTTAATTTAATATTGTTATATTATAAATATAAAGTGTGATATTAAAAAAATTTAAATTTTAAAATTAAAAATATTCTAAATTGACACAAATCTAATATCAATATTTAAAAAATCAGCCATTTGATAAAAGATAAAGCAAAATATTAAGAAAGCGGTACGATCGTTGGTTGGTGGAGTGGGAGTAGACAGACAGAATATTTTTCATTTACGAGGAACATTTAACGCACGTGATTATTCATTAATCTTATTTATTTATTTAAAGACAATTTAGATTTTATAATATAAAGTTTAAAAATAGATTTACATTTTAAAAAACTTTTTATAAGGTAATTTGCATTGTGTAATATCAAGTAAAGGATAAGGTTCGGATAAAAGAACATGAATATATTATTAGATTTCGTATAATTATTCATTTTTTGTTTGAAATATAAATTTAAATAAATTTAAATAATTTATTTATTTATCATTTATCATGTCTAAGATAGTTTTTTTTAATCTGAAATTTAAATATAATTTAAACTTGAATTTAATTGAAATCTAAATTTAATTGATATATTTATTTTTTTACCTGAAACGTCTAAATATAAATATTAAATTTTTTATTTTTATAAAAGTAAAAAATTTAAAACTATGATGTTAACATATATGTTCTTAAAAATCTTAAACTAATATGTTAAATTGTTAAAATATATGAATATTAAGTAATAAACTAAAGGTATTATTGAAAAATAAAATATTTAATTTATTTAGACATTTAGTTATTTAAATTTAAATTAAAATTTTTAACATAATTATATTCAAACATTTTTAACAAATTTTTAGATATAAAATAAAAAATAAATAGTTTTTAAATATAGAATAAAATTATTAAGATTTAAATAAAAAAGAGCCTTTAAATATGAGTATTTGAAAAACAAACATTTTAAAACATGTGAACTATATCAAGTAGGCACTAATTAGATTCATCAATTTTATAATCAATTACATAGACTTCTATTCGTTCAAAAATTTTGCTAATTTAGATTTTTTTTTATTTTTTATTTATAGATACAATAATATTCTATTAATTATAATTATTTTAATAGTTAAATAGATAATATTAATTTTTATTTTTGTCTAAATTTATGAATTAAACTAATAAAAAGAGTTTCTGTCAAGATTTTCAAAGTTAGTAAAATTAAAACATAAATTTAATCAAATTTTAAAAGTATATACATCCTTTTCTCTCTTAGGAGTCGTTTATTTTTTTGACCAAAGTCTTAATATAATTGTTTAAATATTTAAAAGTCATTTATTTTTTAACTTATATATGAATATTTATTAAAAACATCTGAATATGATTAAATTAAAATTTTTGACTTAAATTTAAATAAGTAAATGTTTGAATAATTTAATTTTTTATTTTTAAAAAAATTCTTACTTTATTAATTTATTTATTTACTGACAAACTTAAAATTTTAGTTAATTATTTTTAACATATCTCTTATCTATTATGTGTCTCCTCTACTTATCTTCTCAATTTTACCTATTTTATACTTTAATTATTATAATAAATTTGTATGTTTACATAATTACAATTATATTATAATATGACTTATTATTTTTATTTAATTTTTATTAATATTTATATCATAGAAATAATTTTTTTAAAAAAATTATATATCAAACAAATAAATAATGTACATACTAATATAATTTATTAATTTTTTATATATTATTATACATATAAATATATTATTTAAAAAAATATATATGTTAAACTATTAATTTTTAAATTTTTTATTTTATCAAAACAAACAACTTAATATTTGTTTTTAAATGTTTTAAAATAAAATATAAATATATCATTTAGATTTATATTTCAATTAAATTTAAATTTCAATTATGTTTAGAATTCAAATAAAAAAATAGATGCTATCTTAATATTACTATCTTGTATTAGTGTAAAATTATTTTTATGGTAATATTCAATTTATTTATAAAAAATTTTGCATTTAATTGACCTATTATGATGTTTTGTGTTTATACTATATTTACAAAAGAAGGGAAAAAAAAAATCATAGTCCTTCTCAACAAGTCTTACATAAAGGACAATTTCGCTGAGTCAGCATGTTCCATCTAAGATTCTTTTTCTTTGATATCTTTATGGGCAAAAGAAAAAGCTAAATATGATATTATATATATACAGGTACATATAATACAGGCGGGATTTGATGAATTTCGAAATTCTTTATTATAAAATAGTATGTAATAAAATATTCATAAATTTTATAATATGCTCAATACAATTAGGGATTGTTTGTTTTTTCAATAATTAATTGTTTAATTTATTTACTTTTAAGTAATTAGACATATATATATATCTTAATAATATATTTGAGTTTATTAAGAATTCAGACTAGTTTATAAATTTAATTAAAAATTTAATAAAGAAAAAACAAACGTTACTTCACTCTAACTACAGCACACATGAAAACCTAAAAATTATATATATACATCATTTACCATGCATTTATTTGTTTATATCATCAATAATTATGTATAAAAGTAATACTACGCGCGCTTAAATTTTAATTAAAAATTCTCGTCACAAATAATGTAGAATTTATTGAATACATGGTAACAATGTGACACATAATTTAAAAAATTATGAAAATATATTGTCCACTTCATATTATTTGGAGTAAAAATTTAATAGCTTGTTAACCCTTTTTATTGAAAAAAGTTTAATTCAATACTCACTAAATCATGAGCTTTCCAAATAGCTCATGAGTACTTCGAATTTAAGATATTAAGAATTTAAACTCACGTTCACTTGAGAATTAAACTAAAACTACACGATTATTGAAAAAATAAACCCTACTCAAAAGTTGGCAAGTACCAATATTTTTCAGCTTTATTTTGAAAATTAAGTAAAACCAAAAACTAACACTACCAAATACACACCTATTATGTCTGCCAATACCGTTGATTTGTTTTGCTACAATAATTATTAGGCAAAATTTAAGAACCTATAACAACAAACTAGCATACTGTCACGTGCCGTCAATTCAGAAGCGCACCGAAATTTCACTTCAATTTTCAGCACGTGACGTACTTCAATTTCCAGCACGTGACGTTACGCTGACTTTAAAACCTTAAAATAAAATAAATGCAAACTGCACCTAATAAATGCAATAATTCTATACATCCCATCAAAAGAAAATCATATATAAACTTATAATGTATAGCTGTAGATCCACAAGTAAGACCATTTAGAGTGTGGAGTGTGTCACAAATAAACATTTCCTATAGAAAAGACGTCTACACAAACTCCGCAGATTAGCTCCAACTTTCTCTACAGTAAGCAGCTGCTGCTGCCCCTGCTCATTTAAATCCTGAGAACGAAATTGATGGTGGTGGTGAGGTGACTACAGTGGCGGTGGTGGTGCGGTGACTGCATTGGCTGTGATGGTGATGGTGGTAAATTAATAAATTAGATGTTGAAACATCATTAAGGTTAGATGTAGGTGCTCATCTCCTGTACAAAAACTAACTATTTCCTACCTAAAAATCTATATAAGTAACGATGCTTTGTCTAAAACAGGAGGGATTAATATATATTTAAGATGAAAGTAAAATCCTATCTATCCTATCCTATCATTTCTATCTTCATAGCTTAAAAAAGTCATAAGGGCCTCAAGGAAGTCAGTCTATAGCTTTGAAGCCTGCATAGCACTAACAGTATTTGATATCTCCATAAGCTGTTCCTCCATCTTAGCTTTCCATTTCATCAACTCCTTACACATTTCCTGCCAAAGAAAGACCACTCCCACATGGAGTTTTGTTGAGACGGTGAAATGACAATATTATCTATCATCTATTGATGCGTCAATCACAATGAAGCATAACTTATCAAACAACATTACCTGAAAAATAATTAATGAATTATCAATGTCTAATTTCGAGTTGCTGGTAAGAGAAGAATCTGGGGTCACATTGGCATTTTCCTCCTCTTGCCTCCTGGGTACTAGCTCCAGCACATCCCTGCTCACACAAAAATATATAAAGAGAGAGAATGCCTAACATCAACCAACAGGTAACAATGTTTTCTTACAAATCCGGCTCAGCCAGCTCAAATACCTCTTCATTTTGGTCATTTCTTCCTTAGGTAGCTCCAGCTCTCTTGTGCAAACAGGATCCTGAGAAGGGCTATCCCCAGACTTCAACTGAGGTGGTGGGGCTGAGTAGGGATCTCGCACAGCCACCTCTCCACTAACATTAACTGGTTCATTACTTCCAAAGAGAGGTCCAAAATCTTCTGGCTGAATATCATCCAGGTTGGTGCTATCCAACCAATCTTCCCATCTTCCGGCAGGATCTGAAGGACTGAAGGTAGTGCAATTCTTTGATGCCAGCATACTGCTCAATGAATTTGAAACTTCAATCAGCTGTTGCTCAATTTTAGCTTTCCATTTTACTAACTCCCTGTACATGTCCTGTTAAACAATCAATTGTCAGATATGACTTGATTGATCTAAAATTGACACACAGTTGAAGACAAAGATCATATCATCCTAGCCTTAGATAATAAATTTTACAGAAACTAAACGCAATCATTGACATCTTATCTTTCTACTTCAAAATATCAGAACTCAAATGGGGCTTGAGGTGGAATGTTGCTTTGCTACCTGCATGCCACTCAAAGAACTAGAGATCTCCAGCAAGTGTTGGTCGGTTTTAGCTTTCCATTTCACCAGTTCCTTGTGCATATCCTGTCATAAGGAAAATACCCCAGTGAGGCTCTACAAAGCAACAATCACATTATCTTTGAGCATAGTGATGTTAAACAGTTACCTCAATTGGATTGTGCTGCTCTTGCTCTCGCTGCTTGCACATTACCTCATGCATATCTCTTTGTTGGTATATCACATGGAACAGCATAGATCAATCAGAACAAGTTACAGGGCATGCCAAACATCAACTATAAAAAGAATATCTTTCAAGTCCCTACCTCTTCATTTTCTCCATTTCTGCTTTAAGTAGCTTAAGCTCTTCAGCACAAGCAGAACCGTCTGTGGGCTCCTCACCATACTTCCCCAAAGATGGAGAGACATTATTAGGATCTGAAACCCCAGCCTCTTGCTTAATCTTAACTAGGTCAGCACTTTCCAGACAATACTCCATCACTCCTTCAGTGTACCTCTTCAGTTTCTCCGTTTCTGCTTTAAGTAGCTTAAGTTCTTGAGCACAAACAGAATCCTGAGAGGGGGCCACACTGGACTTCCACCAAGATGGAGGAATATAGTTAGGATCTGTCACCCCAGCCTCCTGCTTAATCTTAACTAGGTCAGCACTTTCCAGCCAATATTCCATCACTCCTTCGGTGTTGTAGCAGCGTCGAAACCTCTCAGTGCCACCTGGTGCCACCTTACCGTCAATGTGCTTCAGTAGATGGTCCAAGAGGCCAGTGTCACCAATTCGTTTTCGAGCTGCCATTCTCAGAGCTGGTCGAGAGATTGGATTTTCAAATACAGCCCCTTCATCCTTCATGATCTCCAACATACTTTGCTCTGCCAGCTTATACCTTCAAAACATGCATTTGATTCTTAAAACACTATAACATTTGTTAACAAGACTGCTAGAAAAACAAGTCAAATTACGTATCCTGTACCTATCTGCAGACCATCTCTCTTTGGATTTCTCAATCTTATTCTTCTTAGACTTACAAAAACTACTGTTTTGCTGCTTTAATTTTGCACGTCTCGTAGCTCTTGCTTCTCCAATTTGGCTAAGGGGAAGGCACTTTCTTTTGCGAATTTCTGGTATGACAGGAGACTCAGCTGTCACAGCTTCTCCATCATCTCTTTCATCTTCATCCTCCTTAACAACACTGGATGACATTTGAGACTCATCATTTTTCTGCTGGAATTTAACTAGTCGACAAACACCCCACTGCGACATCCCAGAGCGTTTCAACTCAGACCAACACAGCCCTTTCTTTGAGGTTTCATCCAACTTCCCACAGCCTTTTAATGCTTCTGAGGCACCTTCGAACAAAAACAACATTCAGCAACCCAGTGTGGAGTATCATTTCAGTACCGCTCTTAAAAGCTCAAAATTGATTTATATTAACTTTTGCAAAGAATAAGAGCATACTTTCCTACTGGTGCCATAAACTTAGTAAAAGGACTGTTTCTAGATGAAAATGAAATCATGGCAGACATTACAAATAATACAGACCTCAAACTATTTTGCCACAAGCTTGATGCCGTCAGCAGGATTCAAACTCAAATTTGTAATACTCAAGATAACCAGACAAGCTGCTACAATTTTGTACTGGAATTTTGAAAAAGAAAAACTAAATTCCAAATTTCCTTATCTAACTCAAGAGAACAAATTTTTCAGAGTCAAGTTACCAAAACCTCCAAATTGAAAGAAAGTTCAAGATAAAATGATTAGTGACTTTATATGGAATTCTGCAAAAAGAAACCTCTCCTGACTTCTGCAATAGAACGACAGCCATAATAATCACTTTTGCCAGAAAAAGTCATCACCCTTTCTTACAACTTATAGCATAAGCAAGAATTTTCATGGCCATAACTTTGATGCCTCACAATTTTGAAATGTTGGAAAAAGAAGGAAGAAGAAAATAATAGTGTCATGAACAGTACAATTTGAAAAGTAATTGGAAGAATTCTTGTGCAGTGGATTCTTAGTCTATGAACACATTCAGCATAAGAGATTAATGATGAATCGATAAATGAACCAAGTCATCATTCTACAAAAGTATTGTCTCAATAGAAGTCTGCATACGAGCTGAATGGACAACTATAAATCATGAAGAAGCAAATTTGAACTACATCACATGTAAAACAGCATATAAGCCCATAACAGTGGAAACAACAAGTATTTATACAACTTCATTTAACAGATCATCATTGCATGGGGAAAAAAAAAAGTGTGATCAACTATTAACCTTCAACATTCCAAAGCATTTAAAATCAGTTGCTTCACAAGGGAAAATAACCAAAAACACCAGAAAACATCCCCGTGTCAACCTTGGAATTTAATTTTCATTCACATTCAACAATTGCTCCCACACCTATCTTTTGGATAAGTACAAACGCAACAGCAAAGAAACTGATTATCCAAGTCACACTCAGGTGATTTCAGTTTTTAAGCACTATTTCAAACTTTAAGACAATTACCGAACAAAAAAAAAAAAGAAAATATTTCAACCTTCCCTCAAAGAAAAGAAACTTTCACAAACACCATAGCCACCATGTTTTGAGCAGTATTTCAGCAGCATCTACATGGGAGAACACAATAACCTTTTCCAAAAACTGGAAACAATTTTAAATGTCTGTAAAACAGTTCCTTGGCTTTATACCATACCTACTGCTGTACAAAAATTTCACTAATACGCAATCACGCAAAAAACAATCATGAACACCGGTGAAGTAATTCCACAAAGAGACCGCAGACTGCGTAAATGACAGAATAAATTAATAAAATAAACTCCACATTGTCCATATTACATTAACATTCCAGCATAAACAAGCATATTTTCCTTCACTTTCTCAGCAAACAAACAGAAAAAGAAAACCCTAAAACTGTAAAAGGGCAAGAAAACCGGGGTCCGATCTGGGTAGTGACCGATGGTCGTTTCGTTTGAACAAACATGCAAAAGAGGGAAAAAAGGAATTAGGGTTTAGGGTTTATTTACCTGGAGCGGAGATAGGTGGCAGCTTCAACATTAAAAAACAAAATAAAACCCTAAACCAACCACACACATGAATAAAATCACTGCCATTGGTAAAAAAGTGAAAAAAAATAAAAAAGAAAAAAAGAAAAGAGATAACAGAAGAGAAGAAAGAGAACGAGAAGAATACCTTCTAAGGCGTTTCACGAAAGGAAAGGAAATAAGAAGAAAATGGCCGACAGTCACTGTAGCACAGCTCCTTCTATTCCTCTATGAGAAAATATAATATCCTCCTTTATACAAAAATTCCTTTTTATTTTAATTAATTAATTAATTAATTAATTTAATATTTAAATAATTTATTTTTTCACGTTGGTTCTAAACCCTAAGCGCCAAAATCTGTGCATTAGTTGAATGATGCCGTGTGGATTATGCACTTTAATTTTAATACCTTTTCAAGGTTATGTTATTTAAATACATAAATAATTAATTAAAAAATACGTATAAATTTCAAAAATTTAAACTACTAAACGACTTAATTTCAATGTCATTAAAAATAATTATTAAAATTTCAATTTGATAATATAATAAATCTTATAATTTTGTTAATTTCGAATCTAAAATTTAATAAAATATAATAATTTATTTAAAACATATTAACAAAATAAATAATAATAATTTTTTATTTATTTTAAATTTGTTTTAATAAATTATTTCTAAGAGAAAACTTTTAGAGAAAAAATATCATTAATAAATAAAGAGTATAAAACAAATAGATGCCAAAAGAATAAAATACATGAAAATATATTTTGCTTATTAGCGGCCAACTAAGGTGAAACCAGAAAAGCTCAGCCCACAATTGACTATAGCAGCAGCTAGCAAATAGGCTAACCAACGCTGCCTGACAACAAACTTTAGCTTTAAATTGCCAATTATAGCAGGAAATTGGCAATAAGCTACAATAGAAGAACAATAGAAAGAATGGCATCAAAGCTAGAACAAGAACATAGTAGCAGAAAAAGTAGTAATAGAGATGCGATAGCAGAGAAATAAGTAGGAAAACAACAGTAGAACACACATCCTTTACTAATAACAACAACAAAGTTGAGCTACTCGTGACATAATCTTCAAAGCACTGCATGATACAAACTAAACAAAAGTCAGCTAGAACGATAATTTGGAAAGTCCTATACATCTCTGGATAAGAGGTGGCCAACACCGAAGAAGGGATGATCTCACCATGTAAAATCATTACAAATAAGATCCATATTTGTGAGCTTGTCAACCACAGCATTGTTCTCATGAAAGGTGTGAGTGTAACAAAAAAAAAAATCATCTTAAATATAAGACTATAGCAATGTTGCAGCGAGAATGTAAAGCGATAAATGCGTAAAATACGCGCTTATTATTTACTTTTAAACTTGATTTGTTTATTTCTCAAGTCTCATTGGTTTTTGATGTGTCTTGGTTGCATTGTGCAGAAATTAAGAAAACTAGCTACTTAAAGTGATTTTGACTAGAAAAGGAAGATGTTCAAGGACCAAATTGCAAGAGATTTAAGGGCCAAAATGCAAGGCATATGGGGACTAAAGTGCAAAAGAGTGCAAAAGAATTTGGATTGATTTGCAAGGTTTTTAAAACTTGGAAGAAGATAGCATGGCGCGATTGTGCCAAATTTTGGCGTGTCCACGCCATGCATCTTGCCCTTAGGCAAAATGCGTGGCGCGGCCCCACCACCAAGTGGCACAATTGCGCCATCAACTAGTGCAGCTGCACCATCCTTGCATCTTGCCTTGCGGCCCCGCGCTTACTACATGCGATTTGGACGTCTTCTGGGCTTAATCTAAGCCCTAAGATCAGCTATGAATGGCTGGATTTAGGAAAAAATTAGGTTATTTATGTATTTGGGTATTGGATGTTAGGAAGCCATTTTTGGAAGGGTTTGGCTTGCAAGAAAGGGAAAAAGGAGGGAGAAGAGTGGGATTAGAGGGATTTTGGAAGTTCAAGTCCAGATTTTGAAGATTAAAGCTCTCCTTACCTAGTTTTATCTTTTTCCCTTGTCTTAATTTGTTGTCTTGAATTGAAAAATTTTGAGTTTATTGAGATTATGTTATCAATTGTTAAATTCTTAACTTGTGGATTTGAATTTTATCTAATGGTTAGCTAAACTTATATTCTTGAATAATGATTTAATCTATTTGAAATATCCAATTTCTGAAATTGTGTGTTTCATTTGGTTTAATATTGAGTGCTGAGTATTTATCATGATGCTTAATGCTTTTAAATTTTTGACCAGTATTTGAATAGTTTGTGGATGGATATGAACTAAGAGATGATTATTATATTTAGATCGGGTGATAAATACCATAAATTACATGTTAAACAGAGATGTACTAATATGATTTACGTAATTTTTGAAAATTATGACTAATCGTAATGCACTTCCATTTAACTAGATTCACATAGAGATATAGTGAATTATTGAATGCGAAGTAGGTTCGGCTGATATCGAGACAGATAGTCAAATAAAGTAAGATAACTAACTAGTAACATTAAATCAAATCAACATCAATTGAAGAATTAGATTTAGCCAAGTACGATGAAATCATTAGCCCTAGGTTTTTTTTTTTCTATTAGTTGAATTCTTTAATTAAGTTGCTTAGTAATCAATTTTAGTTTATTCAAAATTCTCAATCAATCCATTTTGAATTCTTTAGATAAATTCACAAATTAATCATCTTCGGTAATTATTGGCTTAACTTTCCTCGTGGGACCGACACTCTCCCATCACTATATTGCTTATTTACAACACGTGCACTTGCGTTCGTAATATATGTAATAAGTTTTTGGCACTATTGCCGGGGAATGTTAAGTCCTTTAGTATCGATTTGGATTAATATTGAATTTAGTCTAAAGTGTACTTTTTGTTGCTCTTACAGGGATTTTATATAGTGTATGAGAAAAGCCAAAAGTAGTAATTTATTGCCTTTCAATTTTGAAATTGAGAGAACTTGTTGAAGGAATAGAAAAGAGAAAAGAGAATCAACAAGATGATCGCAACCTTGCACCATGGAACAAAATCTTGGGGATAATGTTGGGGCCGAAGACTAGCGCACTTTGAGAGAATATGTTATCTCGACAATTAATGGAGCTTTGACCAGCATCAGGAGACCAGCAGTACAAGCTAACAACTTCGAAATCAAACCAGCCATTATTCAGATGATCTAAATCTTAGTTCAGTTCAGTAGATTAACTCATGAAGATCCGAACGTCCACATTGCAAATTTTTCTGGAAATTTGTGGGCACTTTTAGACATAATGGCGTGTCAAAGGATGCGGTAAAGTTGAGATTATTTTTGTTCTCACTGAGGGACAAGGTGAAGAATTAGTTGAATTCATTTTCGCCAAGTACTATTACCACTTGGGATGACTTGGCACAAAAATTCTTGGCGAAATTCTTTCTACTAGTAAAGACAGCAAGGTTGCGAAATGATATCACCACATTTACCCAATATGAGATGAAGTCACTATATGAAGCTTGGGAAAGGTACAAGGATATGATGAGAAGATGCCCACACCATGAGTTACCTAAATGGCTTCGAGTGCAGACTTTCTATAATGGGTTGGGCTGTTCAACATGAACACTTGTCGATGTAGCAGCGAGAGGTGCCCTAATAGGGAAAACGATTGACGAGGCCTATGACTTGTTAGAGGAGATGGCTATTAATGCTTATCAATGGCCCACAGAACGTTTGACATCAAAAAAGGCCTCAGGAGTTCATGAAGTAAACAATATTACTGCACTTATTGCTCAGTTCACCACACTAAACAAGCAACTAGGAGCTACGATAGCAAATTCTATCCAAACTCCTCAGATGGTTTATGAGTTATGTAGTGGTAATCAACCAGGCATTGATTGTCAAGTTGGTAATCCATTTGCTCTATCGTTGTCTGAATAAGTTTCATATGTTATGAACCATAATCAGCAGCAGAACAATTCGTATTTCAACACTTATAATCAAGGATGGTAGAATCATCCTAATTTCTCTTGGAGGGGAAATCAAAATACTGCAGGACCACCACCTAAATTCCAACCTCAAGAGAAGAAAGTTAACTTAGAAGAAGCCCTTACATAACTCACCTTGAATAATTCCAAGTTCATGACAAAGACTGAAATAACTTTGCAAAATTAAGCGGCTTTCATTTGGAATTTAGACGTACAAGTAGGGCAACTTGCGAGTATGATGACAGAAAGACAACAAAGATCATTACCAAGTAATACCAAAACAAATCCCGAGGAGCCAGTGAAAGCCATTACACTTAGAAGTGGAAGCAATTTGAAGAACCACAAGGTAAATTGAAAGCACAATTGGAGGAACAACCTAAAGCTTCAGCATCAAACCAAGCAAAAACAGAGGATGAGATTGGTGAAGAGTAAATGAAAAGCACCATTAGCACTTCTAAAGAAATAAACTCTTCAAAGTCACCACAAGAAGCGTCAACTCCTCAGAAGAAAGCTTTGTCACCTCCACCATATGTGTCTCTAATCCCGTTTCCTCAACGTATTTAGAAGAATAAGCTAGATAAGCAATTCTTTAAATTCCTTGATGTTTTCAAAAAGTTGCACATTAATATCCCTTTTGCAGATACACTAGAGCAAATGCCAAGTTATGCAAAGTTTATGAAGAAGATATTATCCAATAAAAGGAAATTGGAGGAGAATGAAATGGTGATGCTAACGGAAGAATATAGTGCAATTTTGCAAAACAAGTTGCCTTCAAAATTGAAGGATTTAGGAAGTTTCACCATCCTTTGCACCATTGAAGAGTGTTATTTTGAAAAAGTATTTTGTGATTTGGGTGCAAGTATTAATCTAATGCCTTTGTCTGTTTTCAAGAAATTGGGTCTTGGTGAAGTTAAGGTTACAACTATTTCACTTCAATTAGCAAAGAGGTTAATCAAGTTTCCAAGAGGAATTATGGAGGATGTACTAGTTAAGGTTAGCAAATTCATATTTCTGACTAATTTCATTGTGTTGGATATGAAAGAGGATAGGGAGATACCACTCATTTTGGGGAGACCATTTTTAGCCACTTGGAGAACACTTATAGATGTTCAGCAAGGAAAATTGATTTTGAGGGTTCAAGATGAGTAAACAGAGTTTAATGTGTTCAAGGCTATCAAGTATCCTTTTGAGACTGATAGTTGTCTTAGGATGGATATTATTGATCGATTGGTGTATGAAACTTTCAAGGAAGAACATCTGAAAGAACCTCTAAAAGCTTGCATAGTTCATGCTAAATCTACCAATGCGGAAGATGATAGAATTGTTGAATGTGCATAATACTTGGGAGCTGCGCCATCATTTTATCATGAAAAACCTAAGTTTGAAGAGCTAATGAGAAATCTGGATCCATCTTCATTAATTAATGCAAGTTCTCCTAAGCTTAAACGTAAACTGCTATCAACTCACTTCCGATATGCTTATCTGGGTCTAGAGTCCTCATTTTTGGTAATCATTTTAGCTTCACTAAGTGAATTAGGGGAAGAAAAGTTGCTCCGGGTATTAAGGAACTATAAGGCATCCTTAGGGTGGTCCATTACTTAAATTAAGGGTATAAGTTTGTCAATTTGTATGTATAAAATCCTTATGAAAGAGAATTTCAAGCCGATAGTGCAATAACAGTGTTGTTTGAACCTAAACATGAAGGAAGTGGTGAAATATGAAGTTTGAAAGTTACTTGATGCAAGCATGATATACCCAATATTCAACAGCCCATGGGTTAGTCCAGTGCAAGTAGTGCCAAAAAAGGGAGGAATGACGGTGGTCCAAAATGATAACAATGATCTCATTTTAACACAGACAGTAACGGGATGGCGGATGTGTATTGATTATTGTAAGTTGAACAAAGCTACTCGTAAAGTCTATTTCCCATTTCCGTTCAATAATCAAATGTTGGAAAGACTCGCTGGTCACTCCCATTATTGCTTTCTTGATGGGTATTTCGGATACAACCAAGTTCCAATTGCACCCGAGACCAGGAGAAGATGATATTTATGTCTTTACGGCACCTTTGCCTTTTAAAGAATGCCATTTAGATTGTGTAATGCACAGGCAACCTTCTAACGTTGTATGATGGCCATTTTTTGTGATATGGTGGAGAAGTTCATAAAAGTTTTCATGGATAACTTTTTTATTATTGGCTCCTCCTTTGATAATTGCTTGGATAATTTGGCTTTTGTCTTACAACGTTGTGAAGAAACAAATCTTGTTTTGAATTGGGAAAAATGCCATTTTATGGTTCAAGAGGGAATTATTTTGGGTCATCATATTTTGGCAAAGAGGATTGAGGTTAATAGGGTGAAGATAGAGGTTATTGAGAAATTGCCTCCATCCACTTCAATGAAAGGAATCAGAAGCTTCTTGAGACATGTTAGCTTTTATTAGCGCTTCATTAAGGATTTCTCTAAAATCTCTAAACCTCTTTGCAATCTTCTTAGTAAAGATATACCTTTTAACTTTTCTGTTGATTATTTACAAGCATTTACCACTTTAAAGTAGAAGTTGATTTTAACACCTATTATCGTAGCTCCGGATAGGGAATTACCATTTAAGTTGATGTGTGATGTAAGTGACTATGCTGTTAGAGTTGTTTGGGGCAACGAAGAGTGAAAACTTACACGTCATATACTATGTAAGCAAGATTTGAATTGAAACTTAAATGAACTATGCCATTATAGAAAAAAAGTTATTGGATGTTATGTATACATTTGATAAGTTTCGCTCATACTTGATTGGCTCAAAGGTAATAGTCTCATAGACCATTCAGTCATTAAGTACTTGCTTGCGAAAAAAAAAGCCATACCAAGACTTATTCAGTGGGTACTATTGCTTCAAGAATTTGATTGAGAGATTAGAGACAAAAAAGGGTCTAAAAATCTTGTAGCTGATCACTTGTCTAGATTGTAATAAGAGGAGAATAAAGATAGTACCACAAGTGCCATTAATGAAGTATTTTCAGATGAACAACTCTTTTCTTTCAAAACATGGAATACACCTTAGTATGCTGATATTGTGAATTATTTGGCTTGCAGTATTCTTCTTGAAGATTGGTCATTTCAGTAAAAGAAAAAGTTCTTTTCAAAGGTTAAACATTATTATTGGGATGATCTGTTTCTATATAAGCAATGCTCCAACTAAATAATTAGGTGATGCATTCCAAAAGAGGAGATGGTAAATATTTTGAAGCATTGTCACTCATCAAAATACGGGGACACTTTAGTGGAATTAAAATAGCAGCTAAGTTACTTCAATCTAGATTCTATTAGCCTATGTTGTTTAAAGACTCTTATACATTTGTTGCTGCTTGTGACCAATGCCAAAGGTCGGGAAATATATCTCGAAGGAACAAATGCCGCTCAACAATATTCTTGAAGTGGAGCTAATTGACTTGTGAGGTATAGGCTTCATAGGAGCTTTTACGTCGTCTTTCTCAAATTAATATATTTTGGTAGTAGTGGATTATGTCTCAAAGTACGTAGAAGCGATAGCTTGCTGTACCAATGATGCAAGGGTGGTCTCAGTTTTTTACGTAACCATATTTTCCCTTGATTTGGCACCCCTCGAGCAATTATTAACAATGGTGGGAAGCATTTTTGCAATAGTCAGTTCAAACTTTTGCTGAAGAAATATTGTGTAACTTGTCGAGTAGCTACTGCTTATCACCCTAAAATAAGCAATCAAGTGAAAATTTTGAATAGAGAGTTGAAGAGAATTTTGGCAAAGACCGTTAGCACTTCAAGGAAGGATTGCTCAAAAAAATTGGATGATGCACTGTGGGCTTATTGCATAGCATTCAAAACACCTATTGGAATGTCTCTATATAAGCTAGTTTTTGCAAAAGCTTGCTATCTTCCAATTGAGCTTGAACATAAGGCATATTAGGCCATAAAGATGTTGAATTTAGACATGAAGGCCACTGGGGAGAAGAGGTTGTTACAACTCAATGAAATGGAAGAGTTTAGAAATGAAGCATATGAGAATGCTTGAATTTACAAGGAGCGTGTAAAGAAGTGGCATGACAAACACATTTTGAAACGAGAATTTGAGGTTGGTCAAAAGGTGTTACTGTACAATTCTCGTCTTCGACTCTTCCTTGAAAAATTGCATTCTCGATGGTCAGGTCCTTTTACAGTGGTACGTGTGTTTCCATATGGTGTGGTTGAAATTTGTCATGAAACTAAAGGAACATTCAAAGTGAATGGACAATGGTTGAAGCATTATGTGAAAAATGAATTCGAGCAATGCAAGATCATGATTACTTTGGCTAGTGTTTGAGTGTTTTTTGTTGTGGTCACACTCTGTCCAGTTGAAGACGTTAAACTTAGCGCTTTTTGGGAGGCAACACAAGCTCTATATTATGTATTTCGTTTGAATTTTTTTTATTATTGTGTTTTCGTTTGCTTATTGTTTAATTGAGTTTTTGTGTTTTTTCTTTATGGATGTGGAGAATTTGTGCAAAATTAAATTCAAACTAAGGAAGTGGAGGACAAGATGAGAGGTTAAAATTAAAAAAAAAAAGAAAAACAAAAGAAAAGCAAAAAAAATTGTGGGGGGGGGGCGCAGGCTAATCGCGCGCGCTTGTGCTTACAAAACAAATGGCGCATAGTGGCCGCACAATTGGACCGGGCACCCGTGCCACTCCCATCAAAGAAAGGTGTGCGTGCAAGCTGAATGCCTGTCGCATACGCGTGCAACCAAGCGCGCCCGCACTGCACCCCCCTGCACTTTTTTTTTGCAATTAACTACCCCTCCCCTTCTCTGTTTTTCCTTACCCTTATATTTCTTCCACAATTTTGAGCTACTCCTTCATTGCCACAATATATTTTAAATTCCATCCACACTTCCAAATTCAAACCTACCAAACAAAGCACGACCCATCCAACATCAAATTACCAAATTTCTCAACATTGGAGCATGTGAAAATTTGTGTTCAATGCAAAGAATTCAATCCCAATGTTAAGGATTTTCACAACAAATTCAAATAAGTCTACTTGTCTACAATTTTGTTCTTTGAATTTAACTTTTGGTGAGAAGTTGAATTTGTGGCACTTTGGTAAAAGGTGGAAGTGTTGGGTTGTTGACTTTTGCAAGATTTGTAGTGGGTGTCATAGATTGATTGTTATTTTACAAGTGTATGTGTTGATTATGACAAAATTTTGGGGGAAAATTGAAGGATTGAAATAGAAATTGGATGGGTTGATAAAAGTGTGGGGGAACGAATTGTGGAAATGCTTTGTTGAATGCAATGAGCTTTATTTATCATGTTTTAGGAGTTTTGCTTTGTTTGATTGTTAATTTTGAGTTTGTTTATTTTTAGTCTTTTCTTTTCTTGGTTCTTGTAAGTATAACACTTCTGTTGAGAGTGGTCTTGTTTTGATGAGCTTGCTTTTATCTTGAATGGAAAGCCAATGATCTTATTGTGATTATGAATACTTAAACTGTGAAAAATGATAAATGCTATCCTAAGTCCTTGTGTTTGATTTGTCAACAAATTGATTTTACTAAAGGAGTCCTCTAAATTCTTTGAGTACCGAGTCATAATTGCTTGCTATTTAGAAATCTAGATAAAGTTTATGTGATCTAGTAAGGATGTTAAACCTTAGTGAACTCTAGAACTTAGTTGATGGTCACTTGAGGTGAATTTGTAAAGGATACATCATTAGGGAAATGAATTAGGTTATCTTTGGAGCATTTGAGCCTTTCAAGCCAACTTAGAAACAATCAATCTTTAGTTCACCATTTTGAGCATTAATTTTCTTGTTTTATCCTCGTAACAAAAAAAATAAACCAAATTTCATAGCTCTTGGTTTTAGCACCTTAAAAGCTTTTTTCCTTTTTAGGGCTATTCAATTAAGGGAGGTTGGGTGGAGTACGAAAAATAAGCCAAATTCTTACCAAGTAATCGGGTCTCACACCTAGGTAAGTATAGAGAACTCGTGTCAAAAGGTAAGAGTAAGGCTAACCAAAAAAAAAAAAATTCTTACTGAGTAACCGGGTCTCACACTTAGATAAGCGTAAAGAACTCGCATCAAAAGGTAAGATTAGGGTGAAAAAAAATGAATGATGTAATTAAATAAGTGTAGGGTTGAGCAAAATGGAGAGGTGAACAAAGAAAAGAAGCATGGGATAGAAGAAAGAGTTCTAGGAGGATTAAGGTAATTAATGCTAGAACTTCACTTAAAGAGAGTGATTAGAGAGTGATTTGAAAACTAAGTGTATGCAGTTCTTAACCTTAGCTTATCACTATAAGCCATATAAGTCATAAGGATCTTTAATATAATATCCTAATTCATTAGTAGAGAGTGATTTGAAAACTAACCTAATTCATTAGTAGAGAGTGATTTGAAAACTAAGTGTATGCAGTTCCCTAGGTGTCCAATTTGAGCTTAATTGTGAGCATAATCTAATCAGAATCGAAAGACATTCAAGCATGAGTGACAATTTGCACGCACGCAAAAAACCCTTGAGTAAAATGATTTTGTTCTTAAAGTCAAATTATGAGACGAATGACTGCATTTTGAAAGTTTCCTTAATTTAAGTATAACATTTGATCTATGAGGCTTGATATTGCTTCGACAAAAGGCTTACTCATTCGTTAATTAATCTTAATTGTGAAATTTTCTTTTTATTAAATAATTTTCCCCTATCTATTTTCATATTGGTTTAAATTGCTTGAGGACAACATATATTCAATGTGGGGGTATTTGATAAGTGCGTAAAATGCGCGCTTATTATTCACTCTAAGACTTGATTTGTTTCTTTAATCCTCAAGCCTCATTGGTTTTTGATGTGTTTTGGTTTCATTACATAGAAATTGAGAAAGCTAGTCATCTAAAGTGATTTCAACTTGAAAAGGAAGATGTTCAGGGACCAAATTGTAAGAGATTTGAGGGCCAAAACACAAGGCATATGGGGATTAAAGTGCAAAAGAATTGGGATTGATTTGCAAGGTTTTTAAAACTTGGAAGAAGACAGCATGGCACGGCTGAGGCAAAATTTTGGTGCATCGGTGCCATGCGTTCTGCCTAAGCGCAGAACGCGTACACCATCTTTGCATCCTGCCTCGCGCCCTTGTGCTGTTTTGGCACCCCAGCGCCTACTGCACGCGATTTGGACGTCTTCTGGGTTTAATCTGAGCCCTAAGATCAGATATGAATGGCTAGATTTAGGAAAGAATTAGGTTATTTATGTATTTGGGTATTGGATATAGGGGAGCCATTTTTGGAAGGGTTTGGCTTGCAAGAATAGGAAAAAGAAGAGAAAAGAGAGAAACTTGGAGGAAAAGAGGGGGATGGGAGGTATTTTGTAAGTTGAAGTCTAGATTTTTGAAGATTAAAGCTCTCTTGACCTAGTTTTATCCCTTTCCCTTGTTTTAATTTGTTGTTTTGAATTGAATAATTTGGAGCTTATTGAGATTATGTTATCAATTGTTAAATTCTTAACTTGTGGATTTGAATTTTATCTAATGGCTAGTTAAACTTATATTCTGGGGTGATGATTTAATCTATTTGAAACATCCGATTTATGAAATTATGTGTTTCATTCGGTTTAATATTGAGTGTTGAGTATCTATCATGACGCTTAATGTTTTTAAATTTGTTGGCCAGTATTTGCATGATTTGTGGATAAATATGAACTGAAAAGTAATTATTATATTTAGATCAGGTGATAAATACCGTAAATTGCATGTTAGACAGAAATGTACTAATATGGTTTACGTAGTTTTTAAAAATTATCACTAATCGCAATGTACTTTCATTTAACTAGATTCACATACAAATATAGTGAATTATTGAATGCGAAGTAAGTTCGGCTGATCTCAAGAGAGATGGTGAAATAAAGTAGGATAATTAACTAGCAGCAAAGGTATTAAACCAGAGCAGCAGTAATTGAAGAATTGGATGTAGCCAAGTATGATGAAATTATTAGCCCTAGGTTTTTTTTTTTTTTCCATTAGTTGAATCCTTTAATCAAGTTGCTTAGTAATCAATTTTAGTTTATTCAAATTTCTCAATCAATCCATTTTGAATTCTTTAGATAAATTCACAAATTAATCATCTTCAATAATTATTGGCTTAACTTTCCTCGTGGGACTGACACTCTGTTATCATTATATTGCTTATTTGCGACATGTGCACTTGTGTTCATAATGTACGCAACATAAAGCCCAAAGAGGAGTGAGATTAATGTCTTGCAATAGGTGATTAATCATGAGAGAGTCATATTCCAACCAAAGCCAACTCTTTGATCGCCATAATTTCTATATAGTAAGCTATTTGACCCCTAAAAGAGTGGCAAAACTACCCTGGAAGAGACCCTGATCATCTCGAATGATAGCCCCACAAGTAGCAGTACCTGAATTTCCTTTGGAGAGCCTATCAAAGTTAACCTTCACTTATCCCTACAAAGCGGGAGTCCAAGATAAAATAATAACTGTTGGTACCCAATGAAGGGCAAAAAGAATTCGAAGACTAGATAAGATGTCTTGATCTCAACAAAAAAGAATATAACCTAAACAAATTTGAGCAAAAAATGTAATGTGAACCTCATAATTTGTCACCACTGATTGCGCTCGCATTTGAATATTATGCCAATGAACTAGATTACGAGCCTTCCAAATTATATAAAAAAATAAAGTAACAGATGGTAAGCAAATGTTGTAGAGTTAGGGGCTAAATATCTTATTACAGATATCATTCTAAAGAGACATAACCCCTGAAGATAAGGGAACAGCAAAGTGAAAATGATTGGCAACCTAAATCTCTCTAGCAAAGGAACTATGAGCAAAAAGATGATTCGTATCCTCCTAGCACATCAGTGAAGGACATAAAAAGCAAGTGGAAACCATGCAAACACCATGACTTCTAAGTACATCATCAATTGGAATATGATTTTGTGGAAGTCTTTAAGCAAAAGTAGAAAATTTTGGCAGAATAAAGGAGTGCCAGATTGAAGAACACTAACTAAGGAAAGGGCTTAGAGTGCGAATATAATTATAATAATCTACAAGGGAAAAGGTTCATCCCTAGAAGAATTCTACACCAACTTATCTTGCAAATTTGTTGGAAAGATAAGATTTTGGGAAGGAATTAAAGTAGGGAGTTTATCAAACATTAAAAGAGGGAATGCTTTAATCCCCGTCTTGAATCATTTTAGAAACATGACAACTTAACTAAACTGCACCTATCTCACTCCTGGACAATGTAAGGGCCCTCAAGCCAATTATCAAACCAAAAATTGATATTTGATCCATCTCCCATAATCCACTAGGAAGTTAGAACCCTTCACCATCATCTAGATGACAGACGAAAGCTTAGGCCATACTGAAGAATTAGGAACTCACCACTTGATATCTAAAATAAAGTGATTTAGAAAATAAGCTAAACATGTAGTGCCTTACATTGAATATCCCATAGAGTTATAAGTAAACAAGCCTTATTAAGAATACCAAGCCTATAGAGATTAAAACCTTTTTTTGATTGCGAACTATAGATTTGTTGCTAGGAAATTAAAGCCAACTTATGTTTACTATAATCACCTGAGAGGATGAAGTTTTTATCACCCTTATGAAGTAAAGCTATAAAAGACTTAGGCCAAAGATAAACTTTAAAACTATGAAGGAGCAAGCTTTAAGCCTATAGATTCTCTCTTTGGTAGGTCGCGTGGAGTTAGTTAAGCTTTAAGTTTAGAGATTGCTTTGTTAGCCAAACTTTGAAGATGTTGAGTTCTTAGACAACCTTTAAAAATTGGTACCTCTAAATAATGCAAAGGAAATTGGCCTTCAGGGTTGCCCAGAATGTATAATATGTCATCTTCTCTATCAATTGTATGCTTTCCTATGAAAACTCGACTTTTTTCTTTATTGATAAGCCTAAAGAAAAGCCATAAGGTTGGACAAAGACATTTTATCCCTTTTAGAAAAAATGAAGACATCATCTGTATACAATAGATGAGTAGGCGAGTTACTCCTTCAAGAAGAGAAATTGTCAACATATATATTTTTGTTTGTAGAGCAAAAATTCCATGACAAATGACTTTTTCACTAATACAAAATAGGAAAGGTGACAAAGGGTCACCTTATCTAACTCTGCAACTATAAGAAAAGAACCCATAAAGGGAACCGTTAATTAAAACAAAGTTGCCGGTTAAATTTAGGATGATATAGATCCAATAAATGAAAGTCTTATGAAAGCCAAATTGACGTAGAACTTCACAAAAAAATTACCAATTTAAGGTGTCAAAAGCTTTTATGATGTTAAGTTTGAGACCAATATTGCCACCCCAAATATGTTTATTCAATATGTTGATACTTTTTGACACTATAAAAATGCAATCATGAATATGTTGATCACGAATAAAAGCTACTTGATTTGTAAAGATAACTTTTGGCAATAAATCATCCAACCTATTAGCCAGAAGCTTAGCGATAATTTTAAAAAAGAAGTTGGCTAAAGCAATTGGTTGAGAATCCCTTATTTGATCTTCAATAAACACCTTGGGAAGAAGAATAATATAATTTGAATTCATTAATTAGGTAAAATACGTAACCTTGTAGAAAGAAGTGTCATATTCTCTTAACAACATCACTACCAATCAATTCCCAACAAGCCTGATAAAAAGCACCAAGAAAACCATCTAGACCTAGTGCATTTAAAGGGTCTAAAGCAAAGATTGTATTTTGAATTTCAATAAAATTTGGAACACTAACGAGCAAATCATTATTAGTATTCCATAAAAGAGAAGGGATGTTAGAACAAATCTCCAAATTTCCTCTAAATGTTAGGAGTAAGGATTGCGGTACAATATAATGACTTGTAAAAATCTGCAATATGACATGAAATTTCCTCAAGAGCCTTCGACAAGACTCTATTAATTTGTAGAGAATAAATTCTTGATTTTACAGAGCTGACTATGGCATAAGTGTGAAAAAACTTCATTTCTCATCTTCGTTGTTTAACCATTTGGTTTGAGCTCGATTGCGCCAAAACATAGTTTGGTAATTAACAACATTAAGAACCTCTAGCTTGGTTTTTGCTTCCAAAGAAAGATTATCTTTAGTAGCATCATTGAGGGCAATAGAAGCTTGGATATCTTCCAACTTATGCCTTGCTTTTGTATTCAGATATGAACATCTCCAAAGATTTCTTTATTTCAAAGTCGAAGTTCTTGCTTGAGAACTTTAAGTTTATGATAAGCATATAACAACCAAACCTAGGAATGGAGTGCCAAACTCGACTTATTAAATTCTTGAAATTTGGATGATATAACCACGTAAATTGGAAATGAAAGGTTTAGGCCCACTAAAGCCTATTGTTAGAGTCTTAAATCTTGTGGGCCATAACATACTCAATGATGGCCTTGCATCAAGTTGACAAGTTGCAGGATTTCCACAAGGTTGCGCGACAGGTATCGACAAATTAAGATAAGGGTATGAGGCTACGTTACCGAGAGTGATGCTGAGCACTCTAAGAAAGATTAGTGTTCTGGGAACGATATGAGGATAGCCAGAATCATTGATATACACCTATTTAACCCGAAACATGGATGTGAACTAAAATGGTACAAGTAGCAACAAGGCAGTATCTGAGCTGTGCAATGGGTGTCAATAATGAACTATACGGGTGAATACGGATGCAGGTCGTGAGCTAGAAGACTTAAAGCAGTAGCGGAGGTATTCGGTAAGGCCTTAAATAGGGTGCATTTGCTGGGATTAAGGCAACAAAGACTTGGTCTTAATGTGATGTCAAGCAAGGACCAAGTGTATTATGTTTTTTTTTCAAAGTATAGAAAGTTTTGAGAGTTGAACCTCAATTGCAGAAGTGTAAATTGCCAGCTGAAGTGGTTTGGCACAAGTGCAAGGTTGCCGCATTAATAAAAAGTCCCCTGTGATAATTGATATCAAAGCCCAATTAAAGGAAAGAGTGGGGCAGCTGGAAAGAATTGTTGGTTCCGTATTAGCTCATGCGAATCTATTAGTAGTACAATCAGAGCTTAACACTTCTGAAATTGTTAGTTTTCGGTAAAAGTTGAATGATTTTACCAATCTACTTGCGGAGAAGCTGAATGCATCTATAGAGGATGTGGGATCGTTTATAGAAGCATTAAAAGCATGCATCAATGATCCTGAAGAAGAGGTTGGATTGCTGAAGTGCGCCTTAGATAACACTTTGACATTGAAGGAGTTGGGTCCTTTCAAGATCAAAGTGCCGGAACTTAAAAGTTTAAGTACTTTAAAGCTACCCGGATACGCAAAGTGGGGCAAGTTACCATCACAAGCATGTTTTTTGAGGGAGATGCAAAGTTATAGTGGCGCATTCAACTATAAGAGAATGCAGAAGTGCAGCACACTACTGTTGATACATGGGATTCACTGAAATGAGAGCTGAAGGCTTAGTTCTTGCTTTGCAATGCGGGATAACTTGCGAGGGAAAGTTTATAGGGACTCAAGCATACGGGTTCTATGTGTGAGTATGTAAAAACGTTTAGTTCGTTGATGCTTGACATCAAGAACATGTCAGATGAAAACAAGCTTTTCAATTTCATTTCCAGATTGCAGTCGTGGGCATAAATGATGTTACAAAGGCAAGCGGTGAGAGACTTGCCTATTACAATCATAGCGGCAGATAGCTTAGTGGACTATAAGTTCAGAATCATAACTAAACAAAAGAGAAATTAGGGCAAGAAGAAAAAAGCTGGTATTTTGAAGAGTGATGGCCGAAAAAAAGAAGGAGAATCCAGTCAATCAAAGCCACCAAAACAGGAAAAGAAGGGCTTTACGTGCTTCATTTGTGATGGTCCCCATAGAGAGAAAGAATCCCCAAAGCGAAACAAGCTAAATGAGATGGTTGTTGAAGAAGAAAATTCAAAAGCAGAGAAGTTCATTTTGAAGCTCAACCTTTTGTGACAGTAGCGTTGTAACATGTTATGGATTGACAAGAGTTACTAGGTTCTTCCGTACACAAAAATGCATGTAACTAGCATCTAGATTTGATTAATGATGGACATAGGCACGACAAACAACTTCTTCATAGCACAGGAGGTACAACGCTTGCGATTGAATGTTAAAGGAGTGTCGTGTGCTGTGTGGGCCATGAATTCGTCAAATATAATTGTTCAAAAAGTGGCCAATAGCTCTTTTTGAGAGTCAGGGATTAGGAAGATAAGGTATGTTTCTTAGTTTAACCTCTCGAAGATTTTGATTTAATTTTGAGGATCAAATTTTTTGTGGGCACTATAGCATATGTGATGCCACAAATGCAGAGTTTGTTGATTACAGGAAAGACTCCACTGCTCATACCTTGCGAGTTTTTAGAGAATGGCAAATTGAGGCCATCATTGCAATCCACCAGTCAATTTAACAAGGGGCTAAAGAAGCGGGAGATATCATACATTGCAGTGCTTATAAGGATCAAGTTTGACTAGGTTATGGAGATGCCTGATGAGTATAATGCGGTCTTAGATGAGTTTGTGAACATCATGCTACCCAAAATCCTTAAAGAGTTACCCCCTAGGCGTGCTACTGATCACCACATTAAGTTGGAACTTGGTGCAAGATCCTCTGTACAAGCTCTTTACCGAATCTTGCCATCTGAGTTAGTGGAGTTATGGAGACAACTTAACGAGTTGTTGGATGTAGGATACATCCAACCCTCAAAGGCTCCTTATGGCGCATTAGTTTTATTTCAGAAGAAGTAAGATGGATCGTTGTGGATATACGTAGCTTACCGCGCATTTAATAAGGTCACAGTAAAGAATAAATACCATGTATCTAATGTTATTGATTTGTTCGATCGGTTGGGCAACACTTGTTACTTTATGAAGCTTGATTTGAGAGTTGGCTATTGGAAAGTAAGGATCGCTGAAGGCAACAAAGTGAAGACAGCGTGTGTAATAAGGTACAGTTCGTATGAATTTCTTGTAATACCATCGGGACTTACCAATGCACCCGCTGCCTTGTACAACCTTATGAATGACATTCTTTATGAGTTTTGGGACGAGTTTGTAGTTGTCTATCTAGATGACATTGTGGCATATAACAAGAGTTTTAGAGATCATCTTGAGCATTTAAGGGGTATATTCACAAAGTTACGAGAACACAAGTTATATGTCAAGAGGGAAAAATACAAATTCTATAGGCAAGAACTGCTATTTCTCAGCCATTGAGTGAGTAACAGCAGCATTCGCGTGGACAAGAGTAAAGTCAAGGCCATCCTTAGCTGGACCAAACCTAAAAAAGTACTCGAGCTCTAATCTTTTCTTGGTTTAGCTTACTATTACAAAAAATTTATTGAGAGCTACTCCAAAAGAGTTAGTGAGCTCACTGATTTGTTGTGAAAAGATCAAAAACGGGAATGGGCCGAGGCAAGCCAATGCGCATTCGATGACATTAATAGTGCTGTAGCTTTCGAGCCCATGCTCAAGCTACTAGATTTTAGCAAACCCTTTAAGGTTTATATGGATGCGTCGAATAAGGCAATTGGTGGCATGCTAATGCAAGAAAGACACTCGATTGCTTTCGAAAGTTCAAAGTTGAAGGATGCTAAGTAGCGTTATTCAATCTACGAAAAAGAGATGACAACGGTAATGCATTGGTTAGCAATATGGTGGCATTATCTCTTTGGGACACTCTTCACGGTAGTGATGGATAATGTGATGAATACATTCTTCCGCTTACAAAAGAAATTGTCCTCAAAATAAGCAAAATGGTAGAAATTTCTTACTAAGTTTGACTTTAAATGGGTACACAAGCCGATGAGGTAGAATATGGTTGCGGACACTCTCAGTTGAAAGGAAGTCGAAGGCTATATTACGGCCTTAACTTTTGTGGTTTTGGACTTCATTGACAAGTTGCGGTAGCATGTCGATGGTGACTCTACATATTGTTGGCTTCGTGACGAGATTAAGGAAGGGTTAGTGCGAAGATTTTGGCTTGAGGATGGATGGATCTATGTACGTGGAGGAAGGCTCTATGTTCCAAGTGGTAGAAAACTTAAACGCACATTATTATGAGAGACATATAACCATCAATAGGGTGAGTATTCAGGGGTCAATCAGATGATGGCGCTCTTGGAGTGTTTTACTACCAGCCAAAAATAGAAGAAGACATACGCATGTATGTCAAAACTTGTCTTGTGTGTCAACAAGACAAGTCAGAGAAGCGGAGACCAATAAGCCTATTGTAACCATTACCAAATCTGGAGAGACCATGACAATCAATCTCAATGGATTTCATCTCAAGCACGGCAAAGGTAAACGGGCAACAATCAATGTTGGTGATAGTGGATTGCTTCACCAAATATATGGTATTCATACCCACACCTCATGCATGCATAGCGAACATGGCAGCAGAAAAAGTTCTACAAACATGTGGCGAAATATTTTAGGATTCTAGAAAACACTGTGAGCAATAGAGGCGCTCACTTCATAGGTTGATTTCGGACAACACTCTTCAACTTAATGGGAACTGAGTTGAAGTTTTCGATGGCTAATCATCGTCAAACCGATGGGTATATGGAGAAGGTGAACGCACTACTTGAGGAGAACTTGTGACACTATGTAACAGCCAGCTAGAAGAATTGGGTGGATTTACTAGATGTAGCTAAATTTTGCTACAACATACATTATTCCTCAGTAACAAAGATGAGTCCAGTGGAGTTAATCTTGGGGCAGCAGCCACTTACTCCACACGAGGAGGCGAAACAAGCTATTGGAGTGAAGTGCCCAAAAGCACATAAGTTTGTACGAGACAAGCAAGAGTTGCTAGTGTAAGCATCAAATAGCTTGACCAAAGTGTTTTGATGAATGAAGAAGTATGCGAATGCTGGAAGGAGACCGTTAGAGTTTGATGTAGGCGACAAGGTCTTGCTCAAGCTCACGTCCCAAATATGGGAGATAATCAATAGCAAAACTATACATCAAGGGCTAGTGTTGAAATATAATAAACCTTTTAAGGTTACGAAGAGAGTGGAGAGAGTAGCATATTGGTTGAAGCTACCCAAACAATTGAAGGTTCACCCCACATTTCATGTAAGCTTTCTCAAGCCTTTTCACGAAGACTTGATTGATGGTAAGGCTCCTCCGTTAATTCGGAAGCAATTTGATAAGGAAGTAGAGAAAATCCTTGATCACCAAACAATGGGCAGAGCAAAAAGAACAATGCACATAATATTAGGTTCAGTGGAAGAACAGTAGTGAAGGAGATGTTAGCTGGGAGCGAGATGTCATTTTATAGTAATTCAAAAAAGAGGTTAAGGCATACTTAAACACCTTTCCGACGAGGGCATCAAACTCTTCTGCTGGGGGTGGTTTATTAGAGCCTTAAATCTTGTGGCGTGCAAAATACTTGATGATGGCCTTCCATCAAGTTGATAGGTTGAGGGATTTATATAAGGTTGCGTGACAAATTTTGACAAATTAAGCTAAGGGTACGAGGCAAGGTTGCTGAGAGTGAAGCTAAGCACTCCGATAAAGATTAATGTTCTGGGAACACTATGAGGATAGACAGAACCATTAATATGCACCCATCTGACTTGGAACATGGTTATGAGCAGGAATGGTATAGGCAGTAATAAGGGAGCAGTTACGTTGTACAATAGGTGTTAATAATAAACTATACAAATGAATACAGATGCGGGCCGTGAGCTAGAAGACTCAAGGCAGTAGCAAGGGTATTCGGTAAAGTCTTAAACGGGGTACACTTTTTGGAATTAAGACAAGGAAGGCTTGGTCTTGATGAGGTGTTAGGCAAAGACCAAGTTAAGATAACTTGGTTGGGCAATTCCTTAGCTAAAGGGAAGTAGCACACAAACTAGCCTTAAAACTAGTTCATTTGACTAGGGAAAATGCACAATGATAGCATGTGTGTGAGACATATGACCCTAGCAACCATGGGTGTTGTTGCCTTTACATGTATTTATATAGGATAGTGAGAGTGATAGAGATCATCATGTGAGTTGAGTGAATCTTTAACATAGCAAACCTTGTACATTTGTAATCTTTTTTTTAAGAGAAATAGAAAAGATTAAAGGAGATAGTAGTTCAGAGAGTGTTTCTAACCCCCATTCTTTAAAGATTCAAGTTGTTTATCATCATTATAAGAATTTTCCTCATCATCCAAAGAAAGAGCTATTTTAAGCATATTGATTATAATATTATCATTGAAATATAAATTTATATTTTTATACTATATTTTATTTAATCTTTAATATTTAAATAATATTATGTTGTAATATATTGTAGAATAAATAAATTTATATTTTTGTTATTGAGAAGAATCGATGACTCATTAAATTTACACAATTTCTTATACCTATTACAAATTATTAGATTACGAGTAATGCGTCATAATTAATACACATAGGAGATGCAATCTCAACCTTTAAAATTTATAGATCTAATAGTTTACAAAAAATGTAAAAACTTATGTAGAATTAAGTATCAGAATTAAGTATCATTGTTCCCTCTTCTTTAATTATAATATATTAACAAATATTATATTATTAATGTGTTACAAAATGAATAATTACTATTATATTATTATATTACCTAGTGGTCTAAGAGTCGCAATATTTTAACTTTTGACACATTTGCTAAACAGGTTGTTTTATGAGGTACAAATACAAACTCAAGTTAGAAGTCTATGATATAAAGGCAAGTTTGATCTAGTAACAATGCAAAAGAATATATTATACTTAATATAAATCACAAGTAAGGCTAGATTTCTCAAATTTATATAAGGTATGACTTGGTTATATATAATACATTTAAGCAACAACTTTATAAATTGGTAGTTTATGGCTGTGGACAGAGGTGTTTTGGTGCCTAAGGATTGTAAGACTGGTGCATATAGGTGCCTATAGATGTAGAGAAGATATAAGGCTATTACAGTATGAGCAAAGCTTGACTTCACAACAAAGGTTTGTTGGGAGAGTAAGATTGCAAAGACTTTGGTGTGCTTATAGGTTGCAAGGTAGTGGTAAACAAGATTATGCTTTCTTGCTTGTGGGAAAGAGAATGATGATAATATATATAAGCAAATGTCGAGGTCCTGTTTAACGTTTGAGACGTCCTGCTTTTATAACTTACTTGCATATAATTGTAGTGAAATGCTACTTACTGACGTACACCAACTAACGTACACTATTCTAAGTTAAATCTATATTCTTCTAAGATAAATCTTTAACTAAGGAATAAACTTGTATGTGTTTTAATTCTTATCAGAGATAATTAGAAACTTTTAATGTGAAAAACTTCTCTTATTTTAGTTAATGTAGGATTAATTAAAATAAAATCTTTAGTATAAAATATGTATTTGAAAAGAATGATTTTAAATAATTTTTTGAGTTTTCTTATTGTGCTTCAAGATTTTTAAACTTTTTATTCTTATTGCATTAGTATAATTATATAATGACTCTCTTTTGAGTTTAAAGTCCTTTAAGTGAATTTAATATGTATTGTGACTAAATATTTTGAACGTATGTTAATAAAACATATCACTAATAGTAAGTTAATGTCAGTAAAAGCTAAATTTCTAGTAATGTGTTTATTTTACATATATAATAATATTCAACATATATATATATATATACACACTCTTCTCATTGAATAGTTTTTTTTTTTTTTAAATTTTCTTAGCATAACTAGAAATTTCTCATATGTGTTGAGATCATATCTTTTAGCCAAAGAATTCTATTCAAATAAATTGGAAAATTCCACCAAATAAAAACCGGTGGGAATTGAAGGACATGAGTTCATTTACCACCAGTTAACCAGGTGGCTATAGAATCTTATTTAATTCAACGTTGATTGGAATTAACATAAATATTATATGATTTTATAATTAATGTCAAGTCCATTGTTGATATGAATGACAGATGGACGAAATTGGATATTCTTAAAAGATAAGATATAATGGTAACGGAAAGTTTGAATTGTAAATTAAATAAAATTAAATATATTTAAAAACCATGATTTTAGAAGAAATATTACATTGTTCATAAAAAAAATCCATTATAACTAAAGAATAGTAGTTATTCTAAAAAAATTGTATTGTGAATATAGAATAAAAAATATAGATTAATAATAAATAAAAAAATTAATCCATCCAAATGCTCATCCTGTACAAATTTTTTAATAAATAATTACGAAGAGCAAATATCAAATATAGAGTTACAATTATTCAAGAAATTACAAGCTTAATTATTTTACTGAGGAACGCGCAATGATCTATTAACGAACAAGGGAGAAAGATCCTTCTTAATTTGTTTGAATGCATAACAAGAGTTTTCCTTTTCATGATAATTAACTTTAATATACAATTAACAAAATTTTTTCCTAAAAAAAATTAAGATGATAAATACGTATGTACCCTAAAAAAATACATATGATATGAAGAAATATTTCAATTCAAGGAGAGACATAGGACTAAGAGTGACAATTGTTGACATAACATGTCAACTAGACACTAAGTTAAAGGGTTAAAATTGATTTAAGATGACAAGATAAATAAATGGGTGATATGAGTATGCTACGATTAATATTTATATCGAGTTTAAGTTTAAAAGTTATGAATATTTCAACTTATTTATGACATAATTAACCATTCAATTAATCATGTCATATTAACTCATTTAATTTTATACTTTTCCTATTTTAAAAGTATTTAGTTATATTTCTTACATTTTAAAGGAATATTCAATTTTATTTAGAATAAAATTTATGATTATTTGAGTAAGTGGTATTATAAGTTGTTTAGAAAATATATTAAAAAATATATATTAAGTGGATGAGACAATTATAATGCATTTAACTTTTTTTAAATTGTATTGATTTAGGGTTTAAAATTTATGATCCAATTATTAAATAGGTCAGTTTCATGTTAGTTTAAATATGTATATTTGATACGGACGGCATGAATATGACACGCCTCCAAATTACATTTTTTATATAAGTGTATGTTAGTAATAGATAAAGGGACAAAAAGGAAAGATATTGACGAAAGAAAGAGATATATTATTGATTGTTGATAAATTTAAAATATAATAAAATAATTATAAATAGATATTATTTTTTGAGTTATTACCTTCAAACTTAAGTTTTTAGGTCTAATAACAATTCAATATAATATCAGAGCAGGCTTGATCTTACAGTTTTAACTTTTACGTTCAAACCTTTATTAACAACAAAAATTAAAACAATTATTTGGGTCCACGTGCAAAAACCTATTAAATAAAATCAAACTTGTACATGAGAGGGAATGATAAATAAGATATAAAACAATGCCTTCATTTTTCTTTGTTTGAAGAAAAGAGAAATTCATTAAAAAGGAGAAAGATTACAGCAGACAAAGAACATTATACGGCAAGTCTTCTAGCCAGATACAAGCTTTCTTATAGGCAAAGCTAGTTTTGCCAGACTATGGGCTGCATAATTACAAACATGAGGGACTGATTTGAAATTACAAATAAAGTTTCCTGAGACCAAAGCTAATATCTCGTGAATTAGCCATTGAATCTCCCTTTGCTGGAGGCTTTCCTTGTGACTAAATTAATTACATTTAAAGCATCTGACTCAACTTCAAGAGGCTTGATTCCACACGCTATGGCCAATTTAATACCCTCAAGCATTGCCTGAGCTTCAGCATATTCCACATCACCAATAAAAGAGTCTGTTTTAATAGAGGCAGCCTTGATCTTCCCTTCGTGGTTTCTGATAATAGCCCCCAAGCCAACTTTGCAGCCCAAACCATTAACTGCGGAATCAGTAGTTAACTGATAGAAATCTCTGGCTGGGGGGGTAGCTCAAAGTTGGCTTGTGCAGAGTGCAAACTAGAATTTGTGGAATTGGTGGGATTTTTAAAGGTTTGGAAAATATTCTTTACTCTTGCATAAGTTATCAAAGGATCTGATGCCTCCCCCTTATGATTGGATTGATTTCTAGAAGTCCATATAGACCAGGAAACTAAAGCAAAAAGCTCCAGGTCTGATTTAGAGAAGGAATCTTTGAGTTTAAATATCATATTGTGAAAAGTTGTGGCACTTTGATTTCTGGTTGGATGATAAAAAGAGGAGTATTTCCAAACCTTTTTGGCCTTGTTGCAGCCAACTAGAGAATGAAAAGAGTTCTCCTGGAAGTTGCCACAGATTGTGCAATTTTGCTGAGTTGCTACCTTTCTGAGAAACAGCTTTTGCTGTGTGGGAAGGATTTCCTTTAAGGCCCTCCAAAAGAGAATTTTGGTTTTGGGAGGAATGTTCAAGCTCTATATTTGCTTCCACCAGCTGGATATATTTTTTTGATGTCTTGAGCTATCCCCGGTCTTGTGTTTGAGTTGACAATTATGGAGGATTTCTCATAATTGAAAAGTTGACCAGAAGCATCAGAGTATCTTTCAAGGATTTGCTTCAATTGGTAACATTGCTCCAAAGATGCTCTACTGAAGATCAAGCTGTCATCTACAAAGAAAAGATGAGATATTGATGGCCCATGAGAGCTAAATTGTATTCCATGGATTAACTTTAGTTGCTCGGCTTTTAAGAGAGCAGTTGATAATACTTCAGCACATAGAATGAAAAGATAAGGTGAGAGAGGACAACCTTGCCTTAAACCTCTTTGCGGTGCAATGTTTCCTTTTGCTTCTCCATTGATTGAATTGAAAAGGAAGGGGAAGTTATGCATCGCATGGTTAAATTCACCAACCTTTCTGAGAATCCCAGTTTGAGCATGACACTTTCCAGGAAAGTCCATTCAACTCTATCAAAAGCCTTGCTGATGTATATATTCATGGCAATCAGTCCTCTACCCCCCAATCTTTTGGTTCTAAGCTTGTGGAGACATTCAAAGCCAATAATGATGTTGTCTGTAATCAATCTCTGAGGAACAAAGGCACTGTGATTTGGTGAGATGACCTTGTCTAGAATAAATTTAAGTTCGTTCGCTACAGCCTTAGAGATAATCTTGTATATGACGTTGCTGAGACTTATAGGCCTGTAGTCAACCACTTTTCTTGGATGTTTGATTTGTGGCACCAGCACTAAGAGTGTTTTGTTCAGATTGGAAAGATCCTTGTTATAGTTATGAACTTGAAAGCACAGTTTGCAAACAGCTTCTTCAAGGATATCCCAGTGCTTCTAAAAGAATGAGGCAGAAAGTCCATTAGGGCCTGGAGCCTTACAAGGGCTAATTTGGAAAAGGGCTAACTTTATTTCTTCTCTTGTGAAGTCTGCATTGAGAAAGTCATTCATAGTGTTGTCGACTCTTTTGTTCACACAAGATATACAATTGTCTATACATTAACTTGAAGTATTAGAAGACTTGAAGAGATTGGAAAAGTGAGAGCATATGACATCCTTAATCGCTTTTGGCTCCTTCACCCAAAAGTTATTTTGATCTATAATCCCCTCAATGGTGTTCCTTTTCCTTCTTGCTGAGGCTTTAGCATGAAAAAATTTTGTGTTCCTATCACCATTTTTAAGCTAATTGGCTTTAGATCTCTGCATCTTGTAAATTTCTTCATCCCGGGGTAGAATGTCTAGTTCTTTTTCCATCTCTGTTAGCTCACTAGTGTTTATAGAATTTTAGGGGGGCTTTGTACAGAAATGATAATTAGACCCTCAGTACTCAATTTGCTTTTTCCTATTGCCCAATTCGAATGAGCTCGATTAGATCAGTTGTTCGAGAGTTTCTGCTACCATACTTTGAAAGAGAAGTATTGGTTCTTTGGCTTCCTGATTAGAAAATTTTCCCCTAACTTGCTTCACTATCTCCTTACAGTCTTCACAAGAATTCCATAACTCCTCGTAATGGAACCTGGGAGTCTTTCTTTCCCCCTTAGTTTTACTAAAATTCTTTTTCTTGAACATTTCCATGCATATTGGGAGGTGGTCTGATCCCCAAGCTTCAAGGTGGGTAGCTGCCGTATCAATAAAATCATCTCTCCAAGACTGGGAAGAAAAGAATATATCCAGTCTCTCCAACACTAGACTACCACAGGAATGGCGGTTAGACCAAGTATACGGACATCTATTCCATTTGATATCATAGAGACTAGTATCCTTTAGAGCATCCCTGAAGTCTTGAATAGCTTATAGGCTTTTAGGAGGACCTCTACACTTCTCATCAACTCTTAAGATTTCATTAAAGTCACCTCCACATAACCAAGGTAAAGAAAAGAGTTTTGATAATCGTCGAAGTAATTCCCATAAGTGCCTTTTTTGTGCTCTGTCTGGATTCCCATAGAAGCCTGTAAATCTCCATGCATTGCTACCTTCTGATTTGACAAGAGAGTCAATGTAGTACTCTTCATAGGATAAAATGTTGACTTCTATATCAGATGACTAGAGCAAAGCTAGCCCTCCTTTAAAGCCATTGCAATTGACAGAGAAACAGCTTACGTAACTAAGATGGGGACGTAAAATCTTCCATTTTCTTTGACTTTAGTTTAGTCTCACACAAAAAAACAATACTGGGGCGATTATTTTGGAGAACATATTTTAGAGCTCGGAATGTTCGGGTGTTCCCCAATCCTAGAGCATTCCAACATAAGAGTTTTATGATTCTCGGCAAGGCTGGATACCAGCCATCGCCGTTGAGTTATCATATGTGAGATGTTAGTAGATAAAGGGTCCAAATTTGTACCTGAGTGCATGTCATTGGCATTGCTAAAATGGTTATTGTTAATGATAATTGATTAATGAAATCAAGATGATTTCTTTTCTAATTTTGTTAGTCAATATTATTAACAAACTTTCGTTATTTACTATGATTCCTTCTCCTTTTATTACTTTGATTTCTTTCCATAAATATTATACATAATTATAGATTATTTATTTCCTTATATATTGTTTTGTAAAGCCTATATAAAAACTACTTTTGTACTAAACTAATTCAAGAAATAAGAATTGTTTTCTTCACATGATATCAGAGCCAGATTTAGCCTGCTCTCAATATCGGTTTTCCTTCCGATCGTAAGTTCAGAATTCTGTCTCTCCACATTATCTGCAAGGAATCAACGTCTGCCACACGTGGACTTCACAGACCATTGTCTTCTTTTGCGCATGTGACTCACGTGCTGCCACAACCAACCTTCCTTTTGCAGCACCGCCTATTCCCACAGCATTAGAGTTTGTCGGCCAATCTACTCGTGGTCTCTGTATCCTCACATGTGCCACCATTAGCCTCTACAAAGATAGCCATTTTTCAGTTCTGTCACGCTTCGATCCGGCGTATTCTCAGCGAATGAAACCTCACCACCACCATCTTTCGACTTAGAACGCATCGGCCATTGTTCCTGTAGTCTCTTTTGTCATTTCTGGCCATTTATTGTCGCAGTCGACTCTGGATTAGAACTTCACGCGCTGCCTTTGCTTCGCCAACATCTCTGGCAAGTGAATCCTCACTGCCTCCTTTATTTGACTCAGCACGGGTCGAGCATCTTGCCTGTCGCCTCTGTGCCTTGTTTCTAGCCACTTACTGTAATGGTTAAACCAGAGTCCAAATTGATTCGACTGTTCTTCGATTAGAAAGTTTTTTTGATTATTTCTGTATTCTTGTTTCTCTCAAATTATGGATAGATCAGATGTATCTCACCCTGTTCATATCTAGTTAAATGGACATAATTATGTATTATGGGCTCAGGCAATGTTTAGTTTCCTCAAAGGACGTCGTCTTTGGCGCTATATTACTGGCCATATCATCGAACCTATAAAAACCAATGAAGAAACTGATGAAAAGTTCGTTGATCATTTGGAAGAGTGGTAGTAAAAATCATCAGATTATTATGTGGTTTCGCAATACATCTATCTCTTCTATCCATCTACAATTTGGGAGATTTGAGACAGCCAAAGCACTGTAGAACTTTCTTGCTTATTGGTATACTGCCACTAATTTATCATACTAGTATCAGATCCTATGCAAGCTTCATCAGATGCACCAAGAGCTTGGTCAGTCTATTTCTGATTTTCACTCTTGGATGCAATTTTTATAGGACCAGTTATCACTTTCAGAACCTAAGTGGATAACCTTTGGGGATGCAACAAGATTTGCTACTCACAAGGATCAGCAAAGGTTAATGACGTTTCTCATGGCCTTAAAAGATACATTTGAACCTACTCGAGCTTCACTTCTTTATTAGAAACCTTTATCTACTTTTGATGAAGCTATTGATATGCTTGTCTCCAAAGAAACTCAGCTTGCTCATCTACAACCATCTTGCCTTGACACTTCTCTGGCTACAACTTCAGCTTCTCAACCTGTCTTTATAGTAAACTGTAACTATTGTCATAAAAATGGTCTCTGAGTTCTTAATTATCCCATCTGAAGATGTAAAGTTTGTCGCAAAGTTGGTCTTTAGCACTTTGCACGAGACTGTCCACATAAAGGAAGACCGAAGCATCCACCACTAACTACTGCCGTTGCTGATAACACCAATGACTGTCCTACCTCTCTATCCCTTACCACCACTGATCTCGCATATCTTCTTTAGCAACTTTTGCAAAAATCCGGTAATCCTCCCATTTCAGCTTCTTTAATTCCCTTAGGTATATTCTTTTGGTACTTTGATTCTACATGTTGTAATCATATGACTGCAAACACTACTCTCTTTTCGTCTAAATCTCATGTCTAACATTTTCCTGCCATTCAAACTGTGAATGGATTTGCTATGCATGTCAGTCACTTAGGACAAATCTCTTTATCTAATCTCTCTTTACCTAACATCTTCTTAATTGCCTCTCTTACTCTCAACCTTTTATATGTTGGTTAATTATGTGATCTTGGTTTTCATGTTCTTTTCACTACGTTTGATTGTCATGTGCAGGATCCGAAGACAAGTCGAACGCTTGGGATAAACTGTAAGGTTGGATGTCTGTTTGAGCTCATCAGTTTTCATCTGCCATCCACATGTCGCTCTATTCCTCTACCTGTTGCTTCCACAACTTCTTTTCACTACGTCTGATTGTCATATTCTTTTCATGTTCTTTTCACTACGTCTAATTGTCATGTGCAAGATTCGAAGACAGGTCAGATGCTTGGGATAGGCCATAAGGTTGGATGTCTGTTTGAGCTCATTAGTCTTCGTCTGCCATCCACATGTCGCTCTGTTCCTCTACCCATTGCTTCCACAACTTCTATCTCTTCCTTAAGTCTCTGGCACTCCTGACTAGAGTATATGTCAATCGATCATCTCCGTTCACTAGTTTATAGTGATATTCTGAGTACTGTATCCCATAATCAAATTGATTGTGTTTCCTGTCAATTAGCAAAAAACGCTGCTTTACCTTTTAATAATAATGACTCTATTTCTACTGCTATATTTGATCTCATCCATTCTAATATATGGGGACCCTTTCCTAATGCAACTATGGGAGGTTCCAAATACTTTGTTATTTTTGTTGATGATTACTCACGTTATACATGGATTTATCTTATGAAGCACATATCAGAGTTATCCAAAATTTATCGTGATTTTGTTAAAATAATTCAAACACATTTTTCTTGCTCTATTAAAGTTTTTCGCACTGATAATGCTATGGAATACAGAGATTCTGACTTTTTAGAACTCTTGCAAACTAATGGGACTTTTTGTCAACGCTTTGTCTTGGCACATCCCAACAAAATGGTCAGGCTGAACGTAAACACAGACATTGATGAATGTTTAAAAGTGTAGGTTTATTAAGAGAAATATTATGATTTACACTTAATAATGTCCTTCTATTCCCCAATAATGAAGCATATTCTTTTATATTGAATTGTAAAACATGAATTGGACTAAATAGTTAGTTTTGCGTAGGTTTCGTATAATGAGCGTATCTTTCAATCCAAATTATCAATTGATACGATTCTTGGACTAGACAAACATAAACTCATCATTTCACAACTTTGCAAGCCAAAGGTTGGACCAGTTCGAGCAATTAATGGGATGAAATTGGGCTTCAACAGAACTCAAGCGCATCTTTGAACCAGCCCAACATGCTTCCGTATTTGGGCCGTATCTCCCTAAATATGTAACAAAAAATTACGTGGTTGGGTGATCTAGAAAGCTGATAAAGGGATCTAAATTGTTTATGTTTTGTACTTTCTCAAATTTCAACTGGTAGGTTACCAAAAAGAGCTATCATTCTAGAAGGGCGGTGGAAAAATGCGACTTGAACATCTCTGCCTATTTTCAACACAACTCATGGTATAAAATAGAAATAAGAGCGAGATATAGACCATTAGAAAGATGAGTCATCCACCTACAACTTTGAAGAAGGATGCTTTACAAAATTCGGTGGTTTTCATGGTCAAAGATATGTTGGAAGTTGGTAAAGCGTGATTAATTGGAAATTGACCAAATTATGTTCACACATGTGGAATGTCTTTTGTTTTACCTATATAAAGGGAGACGTGGAAGTGAGGAGGGAGATCAGATTTTGTTTTTCCATTTCTATTTTATTGTTGTAATTTAAATTTCAATGATGTATTTCTAATTTCGTAACTAGGGCTAAGGGTAAACTTTTGATGATTTTATAGTTTTGTTCTTTGATCTTTTGTTTTGCTCTTCATTGTTAATCTTTTTATTGATTGAGTACTATATTTTGCAAGTGATTTTGAATTGTTAGAAACCTTGATTCATTGTTAACAAATGGTACATTGAATGCTTGGATATTTTCTACATATCAAGAGCAAGGCAACTTATAGTTTTTCACCATCAACTAAAAGGTAAGTCTTTTGATTTCTTTGTGCTTAAATGTTTTGTTTTCATCATCCAATTAAGATCAATTCTTTTGGTTCTTAATTGTATTTTTCTTTTAAAAAAAAGGATCAAGAATAAGTTCTATACAAATCATTAAAATGGATCCCTAATGCCCTAATATATAATAATATAGAATTTAAATTTGACAATAAGCAAATTCACTCCATTAGAATATTCGGATTTATAATATTTAGACCTTTGGACTTGTAGACTTAATATAACATATTCCCTGTGGACCGACACTCGGACTTCCGAACTTTATTACTTGAGACAACCTATATTTGGGAGTTACAACCTTTAAGTTGTAGCAAATTTTTGGCGCCATTGCCGGGGAATACGGTTTGTATAAAGTTTACTAGTTCTTGTTTAATTTTCTTTTACTAACTTCAACCTCTAACTCTAACTCTAACTCTAACTTCAATATATATTTTTTTTAATTTACTTGTTGTTATTTATTTTTATTGGGAGGCTCAGCCGCCTATTTATTTTTACATTATGGTTGGTTCTACATATACCACCTAATTTCTGTTCATGGTAGGCTTTGCCACCTTTCTTAATTTTTTCTATTACGTATTATGTTGTTATTTTCATTTACAATAATTTTATTAAGAGGAAGGTTATACCACCTCTTTTCTTTTTTTATTTGTTTTATTGTGCTAACATTTTATTGTATTGTGTTTTCTTATTATTATTATTGTTATTTTTATGCTTGGATGGTATCGTGATCCTCATTCTCATCGATTGGTGAAAGGTAATTCTGAAACCTCCTTTGGAAATTTGTTTGATTCATCTTCAAACTCACACACAACTAACACTATGGCTGAAAATGAAAGTATACATGGAGAAAATGAAAATCATCATGTTCGAACTATGCGTGAATATTTGCAACCTCCTCGAAATTCATCTCCTTCATGCTTTATTTTTCCGCTTAATGCAAATAACTTTAAATTTAAGCCCGGTATGATTCCTTTACTTCCTAATTTCCATGGCTTAGAGTCTGAGAGTCCTTATTTACATTTGAAAGAATTTGAGGAAGTGTGTGCCACATTTATGGATCAAACATGTAGTGAAGAAATAATTAAGCTAAAATTGTTTCCTTTTTCTTTAAAAGATAAATCAAAAACATGGCTTAATTCATTAAGACCTAGATCTATAGGCACATGGCAAGAAATGCAAACCAAGTTTTTAAAGCAATTTTTTCCAATACATAAAACGAATGCTTTCAAGAGACAAATTCAAAATTTTTGTCAAAAAGGAAATGAAACCTATTTTCAATGTTTGGAAAGATTTAAAGACTTGTTGAATTCATGCCCACACCATGGTTTTGAAAAATGGCGTACGATAAGTTTTTTTTATGAAGGGTTAACACCAGAGACAAAACAATTTGTTGAAATAATGTGTAATGGTGAATTTTTAGACAAAGACCCAGAAGAAGCTTTAGAGTATTTAGATCATTTAGCTGAGAATTCTCAATCCTGGCAAACCACTAGTTCCTCTGAAAATTCAATTAGATCTAATATGACTAGTTCTAGTGGGGGTAAATATAATTTGAGTCAAGAAAATGATCTAAGTGCTAGAATTACAAATTTAACGAAAAAGATTGAAGCCATGGAATTAAGGAAAGTTAAAGAGGTCAAATCTGTGCATAATGATGAAATTTGTGAAATTTGTGAAGTCATGGGACATTCCACTCAAGATTGTCCAAATATTCCTATTTTTAAAGAAGTGTTGCATGACCAAGCAAATTCTATGAATTCCTTCAAAAAGCTTTTTTCCTCTAATTCTCCATATTCTGAAACATACAATCCTGGATGGAGAAATCACCCAAATTTTAGTTGGAGAAATGATAATCATGCCCATCCACCACCTCAAAGACCTTCAAATTTTCCATCATACCATTCACCACATTTGAAAACTCTTGAGGAAACATTGCAAACATTCATGCAAGGGCAAACAAGCATAAACAATCAAACATCACAAGCCATTGATGATATCAAGAATACACTTTCAACATTGACCTCAGCTTTGCGCAGTCAAGAGAAAGGTAAATTTCCTGCTCAACCACAACCAAATCCAGCGGGTCAATTTCATGTAAGTGATTCTAACTCAAATGGCACACAGCACGAGAATGCCAACTCCATCACTACTCTCCGAAGTGGTAAGGTCATTGATAAAACCATTTCTTTGAAAGAGATTGAACCTAAAGAACCATCAAAATTAGTGAGTGAGGAAAATAATGTTGAACCTAAGATGTGTGATGTTAAAAAATGCCCTATCCCTACTCCTTTTCCTCAAAGATTGCAACCAATTTAAAAGTTGAACCAAAATTCTGAAATTTTTGAACTTTTTAAGCAAGTCAAAATTAACATTCCTTTGTTAGATGCAATTAAGCAAGTTTCTTTTTATGCCAAATTTTTGAAAGATTTATGCACTGTTAAAAGGAAGCTTAATGTTCAAAAGAAAGCATTTTTAACTGAGAATGTTAGTTCGATTATTCAACATAACACTCCACCAAAATATAAAGATCCTGGTTGTCCCACCATTTCTTGTGTAATTGGAAACTTTAGGATAAACCATGCTTTACTTGATCTTGGTGCAAGTGTTAATTTGTTGCCATATTCAGTGTATGAGCAATTAGGTTTAGGTGAGTTTAAACCTACTTCTACAACACTTCAACTTGCTGATCGTTCTGTGAAAATACCACGAGAAATACTTGAGGATGTGTTAGTCCAAGTAGATAAATTTTATTTTCCTGTAGATTTTATTGTCTTAGACACACAACCTGTTTCTAACTCAAGCACCCAAATTCCTGTCATATTAGGACGTCCATTTCTTGCTACATCTAATGCAATAATCAATTGTAGAAATGGAGTTCTAAAATTATCCTTTGGAAACATGACATAGGAAATGCATGTATTTAATATTTGCAAGCAACCTAGTGAAAATAATGACATGCATGAAGTTAGTTATATCGAGGAACTCGTTCATGACTACTTTAATGTTTCGTCTTTCTCTTATCCCTTGGATGCTTGTTTAAATGGTTGCAATGATTTCAATTTTGATAAAAATTTTGAAGTGTCTCATATTTATTCTCTTTTAAAATCTTCTCAGGTTTTGGAAGTTAATGGATAGAGACCAAAATTTGAAGACTTACCTCAACGAGCTGATAAACCGATGCCATCGAGTGTTCAACTACCAAAACTTGAATTGAAACCATTACCATCTGACCTCAAGTATGCTTTCTTGGGTGCTAATGAAACTTTTCCGGCGATAATTTCTTCTAAACTCAGTACTCTTCAAGAATGTAAGTTGCTCGAAATTCTAAGATTGCATAAATATGCTTTAGGATGGACAATAGCTGACATAAAAGGAATTAGTCCTTTGATTTGCACACATAAGATATATTTGGAAGATAATGCCAAATCATCTAGACAAATGCAACGTAGGCTGAATCCTAATATGAAAGACGTAGTGAGAAATGAAGTTCTCAAGCTTTTAGATGTAGGGATCATTTATCCTATTTCTGATAGCACATGGGTAAGTCCTACACAAGTTGTACCTAAGAAATCTGGAGTTACTGTAGTCAAAAATGAAAATAATGAATTAATTCCAACTAGAACAATTACTAGCTGGAGAATGTGCATTGACTATAGGAAACTCAACTCAATGACTAGGAAAGACCATTTCCCGTTATCATTCATGGATCAAATGTTAGAAAGGGTAGTTGGACATGCATTTTATTGTTTCCTAGATGGGTATTCTGGGTATAACTAAATTGAAATTGCACCTGAAGACCAAGAAAAGACCACTTTCACTTGTTCATTTGGAACTTTTACATATAAAAGGATGCCATTTGGATTGTGTAATGCACCAGCTACATTTCAAAGATGCATGTTTAGTATTTTTAGTGATATGGTTGAACGATTTCTTGAAATTTTCATGGATGATTTTTCTGTGTTTGGTGATTCATTTGATGATTGTTTATCTAACTTGGAAAAAGTTTTGATTAGGTGTGAAGAAAAGAATCTTGTGCTTAATTGGGAAAAATGTCATTTCATGGTCACAAATGGTATTGTGCTTGGTCACATTGTCTCATCAAAAGGAATTGAAGTAGATAAATCTAAAATTGAATTAATTGCCAATTTACCTGTTCCTAAGTCTGTTAAAGATGTTAGATCATTTTTAGGACATGCTAGTTTTTATAGAAGATTTATCAAAGACTTTACTGTCATATCAAGACCATTGTGCAATCTCTTATTAAAAGATGCTCTCTTTGAGTGGACTGAGTCATGTCAAGAAGCTTTTGTCAAATTTAAAACTATGCTAACATCTGCTCCTATCATACAGCCTCCAAATTGGACTTTACCTTTTGAAATCATGTGCGATGCTAGCGATTATGCTGTTGGAGCTGTTTTAGGACAACGAAAGGACAAGAAACCCTATGTGATTTACTATGCTAGTAAAACCTTAAATAGTGCTCAAATGAATTATTCTACCACTGAAAAGGAATTACTTGCAGTAGTATTTGCATTGGATAAATTTTGATCTTATCTTGTTGGCTCACCCATTGTGATTTTTAGTGATCATGCAGCATTAAAATATCTTCTTTCAAAAAAGGATGTTAAACCTAGATTGATTAGGTAGATTCTACTACTTCAAGAATTTGATTTCACAATTCAAGATAAAAAGGGAGTACAAAATGTGGTTGCTGATCATTTGTCAAGACTTATGTTTGAAGAATCGACTAAGACAACACCGATTAATGACAATTTCCCTGATGAGCAACTTTTCAATGTTTCTATTTTACCATCTTCCAAAAATAATGATCATAAAATTGTTTTGAAATTTTTAAAAGAAAACATTTTTTCAAGATTTGGAGTGACTCGAGCCATAATAAGTGATGGAGGTTTACATTTTTGTAATAAGTCTTTTGAGAATTTAATGAAAAAATATGGAATTACACATAAAGTGTCAACCCCTTATCACCCACAAACAAGTGGACAAGTTGAACTTGCCAATAGAGAAATAAAACATATTTTGGAAAAAACGGTAAAACCGAATCGTAAGGATTGGTCTTTAAGACTAACCGATGCACTTTGGGCTTATCGAACTGCTTTTAAATCATCACTTGGCATGTCTCCTTATAGACTTGTTTTTGGAAAGGCTTGTCACCTACCGGTGGAATTAGAACATAAAGCTTTTTGGGCCATTAAAATGCTTAATTTTGACGTAGATAAAGCAGGATCATTGAGAAAACTCCAAATAGATGAACTCGAAGAAATTATGAATGAAGCTTACGAGAATTCTAGAATTTACAAAAAGAAAATGAAGGTGTTTCAAATAAACATATCATTAGAAAATCATTTGAACCTTCACAAAAAGTTCTTTTGTATGATTCAAGATTGCATCTATTTCCTGGCAAACTTCGCTCAAAATGGACAGGTCCTTTCATTGTTAAGAAGGTTTACCCACATGGCGCTGTTGAGATTGAGAACCCAAAAAATGGTAATGTTTTTAAAGTTAATGGACACCGTTTAAAGCTATTCGTTTAGAATTTTTCAAGTGAGTTAGAGTCTATCACTTTGAATGAACCTGTTTACAACACTGGATGATTTTTTTTGTATATACGTTACTTGTTTTCTTGTGTTATTAATTTTTTTTTTTTGATTCCATTGTTTGTTTTCAGTTACTTTCCCGGTCAAGTGGCGGATAACGGTACTCCGTGACTCTTCAAGTCAGTTCTTTCAGTTGCCCAAAATTACTGATACTCTTTTTTTTCTCTCACTTCTTTTTCTATTCTTTTCTCTCATTATGGATGTCATTCTTTCTAGATTGCAAATATATTTTCCTTCTTTTCCTAAAGATGTTCTACGAAAAATGTACCAAGCTAGGTGTGCAAGATTAAGAATGCTTATGCAAAAAGGTATTCCTGAAGATGTGCGATGGATAATTGAAGCAAAGGTACGTTTAGCAGGTGAGTTTTCTGATTCATTTGTTTCACGCATGCCTGGTTTAAGTAAGAGCTCTTTTGCAAAGAAACGAAAAGCGAAAAGGTTACAATTGTGTCACAATTGTGCACGTTCAACCTGTAACAAGCGATGTCGTTCTCTAGGCATGGTGTCTACTAATAGAGAAGATAAAATTAAATTCATCAAGGATGGACTGAGTAAGGAGTCTTTAGATAATATCTTATTGACTCTTGAGACGCATCCTAGTGGATATGTGCAACGTGAAATTCTCAATTTGTATACATTATTTCAAAAAGAATGTGATCGTTATAGTCTTGGAAATCTGACTTTAAAAGACCCTGTTTGCCAATTTGTAAAAAAATTGGATGAGAAGCCAATCCTCGACCCATAGAGGGCGTTTAAGCCGTTACTGGACGTAAAACCAGAAGAAGATGTGAGCCACAATCACAACTATCTATAAATATTTACTTTTAGCTGTCGTTGTTGAAATTTTTATGTTTTAGATTCCTATATTAGCTGTTATCTTTGACATTTTTACATTTTTAAATTTTAACTTTTATGACAACAGCTGGCTTACCTCTATTGGTTTCATTAATGCATTCTCTTTAAGTTGTATAAATGCAGGACCTCACTTCTTTATTTTCATAAGAAATTTGAATCACTGACGAGGGTAAAAGACTGCAAAAAAATGAAAGGAGCTTCTGCTCATCAAATTAAAACTATTTGTGTTTTTTGTGGGTCAAGTTCTGGGAAAGGTAAAGAGTTTGTAAAAGCAACAGACAACCTGGGTAGAGTTTTAGCTGAGCAAAAATTTAACCTAATGTATGGAGGAGGTAGCCTTGGGTTAATGGGGTGTGTGTCAACTACCGCACATATAGGAGGAAGTGAAGTCATAGGTATCATACCAAAGGCTTTATCTGCAGGTAACATAACTGGCAAAACAATTGGAGAAGAACTAATGGTCTCAACAATGCATGAAAGAATTACTAAAATGCTTGATTCTGCAGATGCTTTTATTGCCTTACCAGGTGGTTTTGGGACCTTAGAAGAAAATTTTCAAATTGCATCTTGGGCACAATTCACCGTTCATCAAAAACCTATAAGATTGTTAAATGTTAATGGTTTCTTTAACAAGTTGTTGTCTTTTCTTGATCATGCTGTAGAACAGAATTTTATTTCACAGATGGCTCGCAAACTCCTCATTTCTGCTCCGACTGCTAATGACTTGATCAATCAGTTGCAGAACTTTGTCTATGAACCAGATTCAACAATGGCACGATTAGAATGGTCAAGTGAAAGCAGTAAAAAGCGAAAGCTAGATTTGTCGCTTCATTTGTAACTTTTCTTATCTCTTTTTTCTTTTACTCATTGCATTTTGTTATTTTTTTTGTTATTTTTGCTTAAGTTTGTTTCAGGTTTTACTTGTGTTTCAATAACTACTATCTCAGGTAATATTCTTTATACTGTACCTCTTTACGTTTAAACATTGGGGACAATGTTGCAATCTGGTTGGGGGGAGTGTAGTCGACATAAGTAACCATTTTTTTAATATACGATTAAAAAAAAAAGAAATTATTAGATTCATAATTTGTAAGGATGGTAGAGTAAGGAGTAATCTTACTCCTGAGACACATCTTAGTAGGTATACATTATCATTTGTTTTGATTTTTGAATTTCATAACAAAGAATTTATCATTCACTTTCTTTTGAATTGATCAAATATACAAATTCTCACATCATCATCACATAATAAATTATGCTCAAATACTCAATCAGTAAAATATTTATAAACCATCTTTCACACACATACTTTGATACATGATTGTGGATGACATATTGAAATTTTACAATATTTGAGCTCTTTAATTTTGTCAAAGGTAGCAACTAAGGGTTCAAAAAAAAAAATCTCCAAAAAAAAAAATAATAATAATAAAAAATTAAAAACAAAATAAATAAATAAATAAAAATTCTAATCAAAACTTTTACTTAGTAACTGGGTTTCTTGCCTAATCAGCAGTGAATGTTCGGGTAAAACGGTAAAGTTTTGATATGAATAAGTTCATAACCTTAACTCGAGTAATTAAGGCCGTAGGGGTGTTTTAATACCTAATACCCTAAGGCCAACTGGTCTGGGAGTTATTGGCCCAAAGCTCGCTACATGGGTTAGGTTATGCAAAAAAAAAAAAAATGGAGATAGAAATAATCTTTACCCAAAGAAGTTTACCTTGACAAAATTTAGAACCAATGTTGTTTGATTCTAATTAAGTCCCATAACATGTATTAGTTATAAAAGCACAAAAAGAAGGTTTATTAATAATTCGACTGATGAGTATTTGGCACATATATAGTAAATTTTTAAGTGAGAGTTTGTTTATTTTGAGAAGATGAAAAGGAAAAGAATGATTTTTACTTTGAATGTAAATTCTATAAATCAACTCTAAATGATATTGCTTATATTACTAGGGACTAGAAATAAGCTGGTTGGGGGGTGTGATGAATGTTTAAAAGTGTAAGTTTATCAAGAGAAATATTATGATTTACACTTAATAATGTCCTTCTATTCCCCAATAATGAAGCATATTCCTTTATATTGAATTGTAAAACATGAATTGGACTAAATAGTTGGTTTTGCGCAGGTTTCGTATAATGAGCGTATCTTTCAATCTAAATTATCAATTGATACGATTCTTGAACTAGACAAACATAAACTCATCATTTCTCAACTTTGCAAGCCAAAGGTTGGACCAGTTCGAGCAATTAATGGGACGAAATTGGGCTTCAACAGAACTCAAGCGCATCTTTGAACCAGCCCAACATGCTTCCGTATTTGGGCCGTATCTCCCTAAATATGTAACGACAAATTACGTGGTTGGGTGATCTAGAAAGCTGAGAAAGGGATCTAAATTGTTTATGTTTTGTACTTTCTCAAATTTCAACTAGTAGGTTGCCAAAAAGAGCTATCATTCTAGAAGGACGGTAGAAAAATGCGACTTGAACATCTCTGCCTATTTTCAACACAACTCATGGTATAAAATAGAAATAAGAGCGAGTTATAGACCATTAGAAAGATGAGTCATCCACCTACAACTTTGAAGAAGGATGCTTTACGAAATTCGGTGGTTTTCATGGTCAAAAATATGTTGGAAGTTGGTAAAGCGTGATTAATTGGAAATTGACCAAATTATGTTCACACATGTGGAATGTCTTTTGTTTTGCCTATATAAAGGGAGACGTGGAAGTGAGGAGGGAGATCAGATTTTGTTTTTCCATTTCTATTTTATTGTTGTAATTTAAATTTCAATGATGTATTTCTAATTTCGTAATTAGGGCTAAGGGTGAACTTTTGATGATTTTATAGTTTTGTTCTTTGATCTTTTGTTTTGCTCTTCATTGTTAATCTTTTTATTGATTGAGTACTATATTTTGCAAGTGATTTTGAATTGTTAGAAACCTTGATTCATTGTTAACAAATGGTACATTGAATGCTTGGATATTTTCTACATATCAAGAGCAAGGCAACTTATAGTTTTTCACCATCAACTAAAAGGTAAGTCTTTTGATTTCTTTCTTTGTGCTTAAATGTTTTGTTTTCATCATCCAATTAAAATCAATTCTTTTGGTTCTTAATTGTATTTTTCTTTAAAAAAAAAGGATCAAGAATAAGTTCTATACAAATCATTAAAATGGATCCCTAATGCCTTAATATATAATAATATAGAATTTAAATTTGACAATAAGCAAATTCACTCCATTAGAATATTCGGATTTATAATATTTAGACCTTTGGACTTGTAGACTTAATATAACATATTCCCTGTGGACCGACACTCGGACTTCCGAACTTTATTACTTGAGACAACCTATACTTAGGAGTTACAACCTTTAAGTTGTAGCAGACATATCCTTAAAACTGTCTATGCTCTTCTCATCTCTGCCTTTTGTCCAAAACGTTTTTAGGCAGAAGCTGCTTTTTATAACTATATACATTATCAATTAACTTCCTTCTCCACTCTTTGAAAATCAATCTCCTTATGACCGAATGTATGGGACTCCTCCTGACTATAATCTATTTAAAGTTTTTGGTTATGCCTGCTTTGTTTTTCTACAACCTCATGAATATACCAAATTAGAACCACGTGCTCGTCTATGTTGTTTTTTGGGATATAACATTGAACATAAAGGGTAAAGATGTTGGGATTCTATATCCAATTGACTATGTATATCTAGATATGTAGTCTTCTGGGACCACAAAATATTCTTGTCCATTTCCAGTTTTCGTTCAAAGTTTAATCTTCCTTCTTTCTTTACTCACAATTCTATAGATTTGTTTCCAGGTGACACTGATGTAAGTAATTCAAATGAGCCGTCAGCAGATATATCCACTGCACCACTGCCTGCTCTTAAGCTGACGACTTTGTCTTCTACGTCCACATTTGACGTCTCTGTTGTCCCTCTGTCTCATTCTTCTGATCTTCCTTCTCCACCTCATCAATCCGATCGAGTAAAAACACTTCCTATTTGACTTCGAGATTATCACTGTTTTTCTGCTACTCTTTCCTTGTATGAGCATCAATTCTATTTCGAGGCCAGTTCTAATCCTGTTTGGCAGCAAGCAAAGGCAGAAGAACTGCATGCACTTGAAAAATCTCATACATGGGACCTAGTTGATCTACTACCTCAAAAATCAGCATTTGGTTGTAAATAGGTTTACAAAATCAAAACTAAAGCTGATGGTTCTATTGAACGGTACAAAGCTAGACTAGTTGCTAAAAAATTCAATCAGGAGTATGGTATTGATTATGAAGAAAGCTTTGCCCCTGTTGCCCGAATGATATCAGTACGAAGCCTTTTGGCTGTGGCTGCTGTACGATGATGGACACTGTTTCAGATAGATGTTAAAAATGCTTTCCTCAATGGTGATCTCACTGAAGATGTTTATATGAAGCCTCCTCCAGAATATTCCCATCCACCACACAAAGTCTGCAAGTTTCGTCGTGCCTTGTACGGTCTCAAACAGACTCCTAAAGCTTGGTTTGCCAAGTTTATCACTACTATTCAGCAACTTGGGTTTCACTCTAGCTCTTATGATATAGTTTTCTTTATTTGCAACATAAATCATGGCTGTATTTTTCTCTTACTTTATGTGGATGATATGATTATTACTGGTGATGATATTAATGGAATATTTACTCTCAAGACTTTACTTCAACAGTATTTTGAGATGAAGGATGTTGGTTATCTTAACTACTTTCTTGATTTGAAAGTACTTTCTGACTATAATGCCTACTATCTTTCTCAGACCAAGTATGCATCTGATCTCCTTGCTCAAGCTGGGTTGATCGATAATAAAATTGTTTCTACTTCTCTAGAGCTCAATGCCAAACTCACATCTCTTGACGGGGTTCCACGTAAAGATGCCATCCTTTATCGACAGTTGGTTGGTAGTTTAATTTATCTCACAGTTACTCGACCTGACATCTCTCATGCTATTCATATTGTGAGTCAGTACATGTCAGCTCCCGCTCTCCTCATTATGAAGCTGTTCTTCATATTCTTCGCTATATCAAGAACACTTTATTTCATGGACTTCATTTCTCTGCCCATTCGTCTCTACAGTTACGCGCCTTTTTTGATGTAGACTGAGTTAGTGATCCTATTGACCGACACTCTACCACAGGTATTTGTATTTTTTTGGGTGACTCTTATTTCTTGGCATTGTAAGAAGCAGATTGTTGTTGCAAGATCTAGCACGGAGACAGAATACTGTGCTCTTGTAGATACTACTTAGGAGATTATTTAGCTTCGTTGGCTTCTCAATAATATAGGTATTCATCATTCTAGTCCTACTTCTTTGGCCTGTGATAATAATATTGTTATTCAGATTGCCCACAATGATGTCTTTCATGAGCGCACAAAACATATTGAAGTTAACTATCATTTCATTCGTCAATATATCACTCAAGGCACCATTATCCTTCGTTTGATCCTTTCTTTGAACCAACTAGCAAATATATTTATCAAAAGTCATTATCCTGGGCGTTTTCATGATCTGGTGTCTAAAATTAAGATAACTTTTATTAAACCATATTGAGTTTGAGGAAAACTGTTAATGATAATTGATTAATGAAATCAAGATAATTTCTTTCCTGATTTTGTTAGTCAATATTGTTAACCTTTTCTTATTTGCTATGATTCCTTCTCTTTTTATTATTTTGATTTCTTTTCATAAATATTGTACATAATTATATATTATTTATTTCCTTATATATTATTTTGTAAAGTCTATATAAAGGCTATTTTTGTATTAAACTAATTCAAGAAATAAGAATTGTTTTCTTTACTGTTATTAAAAGAAGACCTATTTTTCTTTGACTTGGGGTTCTCTGGTTTTCATTTCAGTGTAGATCCTTTTTGGGTTTTTATTGGCTGAAAATTGGGCTTTTGTGTGGTTAGGAGAATTTCCGGCCCGAGCTTTTAAGCTCCTTTTCGATACTTTCCTTGGCTGTGATTTCTGCGGAAGATTTGTAGTAGGCCTTGCTGGGGTTTGTAAAAGGCCTTGATTTTGCTCTTGATTTTGGGCTTTGGCATGGTCCAAAATGTGTGCCCCAGCTGCAAATCTTTCAATTTCTTGAGGTAGATTTTTGCTCGTACACATTTGATGTAATCTTTGCAGATGAGGTATTAATGTCTGTCACAGGATCTCTGCACGATGGCGTCTCATGATTACGATTCTTTAATGTCGCCGCCTCTTTCTCTTTCTTTATCTGCTGCTTGTTCATCGGGTCTATGTTGGAACAATCTAGAGATGTTGGTGGTGGTTCTGGTCTACTATTGCGTGGCTGCACCTTGGTTTTGCTGCCCTCTTCGCCTCCGTGCTTTTGGTGTTTACCTCTTTAATTTCTTGGGGTAGCTCGCATCCATAACCCGTAGTTGAATTTTCTAGTGCTTAATTCCGATGCTGCAACATTTGACAAATCTGGACATTCTGCGAGAGTGTGACCAATAAGACCACAATTAAACCAGAATTCTCGGAGTCTTTCATATGATAGGGGGAGAAGTGTGGATTGGTCTGGTTCTGAGAATCGCACTCTTAACACTCTTTTGAGGGGGCCGGTTGTGTTGACTTTAACTCGTACTCTTAAGGTATTTTCCCAGGCAGTCTCCTGTTGCCCCCAAGTCTATGTCTTGACTTCACCTGTCAAATTTCCCAAATATAGTGCTACTTCTTTATTCATACTAATGATGGGGATGTTATGAACTTGGATCCAGAATGATGCATGGGCGAACTTTAAGTCAAATATATCGCCAATTCCATGTGGATCTTCAAGGATGAGCAACGCCTTGTCAAAACTCCGTGGACCATTATTGCTTACTCTTTTACGCTCGATGCTGGAAGAGAAGTGGAAGATGAATTTGTTCCCACCAAGGCTTTCCACCTTCACTTCGTTAACAGTTTTCCACATTTTCTAGATCATGTACCTGAAGCCTTCCCGATTAATGAGTTTGTTGGATAAGACTTTACCAACGAAGCAGTGTGCCATTTTTACTTCAGTATTTTTGGCATGAGCTTCCAGTGCAACTACTGTTCCATCTAAATCATCACTAAGAGAAAGTGAATGACAAAATCTGATGAGTTCCTCAGGGTCCATGTTGAATAACAGGAGACGTTAAAAGGGTGGAGGCAGAAAAGGACAATCTGATAATTAAGAGTAAAGGTGGAGGAAAGGTTAAAGAGGTAGGCATGGGTGAGCTAATGGTGTAGATGATAAGAGTTGAAGGTGTGAGTGAAAAGGAAATTTGTTGAAAAAAACTGGAGTGAAAGACTGCAGGCCTAATAGGCGATTGAGAACTGCTTCTACGTAGAGACTCTAGGGAGAGCTACACCAGAAGATATGAAACTGGAATGTTAACAATGCCTTCATTTTGATTAATCTTTTTCACTAATTATAATTATGATGTTGTATTGTAAATCAATTTCAATTATCAACCAAATAATATTAATAAAGTATGTTCCTTAATTTATTCTTACGATAGAAATATTTATTAATTTTATTTTATTCATTAAATGATAAATTTGATTTCCTATAAAAGGATAGTAAAAACTGTCTATTAAAGTTTCAAAAAATACATATTAATTGTCCAAAAATTGTTTATTGTGAACAAGCTCTCCTAAGTTTGAGGAAATAATAGATAATTTAGGTCTTAACGATCATCTTGAATTAAATAATATTATATTAATTACCATATGCCATAGAATTTGGAGTCTTCCCTAACTTCCAATGTGGAAGCTTAATCAAGTTTATGACATACTTTTTTGAGTGCTTTAGCGTTATTTCTTCTCATATCCAACATCTTTTTTTATGTCTACTCACCTGTTTTCAAAACAATTAAAACATTTAGAAAACACCCTTTATAAATATAATTTTATAGTTTAAAAAATCAGACTAAATTCAATTAAAATTCTCAATTTTTGATAGGTTTTTAATATAACACTAATAAATTTTAAATATAATTTATATTTTAAAAACTGTTTAAAAACCCACCATGTGAACATTACATCTCATTTTTACTAACCACCATTTTTACCCAACCAAAAAATAAGGTACGGGCCATGCTCTATGCTTTACTATTGTAACAGTGAATACCAAAGATTTTGTATAGTTGTATAATCTTTTATTCTTTTTAGAGGACGAATATGATGTATTAATTGTCGGAACTATTGGAGAGAATGCAAAACTATAGCTAGCAAAACAAAGTTAAAGGAATGCTTAGTAGGAAAGGATTTGATTCAAGCTACTATCCAACACATTTATCATACAATTCATGGTGTGAAACTTGAAAGTCTAGGCCATAACAAATTTGTTTCTTAATTCGCGTTCGTTACAGATAGATTAAGGATCATTACGGGAGGTTCATAGAGTTTTGACAATATCTTTACATCCCAAATAGACTTTACAATACTATCTTTATTGGTTCATTTCGTACAAAATTCCAATAACATGTATGTATAATTAGGAGTAGACACAGTTCGGTTCAGTCCGAATTTTTAAAAAACTAGACCGGACCCAAAAATTTCATGTTTCAAATTTTTTAGATCAGATTAAATTGAATTGGAAGAAGAATCCGGATCGGACCGAACCGATTGTACGTCAGAACCGAATTAAAACCGAATCGATCGGTTCGATTTTCGGTTCGGTTCGATTTTTAAATAAATTTATTATTTTTTTAAAGTTTTTTGTATCATTAAACGATGTCATTTTACAAAAATACAATAAAAAGATGTTGTTTGGATGAAAAAATATTAAAAAATAATATTTTCAGTCCGATCTAGATTTTTTGGATTAAAACCGAAATCGGACCGAAAATTTTTGGTTTTTTATTTTAAGACCCAAAACTGGACCAAATTGCATAAAATACCAAACCAAATCCATAAATTTCAGTCCGGTTCTGCTCCGGTCCGGTTCGAGTCGATTTTTCTACCCACCCCTACGTGTAATGAAATGGAGTATTTTGTAGGTAACTTCATTAGCAAATGTTAGAATTAAAACACAGGATATAGAAGCGCAGCCAATAAAAACATAAAGTTTGGAAACATAAATTTTGTTATAATTAAAAAGAGTATGTAATTGGTAGATTAGCGAAAACACAAATTTGAATATAAACAAAATAAACCTTCCCATTTTTCTCATGTCATTTGCTTTTAGTCCAATTGCTTTCTTATATATGTTCCATAGATTAAATACATTTCATAACCATAAATAACATATTAAAGTAGCTAATTTTAATTTCCTATTGTATGATATAAAAAATGATAATTAAGGACATTTTCTAATTTATTTGTAACAACTTACATAGTAAAAAAAGTAAAGATATATTTTCATTTTTCTAATTGGTCAAATTAAACACATGTTGTATGAATCACATGTTACAACAATTTTTTTCTAGAAGAAATACACATGTAACTATTATTGTACAAATCTTAGCTTACTCGCTATCTTAACGCCAACATTGAATTCTCAAATGCTTCTTTTTCCAATAATAAATTAAAATCTCATATTTGGCTATAATCAAATCATCATGATAGTAAATTATTGTGCTCAATTCTATATCAAATAAATCTTATCTTTACCTAGTTAAGGTAATGCACTTTTATAATATAAGCTCCAAATATTGTTAGTGTCTCATCTGACCTTGTTTCAATTAGCAATTTAGGAGATGATTAGTTGGTAAGCAAGTTGATTTTAGATGTGATGATATATCACTGGGGTTAAAATATGTGTCATTATGCAATACACTATAAAGAAATAAATAAAAGAACAAAAAAAAAGTTCATTTATTCATAGAACATATGAAAATAACATCTCAATTCAATTAAAAATAGAACCTAAATAATCCTAAAGATCGAGTGTGTGATGAATAAACATTTCTAATAATTGTTTTAGTCAATAGATTAGTCATCATGTGAACTAATTCAATAAAATAATTGATAACTTACAAACAAGTGAAAAAAACAAACGCATAAACTCAAGTAATAAACCTAATAAAAATTCATTGATCAAAACTTGATAATATTTGTTAAAAATAATGAGAAAGTTTGATATTTTAGTTTATTGGACAAATTCAATAAAATAATTCATATGAATTATTACTCCCCAACGTCATTTGAGAAATTGTTGTCAATTTAAGCTAAACTTCGAGACACATACGATGTGATTTTTTTTTTCTTGCCTTGAATAATCTGAAAACGTTTTCATAATTAAAAGTATTGTGCACTAATGGGATTTTTTTCTGCACAAGAGGCCCATTTCGATCAGCTTAAATGAAGCCATATCCTATTGTGAAAAAGGTAAAAGCATTGGAAAATTAAACAAGAGAAAAGGCAACAGCCATCAGAGTATGAAATTTTAAGAAAGAAATGGGAACATGGGCAACGTAATTAGTCCAATCAAGTGACTCACATATTAAAATTAGAGCTTTTTTTTTTTTTCATTTCGGAAAAAAATTCTGTACGGGTCAAGCCGAGACCAAGCCTCAGATATTTTTAAATTAAGCAAAGTTTCGCATTGACCTTACGTTTTCAAGACTAGTGGGTCTACTATTTCCGTGTTGAACGAGAAGCCTCGTATAATTTGCGATGAAACTTCCTTGTTTGAAAGACCTCTATAATTAAAATTTTCCGCAAATGACTCGTCAATATTGTCTCCAATAATTTTTTCTTTCTTAATTTTCATTATCAATTTCATGTGTAGCTGGGCTGTTGGGTAATGATCAAATATCTGGAATTTCAAATTTTATGTTTTCATAAATAACTAATAATACTTATTGGTATAAAACAAGTTTATAATCTCCATTGGGATGCTTAAATTATTATTAGCCATCATCTCTAGTTAACATAAAAAGAAATTAGGGATCCTAAATACTCAAATCTTATTCTCTAAACAGCGCCTTTGTCTACCAGTGCAGAATCTACGGGTGCGTATTTATCTACCGTATTAGATGTTACAGGACACAACATTATATGGTAGTATCTATCCTCATATTCCTATAAAGCAGTCTGGCATGAGGCAGCAATCCAGCGTACTCATTCCTACTCTTACCAATGTTTTAGTAGAAGAGTACTTGAAGTTTCTCCAGAAATCCAAATTAAGCAAGTAAAGCTGAAAATATATCAGCGAGAGAAAGTTTACTTTCCTCAATGGGTTCTGCTCTTAGATCAATTTACTTCCGTATAGTTTTCTCTGTATCGTTGATTTGCTTAGCCTTGTCTCAAGATGAGGAGGAGTTCGTGTACCACGGCTTCTACCAAGATCCCCAACTGCGTCGAGATGGACTCGCAGCAGTACAAGGCAGCGGTCTATTGCAGCTAACCAACATCGTCGATGCTAAGCAAAAAGCAGGGCATGCTTTCTATCCATTCGCAATAAAATTCAACACATCTTCTTCTCGATCTCTTTCATTTTCCACGAGTTTTGTATTTGCTATTGTTCCTCAATATCCTACACTTGGTGGCCACGGCATGGCTTTTGTCATCTCTCCGTCAATGGATTTCAGCAACCGAGTATCTCTTCTAAGTCAATTTTTAGGACTCTTCAATGTGTCTAGCATGGGCAGTTCTACAAGCCATATCTTGGCGATTGAGCTTGATATTATACAAAGCAATGAATTCAATGATATTGATGATAACCATGTGGGAATCGATGTGAACAGCCTGGTTTCTGTTGCATCTGCTACAGCAGCTTATTTTTCCGATGAAGAAGGAATAAACAAAACTTTGAAGCTCATGAGTGGAGATTCAATGCAGATTTGGATAGAGTACAGGGGTGATGACAAGTTGCTCAATGTAACACTAGCTCCAATCACAATCTCAAAACCAAGCAGGCCTCTCTTGTCAACACGCATCGATCTTTCTCAAATCTTCTTGGACACTATGTACGTTGGTTTCTCTGCCTCGACCGGCTCTATTGGATCTGAGCATTGTGTTCTGGGATGGAGTTTCAACAAAAATGGACAAGCACAAAGTCTTAATATTTCGAACCTTCCGACAGTACCGATCTTTTCTCCGGATCCACCTTCCTCAAAAGCAACTCGTGATCGACGGATAATTATTGTTTTCATCGTAGTTGCAGTTATCATGTTGATAACAACTGGTGCAGCCGTTTACCTTGTGAGGAGGAAGAAATATGAAGAAATCTATGAAGACTGGGAAAAAGAATACGGCCCGCAAAGGTTCTCGTATAAGAGTCTCTGCAAAGCAACGAAAGGTTTCAAAGACAGAGAGGTTATCGGAAAAGGTGGTTTTGGAAAGGTTTATAGAGGAGCTCTATCTTCCAATGAGCAAATTGCGGTAAAAAAAGTCTCCCATGATTCGAAACAAGGGATGAAGGAATTCTTAGCTGAGGTTGTAAGCATGGGAAGGCTAAGACATAGACACTTGGTGAAACTCCGGGGCTACTGCAGGAGAAAGGGAGAATTTATGTTGGTCTATGATTATATGCCTAATGGGAGCCTTGACAAAATTTTACATAGCAATATGAATCTGAACCTTAATTGGTTTCAACGATTTCGTATTATCAGAGGAGTGGCTTCTGGTCTCCTTTATCTCCACGAAGATTGGGAACAAGTTGTCCTACATAGAGACATAAAACCGGCCAATGTCCTTTTAGACAATGATCTTAATGGGAAGTTGGGAGATTTTGGCCTTGCCAGGTTATACGATCATGGTAGCACTCTGCAGACCACTAAGTTGGTAGGAACTTTTGGTTATATGGCTCCAGAACTCATGAGAACAGGAAAGACAAGTACCAGCACAGATGTATATGCATTTGGGGTCTTTATGCTTGAGGTGGCTTGTGGAAGGAAGCCTGTAGAACATGAAGGATTGTCTGAAGCGGTAAATTTGATTGATTGGGTCAATGGTTTCCGGGAAAGAGGGGCTATTCTCGAATCTAGTGATCCCAGACTGGAAGGTGTATATGCGGAGGAGCAAATGGAACTTGTTTTGAAGCTCGGGCTGTTTTGTTCTCACCCAAACCCAGCAGCCAGGCCTAGCATGAGGCAGGTGATGCAGTATCTGGATGGTGAAGTTACACTACCAGATATGCCACCTAAAGATGTTGTAATAGGTCTATTCTCAGATACTAATGAAGCTTCTCAGAGTGAGGTTTCATTTCCTTCATTGACAAGAAGAGATAATAGTAGTTGTGCTCACACAACGTCGACCGTTGATTCAGTGCTTACAGTAGGCCGTTGAACCAATAAATAGCCAAGGACCGCTTGTGCATGATAGACATAAGCTTGTATCTATTGCAAATTGTAAATAATATATATGATGTGCGCACTGTTTCTGTAACTCTACGAATTTCTATATTAATTGATACTACCTCTAGTATACTTGAAATGTTATTCATAATGGATTATTTATTTATGTTGGTATTATTGATTCTCGCGCATAGATTTACAGATCAAAATCCTGAACGGGTGATTCTCTATCAATTTCAGAAGGTATAAAGTGAAAATAAAAAATGAGGCTATGTTTTTATATCACAATGGTCTTTAAGAGTACATATCCAAGGATTTGCATTCTTTTATTAATTAATTATCATGATAGTGTTGAGGGTACAATTATGGCTTCCATTACTTCAAATGCAGGGAGATTACTCTACTAATATAATTCTTTTCATACTAATGTAAGTTTTTTATCTCAAGAAATATACTTTGGTCGTTAATAAATAAAAATATGATTAGAAATAATCATGATTTATTTTCTTAAATAAATCTATCAGTAAGTATAACATTTCGATTTATAGTTTAATTTTATTTTTATTAAAAAATTTAAAAGAAAATTTTGATTGTCTTTTTTATAATAAATATTTATTATATATTTATATTTATATATTATATTAATTATGTATTTAATATTTTTTAATATAATATAATGGAAATAATATAATTTTTAATACACATATTGAATAAAATGTTAGACATATTTTATTTAAAATTTTTTATCATAATTAAATTATTACTAAAGAAGTAAAAAAAAAAAAATAGTTGGAAGTATTTTAGTATATTAATTTGCCAAATTTCATTTTTACATTTTACTTTAAATAATTATATTTTTCTAAAGCTTTTTCAAATAATAAAATAATTAATAATTTAATACCTAATAATAATATTTTACTTTAAATAATGGGAACTGAATTATTAGTTTTAAGACAGTTATATGTACTAAAATTATGAGATCAAAGTCATAATATTTTAATAGATAACTAATAAAAGTTAAAAGTAAACAGAATTATGTACTATACTCTAAGAGTTTAGAAGTTGACTAACATTTTTCTAAAAGTTAAAAGACATTCTGAAGATAAAGTCATAATTTACAGAAAATTACTTATCCCTTTGTTAGTTGGATACGGTTGATTTTTTTTTGAGAAATCTTTAACCATAATCAATATTTAAAATTAATTTTTTTAAATAACTATTATATATAATATATTACAAAAATAACTACTTTGTATTAAAATATTTTTATAAAAAAATTTTTAAAAAATGACTATCAAACACATTTAAGCAGAAATATTTTAATTTAAAAAAATTTAAGATAATTATTTTTTAAAAAAATTTTAAATAATAATTATTAATAAAAATTTTTCCCAAATATTAGTTACTGTTATTAAATATACTTTTCTTTTTAAAAGAAAAATAAATAAATGAAACACCGTAGCGCGTCGTGCCTTCTTACGTTCGCCAATGCTTGTCACTGTACCCTATTTTCAGAATCAGCTACCTCAAGGCATTATGTCATTTCAAAGATGACGCGTGTTTTCTACGTTACATGCTTTGTTGACAAATTTCATTTCATAGGTAATGCGTGTTTTCTACGTTACCTGCTTAGTTGACAAAATTGGTCCTTCATTAAATACTTGGTAGAGAGGGATTCTTATTCTCATTTGCATTGACTCTAGTGATATTAATATCTGTTTATTACGTCAATTTCGTGTATAGTAGGAATTAAATTAAGGCTAAATTTCTTTTTAGTCCTAAAAATTTCATCAAATATTCTTATTAATTTCAGTAACTTAAAAAATATTCCTAAACAGTCCTAATTTATTAAAAAATTATACTTATATATAATAATAGTAATTTAAGAAAAAAAAAATAAATTTTTGAAATTTCATAAAATATAATATATTTATGTATAATATATTAATTGAATTAATAATAATAATATTATTTTATAGCATATTCATAATATAAATATTGATTAATATATTATAAATTTATTCATTTTTCATTGATATCTTAATTTTTATTAATTTATTTATATTTTAAATACATATACATATATTTTATTTAAATTGCAATATATTAAAAAATATTTATTATAAATAAGTTGTAAAATAAATGAATAAATTTATAAATCCATTCATTTATAAATTAATATTTATTATATTTTATTTTTATTTAATTTCTAATAATTACCATGTGTATTCTTATAAAAGTTACAAAATAATTATTTTATTAATATATTATCAAAACATTATTATAAAAATTCAATAAATGTATTTTACGTAAATATATTATATTTTAGCTAATTTAAGATATTACTATTTATTTTTCTTGGACAAATATTATTAATAAAAGTATAGTTATCTTTTTATGATAAATTGAGATTCTTAAGAATATTTTTAAGATTATATTAAAATATTCTCTGACAACAATCATCTACATTACCAAAGAGGGTAATTTTATTTCGGTCCTCAATGTATTAAAAAATGTCACTTTTGTTAGTATATTTCACATGTTTAGATTAAAAAAAAAAGTATATTATAATAAATACATCAATAATATTTTAAATTGACAACATATTTAATAACAAAAAATATAAAAAAATTATGTCACAAGGTATATGATTTTCATATGCCAATTCCAATTGCAGTTATTTATATAAATAATGATTTGTTTTGTATACCAAACAAAATGTCGGTAATGATGAATAATCATTTGCAATTTATTTTTACGTTTTGATAATAGCATGATTAGTTAGTTGATCACCTTGATTTATAGATGTTATAAGTTTGGTAGGTGACACATGACCATGTAAATAAGTCTTCATTAGTGGGTGAACTTGAAATTGACATCCATTATAAATTAATATATAGATTTCCATTTTTCTAAAAAAATAGATTATATATATATATATATTACTCCTAATTAATAACAATAATATTAACCAATGTTATATACTTCAATCAATAAAAATACTAAACTTTTGATATCATACAAAAGGTACTTAAAATTCACTCCAAAGATAAAGAGTTTATACTCATATCAAAATTCAAAAGGAATTTAATTTATATTAATAAATATTTATATCAATATATATATATATATCAATGACATCAAAATCAATTCTAAATCTAAGTCATTTTCAAATAATATGTTGACTAAGCCCCATTTCAATCCATATTGTTTTAGAAAATCCCTTTTGAAAATATAATTGTTCTTTTAAAAGTTCGCCCACCAATGGACAAGCAATTTAGTGGCCATTCGATGACCAATTATAATTCACAATTATACCATATTATTATTATTATTATTATTATTATAGTCTAATTTAAAAAATTAATATATTATATGCATTTATAATTCTTAAATATTCTATATTATTAAAAATTTAAATTATGATCTAATCAACTAATTAATGTGATGATATATTATCATTAAATTAGTGCTACTATGTTTCCTGACACCAAATCATGTGATAATTGATAAAATTTTTACTTTTTTTAAATCAAAGTTGATAGTATGATAAATATAGCAACCAAAAAAAAAAAAATGAAATAAAATATGAAACGCTGCATGTGCATATTTGCAGTAAGTGCAGCAAGCCGATTGCACGTGATGCTATTTCTCCTAACACATTAAAATCCAAAGACCAGTGGCAGCACCACGTGACTATTTTTGCCTGTGGTGCGCGTGTGGTCGCGCGGACCGACCAAACCGGGTTTTTAACGGATGCAATGAACCCACCTACCTGTTTTGGCTCTCTGGTTTTGCTTTTATGGACCCTCTAACGTAAAATTAGGTATTGTTGTGAATAGCGTGTGAATTCCACCGAATTCACGTCGCCAAATTTTTTATATAACTTTTTAAAATATCTCATATTAAAAATATATATTATTTTTAAGAATTTAAAAGAAAATTTTAATATCTCTTTTTTTGATATTTCTCTAAAACTGATTTTCATAAATACGTACGCTACTCATTAGAGTAAGAAATTTACTCCTGTTTCGGTGGAATTTCTTCTTCTTCTTTTATATTTTACTTTCTTTTTTTTATTCCATACAGATTTACATCTTAATATAAATTTATGATGGTATATTTTCATTTTAAAGTGATTTTTTTCTCTTTAATGGTGGTTTATCTCTACCTATATTTAGATTTAGGGTGATTTAGTTAATTTTTAGATATTTTCTTTGTTGTGATATTATTTTCATGCAAATTTGGAAATTTAAAATTTTATCTAAAGAAATCAAAGGGAATAGAGTTTCAAATTTGAAAGATTTTATATCATCTCAAGTTGTTTACAGCAGATTTATTACAGCAAAAATTAGAAAAATCAGTTAAACTTGAGGATAGTCAAGCTATAGAGCTATGGAATAGCTCTAAATCAACGTATTTTTGTTTAGTTTAAAACACCAAATAAAATATATTCAAAATCTTTTCTTCTTGATCCTTAACGTGTATGTGATTTGTGTATTTATTCTATAACTAATCTTTGTAATACTATATAAAGTTGGCATAAATCTGCAAGATTCTATATTCTTCCATTTTTTTATAATGTAATGAAGTTTTCTGACTCTATAAAAAAAAAATAAAAAAAAAAGCCTCACACCACTAATGTATTTTTACGTCCCTTCAACTTCTGCCTACATATATGTAATGCATGAATTGAATAAGAGTATTAAAATAAAATTTTTAAGGGAAATATTGTGAAAAGGGCATGGATTGAAAAAGAGTATTGAAATGAAATTGCCTACCCGTCTGAACTTCAGAAAATTTGCACTTACACTCCTAAGTGTTTTACGACTTCATATATATAGAAATGTGTGTTTAATTTAAACATTTTATTTCAGCAGTTTATTTATAACACGTGTGTATTTTTTCTTTTGTGAAAATTGGTATTTTAGAATTATATATCTATAAAAAACTCTTATATTAAATTTATTATAAAATTTTTTCATTAAAAAATATATAAATTATTTTCACATAAAAGAGATATTACGTTAATTAAAATTTGAACATATTTTACAATAGTTGAGGAAACATATATACTGGTAAGTTAAAGTTATAATTTTGAGAGGTCGAGATAAACCTTAAAAATAGAAAATAAAATATAAAAAACCTATTTCAAATAGTAAAATATTATAAAAATTATTATTATTATTTTTTTACTGGAAATGAACCGTGGCCACTCTAAAATTTAAAGTAATTCTACTGTTGAATATATATCATTACAATTACAAAATTATACTTATACCGATTATAAGCTAGTAGGACTTTCTAATATATTGCGAGAATTTTCTAAAATTTTTGGGTATAACACTTTTTATATAAGAATAGATTTTTGGGTATTAAGTATCTATAATAAGTAACTATTTAATTTTTTAATAGACATCTAATTGTATAATCTTAATAAGATTGTAATATTTAAAAAAAAAATGTCTTCGGGCTCTAATTTTATTATTATTTTTTAATAGGCCACGATGATTGTGGAGATAAAGACAATTCACCTAACCCTTTCAAAAAACTACAACAAAATATATATGTATATATATATTCACTCTTTTTAATATACTATTTATTTTGAGAAGAAAATATTATTCGTAAAATAATAAAATCTCAGTTATTAGTGTAATTAAAAGATACTCGCTTATTGTGATGGAAGTGTCACCGACTGGCTTTAAATTTAAAAATTTTATTGTTATAAATTCCAAAATTTTCTTCTTGTCTTAAATTTATTTATAACATTTAGTGCTATTAGCAAAACTTAACAATATTAAATGCTTTTATTGTTAGACCCTCAATTTAATGTGAAATAGCCTCAAATAAGTCCTTATTGTTTATTATTGCGATAAAATATTTCCCCCAAAAATTCTAATTTTCTTTTTTAAGTTTACTAAAGATATTATTTAATTACGATATTGCTCTTAAGTCATTTATTTCTTGGTAACGAAGAATTTTATTCAAAATTATCACTTAAATCTAAATTATTCAACCGTTAGTGAGATAGGATAATTTTTGATTTAATCTACCTAATATTAATAATCTTCAATTCAACTCCAAAATTTATACAAATTATTATATCACTCCCACGTGGTAATTCTTATCCTTTAATGACTAAATATTTGAAATTATAATTTTATAAACTTAAATGAATAAAAAATTAACGTTTCATTTTTTCTTATTTCTTGTCTTCATCTTTTGTTTCTTTTTTTCTTCTTCTTCTTCCCTTACCTTTGATTCTCAGTTTTTTCTATATATATAGAGAGAAAGAGAAAGAGAGAGAGAGAGAGAACCCTAACAAAATTTGGATAGAAATATGTATTTCGATGAGGAAAAACAAGAAATCTCCAAGGGTTGAATCAAAGTTTAAAGGCAACGAGATGTATCATGAACAAGTCATATGTTTTGACATGTCATTATCCTATAGACAATATCTAAATAAGCTAATCAATGAGTGCAATGGGAGGCAAGTTCTTTGACCATGACCATCTTATTTAAAGGGTAAGAATTATCTTTATTAATTTATGCTTAAACCTTGTTCTCAGTTTTATGTTTCTTTTGAGAAGATGGCCTTGGACCATGAGATTAATGGGCTTCCTATTAACAAGCCTAACACCTGATCAACCTCATACACCCTAATCAGATTAGCTCGATAGGTCTCTAGTCAAGCACTCCATAAGTAAATCTGACTAGAAGGAGATTCTTGTAGTGAAAGAAAAGTTAAATTTGGAAGTTTTAATGTAAGGCAAGTTATGATTCTGCATGATATACCTCAGATTCTATGTAAATTCAAACTCCTAATACTATTAGAAAAAGGAAAGTTGTGTATGTGTCTATATATACATATATATATATATATATGACCCTATCCATAAAGAAAGGGGCACATTACTTTACCAATTCAATAATAAAATTCTCCTTTCTCACAAAGAAGTAAGAAAAATACAATTTTCATTATATTATATCAGAAGTTATAATTTTCGGTATCAACAGTTGGCGTCGTCTATGGGGACATTACAATCGAAAAGCTATGGCTATGATCAAAGAGTAAACAGTTGTCAAGAGACCACCATAAAAAAAACATCGCAAACAGGATATGTCGGATTCTAACATCCCTTTGGCCTCATTGCAACCGTCCTAAAGGCAAGCGGCAATGCATGAAGCAGAGACTGACGCAATTCGACTTGCACAACAATTGTGGGAAAACGAGCGAAGGCATCTAGAGAAAGACAAACAAGTAAAGGCTTTGGAAGACAAAGCAGGAATGATGGAGAGGGAGATTGAGAATCTAAAGAGAATGATTTAGTGGAACAGCATCGACAGATGCAATTTGGCGAGGTTGGAATTTTTGGAGAATCAAGAGAGTGTGTCCTCATCGGGAGTTGTCCTGAAGGATAATCCTCCAAGAAATTGGGGAGTAAATAGTAGAGGCCAAGTGCAAAAAAGTAAGAAAAGGCCCGAATGAAGAAATTGCTACTTGAAGGCCACAACGAAGAAATTCCCCTTCGCGATATGGAAAAGCCTAATCAGAAACTGGCCCCTGATCAGCATGAACAAAGTCAGGGCAAAAGAAGGCTTGAGCGTAATACGGGTTCAGTAGACATGCGAACTTACCTGAACCAGAAGCGCAGGAAACATGGGGGTAAGGCCACCATAGAGAAAACACCTGATTAGGCAATGTCCACTACCGATTAAGTGGTAAGTAGGAGAGAAATTGAGGAGAGGATTCAGAGCTTACTGAGGAATTGCAGGCCTAAAGGGAAAAAGATAGGCGACAAGACGAAAACATATCGGAGGAGATGGAGTTCTCATTGAAGTCCCTTTTCTTTAAGGAAATACAGGATTTGGCCTTTCCTTGAAAATTTAAGATGCCCCAAATCTCGCTGTATATAGGAAAGACGAATCCAACATTGCACCTTAATCTCTTCAAAGAAATAATGATGATATAAGTATAAATAGAGTTGCAGATGTGCCGCCCATTCTCCAGACTTTGGAAGGGCAAACGATACGTTGGTATAAAAATCTAAGGCTGGAAAGTGTGAGAAGTTTCGATCAACTTTGTGGACAGTTCATCAACGAGTTCAGATGGGCGGTAGCGGTTATGAAAAGCCCTACCTTGCTGTTGCTAATAAAGTAAGGGAGAGGAGATATCATAAAGAGGTCATGGAGGCTGAAGCTTTCTCATATCCTTTAGCGCTGGAGGGCTCAAGAAAGGGTTAAGGATAAATAGGGGATGGTTCGCTATCCACAAGCGAGCTGTAACTACTTATGACCAGGTTTGGAAGTAGATTGTTGAAGAAATCAAAATAGAGGATTGGATGTTGTTCAAAAAGAAAAAAAGGATGAGAGATTAGAAGAACCTAGGGGTAAAGAGTAAAGGGTAAAATCGGATGATAGAAGAGTGGGGGAGCCAACAACGGCCCAACCCCTGACCGTTTATGAAGAAAGAAGATTTTTGATGACCACGCTACGATGATAGATCTGAACAAAGACAAGGTGATAGATTTCAATCCATGAGATATGAAGGAAGAACGGAGTAACGAAAGGAGTTCCCTTGTGTGCCAAAGAAAAGGGTTAAGAGAGTTGCTCCTGTTTAGGACAGAAAAAGGTTCACAGAGCTGAATGTCCCTTTGTAAGTGATACATGAGGAGAGATTAGGGAATTAGGCTTGCTACCCAGATCTCGCCCCTTGAGGTCAGCATTAAACATTCACGATAAGTAAAGAAGGTATATATTCCATCAAGACCATGGGTACACGATGGATCAGTGTCTGGATTTGAGAGAGCATGTTAAAATCTTTGTAAGGAATAATTACTTGGATAGATACAAAACGAGAATGTATGAAATGGGAGAGGACTCAGAACACAAGAAAACTAAATAGGAAGATTTTGTTCATAGAAGTATGGTAATTTTGGGAGGACCAACAGTGGCAGGTAACTTCAACAACGCAAGGAAGAATTATTCGAGATATTTGTTATCAAACACTCTAGTGGACCAATACGTGATGAACGTCAGATCAAAAAAGAAACCTTGTTTGGCATCAGTTTCAATCATGTTCACCGATGAAGATGAGGCGGGAGTTAGTTACCCCTTTGATGATGCGTTAGTAATAAATCTAGAGGTCGGTTCAACTAAGATTAACAGGATCTTGATAGATACAAGGAGCTTGGCTGACATAATATTTAAAGAGACTTTGAACTCTTTAAAGATTAAGAATATAAGGATAGGACTCACAAACACCACCTTGTATGGATAATGGCAGATATACTGTATCTTTCCATTAGGTTCAATTTAACTGTCATTGATAATGGGGGATAGGCTGTATCAGAGGACCACGATGATAGAATTCTAAGTTGTGGACTTAAAAATGCCATAAGCCATGATCCTAGGAGACCTTTTTTAAGAAAAACAAGGGCAGTGGAAAACATACATTACTTGAAGATCAAATTTCAAGCAGGCGAAGGGATTGGTGTAGTATGAGGAGATCAGAAGGTCGCCCGGACATGTTGTGTAGCCTTTTCGAAGTGGTCCTATTGTATAACAGGGAGACACGTTAAAGAAGTGAGCAATGAGGATGTCAAACGATAGAAGAAGATGGATATGTTGGAAAAGAATGTAGGGCAAGGAAAAATGTGGCCAGTAGCTGAACCAGTGGAAAGATTGGAATCAGTATCCCTTGACCCCTCGAGGGCAGAACAGATGGCAGAAATCGGTTCTCAACTGCCGAGCGAAGAGAAAAGGAAGCTGGTTATCTTTCTGAGAGAGCACACAGACGTGTTCGCCTAGACCAATTAGGATATACCAGGAATCAATCCTAGAGTGATTTCTCATCGCCTGTTGGTAAATCCGATGTCTAAACCTGTAAAGCAAAAGTGAAGAGTTTTTAACTAAGAGAGGAAGAATGAGATTGAAGAAGAAGTGGATAAGCTAATCGCGATGGGATTCATAAAAGAATCATCTTATCTAGATTGGGTAGCCAATGTGGTGATGGTAAGGAAAGCCAACGAAAAAAGGAGTATGTGTGTCGATTTCACCATCTTGAACAAGGCCTGCCCAAATGATAGTATCCCACTTCCATAAATAAATCACTTAGTGGACTCAATAGCTGGGCACAAGTTATTGAGTTTCAAGGATACTTTTCAGGATACAACCAAATTCGGATGCACGAAGCTAATCAACAAAAAGCGTCGTTTATGACTGACCAGGGGTTATACTGCTATAAAATGATGTTTTTCGAATTAAAGAACGTGGGGGCAACATTTAAAAGGTTGGTAAATAGGGTTTTTAAGCCTTTGATTGGGGGAATAATAAAAGTGTACATGGATAACGTGATTACCAAGTTACGCAGAGTTGAAGATCATGTCCAGCATTTAAGGGAAACGTTTTCCCTACTTAGGAAATACAACATGAAGTTAAATCTTAAAAAAATATGCGTTTGGGGTCAGCTCCAGAAAGTTTCCGGGGTTTATGGTGCTACAACTTAAAGGTTGAAACTCCCAAATATAGGTTGTCTCAAGTAATAAAGTTCGGAAGTTCGAGTGTCGGTCCACAGGGAATACGTTATATAAGGTCCACAAGTCCAAAGGTCTAAATATTACAAGTTCAAATATTCAAATATTATAAGAAATGGAATGAATTTGCTTATTATCAAATTTAAATTTACTATTATTATATATTAGGGCATTAAGGATCCATTTTAATGATTTGTATAGAACTTATTCTTGATCTTTTTTTCTTTAAAGAAAAACACAATTAAGAATCAAAAGAAGTAATCTTAATTGGATGATGAAAAAAAAACATTTAAGAACAAAGAAATCAAAAGACTTACCTTTTAGTTAATGGTGAAAAACTATAAGTTGCGTTGCTCTTGATATGTAAAAAACATCCAAACATTCAATGTACCATTTGTTAACAATGAATCAAGGTTTTTAATAATTCAAAATCACTTGCAAAATATAATACTCAATCAATAAAAAGATTGGCAATAAAGAACAAAACAAAAGATCAAAGAACAAAACTATAAAATCATCAAAAGTTCACCCTTATCCCTAATTATGAAATTAGAAATACATTATTTAATTGAAGTTTAAATTACAAAAAGAAAACAGAAATGGAAACAAACTGTTCTCCTCCTCACTTTCACATCTTCTTTTATATAGGTAAAACAAAAGACATTTCACGTGTGTGAACATAATTTTGTCAATTTCCAATTAATCACGCTCTACCAACTTCCAACAATATTTGACCATGAAAACCACCAAATTTTGTAAAACAGCCTTCTTTAAAGTTGTAGGTGAATTACTCATCTTTCTAATGGTTCATATCTCACCCTTATTGTTGTTTTAAACCGTGAGTTGTGTTGAAAATAGGTAGAGATGTTCAAGTCGCATTTTTCCACCGCCCTTCTAGAATGATAGCTCTTTTTGGTAATCGACTAGTTAAAATTTGAGAAAGTGTAAAACATAAACAATTTAGATCCCTTTCTCAGATTTCTAAATCACCTAACTATATAATTTTTTGTTACGTATTTAGGTAGATACGGCCCAAATACAGAAGCATGTTGGGCTGGTTCAAAGATACGCTTGAGTTCTGTTGAAGCCCAATTTCGTCCCATTAATTGCTCTAACTGGTCCAACCTTTGGCTTACAAAGTTGTGAAATGATGAGTTTATGTTTGTCCAGCCTAAAAATCGTATCAATTGATGATTTGGATTAAAAGATACGCTCATTATTCGAAACCTGCGCAAAACTGACTATTTAGTCCAATTCATGTTTTGCAATTCAATATAAAGGAATATGCTTCATTATTGGGGAATAGAAAAACATTATTAAGTGTAAATTATAATATTTCTCTTGATAAACCTACATTTTTAAACATTCATCACATCCCCCAACCAACTTATTGCTAGTCCTTAGTAATCTAAGCAATACCATTTAGAGTTGATTTATAGAATTTACATTCAAAGTAAAAATCATTCTTTTCCTTTTCATCTTCTCAAATTAAACAAACTCTCACTTAAAAATTTACTATATTTGTGCCAAATACTTATCAGTCAAATTATTAATAAACTTTTTTTTGTGCTTTTATAATTAATACATGTTATGGGATTTAATTGGAATCAAACAACATTGGTTCTAAATTTTGTCAAGGTAAATTTCTTTGGTCAAAGATTATTTCTATCTACATTTTTTTTTTGTGTATAACCTAACCCATGTAGTGAGCTTTGGGCCAATAACTCCCAGACCAGTTAGCCTTAGGGTATTGGGTGTTAAAACACGCCTACGAGTTTAATTACTCGAGTTAAGGCTATGAACTTATTCATACCAAAACTTTACCGTTTTACGTGAACATTCACTGCTAATTAGGCAAGAAGTCCGGTTACTAAGTAAAAGTTTTGATTAGAATATTTACTTATTTTTTTTTTGGAGATTTTTTTTAACCCTTAGTTGCTACCTTTGACAAAACAAAAAAGCTCAAATATTGTAAAATTCCAATATGTCATCCACAATCATGTATCAAAGTGTGTGTGTGAAAGATGGTTTATAAATACTTTACTGATTGAGTATCTGAGCAGAATTTGTTATGTGATGATAATGTGAGAATTCGTATATTTGATCAATTCAAAAGAAAGTGAATGATAAATCCTTTGTTATGAAATTCAAAAATCAAAATAAATGATAATGCATATCTACTAAGATGTGTCTCAAGAGTAAGATTACTCCTTACTCTACCATCCTTACAAATTATGAATCTAAATCTTTTTTTTTTTTAGTTGTATATATACAAAAAAATGGTTACTTATGTCGACTACACTCCCCCGAACCAGATTGCAACATTGTCCCCCATGTTTAAATGTAAAGAGGTATAGTATAGAGAACATTATCTGAGATAGTAGTTATTGAAACACAAGTAAAACCTAAAACAAACTTAAGCAAAAATAACAAAATGCAATAAGTAGAAAAAAGAGATAAGAAAAGTTACAAATGAAGTGACAAATACAGCTTTCGCTTTTTATTGCTTTCACTTGACCATTATAATCGTGCCATTGTTGGATCTAGTTCGTGGACAAAGTTCTGCAACTGATTGATCAAGTCATTAACAGTTGGAGCAGAAATGAGGAGTTTACGAGTTATCTGTGAAATAAAATTATGTTCTATAGCATGATCAAGAAAAGACAACAACTTGTTAAAGAAACCATTAACATTTAACAATCCTATGGGTTTTTGATGAATGATGAGTTATGCCCAAGATGCAACTTGAAAATTTTCTTCTAAGGTCCCAAAACCACCTGGTAAGGCAATAAAAGTACCTGCAAAATCAAGCATTTTATCCATTCTTGCATGCATTGTTGAGACCATTAGTTCTTCTCCAACTGTTTTGCCAGTTATGTTACCTGCAGATAAAGCTTTTGGTATGATACCTGTGACTTCACTTCCTCCTACATGTGTGACAGTTGACACACACCCCATTAACCCAAGGCTACCTCCTCTATATACTAGGTTAAGTTTTCGCTCAGCTAAAACTCAACCTAGGTTGTCCATTGCTTTTACAAACTTTTCACCTTTCCCAGAGCTTGACCCACAAAAAACACAAATAGTTTTAAATTGATGAATAGAAGTTCCTTCCATTTTTTACAATCTTTTACCCTCGTCAGTGATTCAAATTTTATATAAAAATAAAGAAGTGAGGTCCTGCACTTATACAACTTAAAGAAAATGCATTAATGAAACCAATAGAGGTAAGCCAACTGTTGTCATAAAAGTTAAAATTTAAAAATATAAAAATGTCTAAGATAACAGCTAATATAGAAATCTAAAACATAAAAATTTCAACAATGACAGTTAAAAGTAAATATTTATAGATAGTTGTGATTGTGGCTCACATTTTCCTCTGATTTTACGACCAGTAACGGCTTAAACGTCCTTTATGGGTTAAGGATTGGCTTCCTATCCAATTTTCTTATAAATTGGTAAACAGGGTCTTTTAAAGTCAGATTCTCAAGACTATAACGATCACGTTCTTTTTGAAATAATGTATACAAATTGAGAATTTCACGTTGCACATATCCACTAAGATGCGTCTCAAGAGTCAATAAGATATTATCTAAAGACTCCTTACTCAGTCCATCCTTGATGAATTTAATTTTATCTTCTCTATTAGTAGACACCATCCCTAGAGAACGACATCGCTTGTTACAAGTTGAACGTGCACATTTGTGACACACTTGTAACCTTTTCGCTCTTCGTTTCTTTGCAAAAGAGCTCTTACCTAAACCAGGCATGCGTGAAATAAATGAATTAGAAACTCACCTGCTAAACGTACCTTTACTTCAATTATCCATCGCACATCTTCAAGAATACCTTTTTGCATAAGCATTCTTAATCTTGCACACCTAGTTTGGTATATTTTTCGTAGAACATTTTTAGGAAAAGAACTAAAATATGTTTGCAATCTAGAAAGAATGACATCCATAATGGAAAAAAAGAAAAGAACAGAAAAAGAAGTGAGAAAAAAAAATGGTATCAGTAATTTTGAGTAACTGAAAGAACCAACTTGAAGAGTCACGGAGTACCGTTATTCGCCACCTGACCAGGAAAGTAACTAAAAACAAACAATGATATCAATAAAATTAATAACACGAGAAAACAAGTAATGTATCTACAAAAAAAAAAAAATCATCCAGTGTTGTAAACATGTTCATTCAAAGTGATAGACTCTAACTCGCTTGGAAAATTCTCAAAGATTGGCTTTAAACGGTGTCCATTAACTTTAAAAACATTACCATTTTTGGGGTTCTCAATCTCAACAGCGCCATGTGGGTAAACCTTCTTAACAATGACAGGACCTGTCCATTTTGAACGAAGTTTGCCAAAAAATAGATGCAATCTTGAATTATACAAAAGAACTTTTTGTGAAGGTTCAAATGATTTTCTAATGATATGTTTATCATGAAACACCTTCATTTTCTCTTTGTAAATTCTAGAATTCTTGTAAGCTTCATTCCTAATTTCTTTGAGTTTATCTATTTGGAGTTTTATTAATGATCCTGCTTTATTTAAGTCAAAATTAAGCATTTTAATAGCCCAAAAAGCTTTATGTTCCAATTCCACAGGTAGGTGACAAGCCTTTCCAAAAGTAAGGCTATAAGGAGACATGCCAAGTGATGATTTAAAAGTAGTTCGATAAGCCCAAAGTACATCGGTTAGTCTTAAAGACCAATCCTTACGATTCGGGTTTACCGTTTTTTTCAAAATGTGTTTTATTTCTCTATTGGCAAGTTCAACTTGTCCACTTGTTTGTGGGTGATAAGGGGTAGACACTTTATATGTAATTATGTATTTTTTCATTAAATTCTCAAAAGGTTTATTACAAAAGTGTAAACCTCCATCACTTATTATGGATCGAGGCACTCCAAATCTTGAAAAAATGTTTTCTTTCAAAAATTTCAAAACAATTTTATGATCATTATTTTTGCAAGAAATTACTTCTACCCATTTTGAAACATAGTCAACTCCAATTAAAATGTATTGATACCCAAAAGAAGATGGAAAAGGACCCATAAAATCAATACCCCAACAATCAAATATTTCAATGATTAAAATAGGATTTAATGGCATCATGTTTTTACGAGTTATTCCACCTAATTTTTGACAACGGTCACATGTTTTACAAAATGTATGTGTATCTTTAAATAAGGTGGGCCAATAAAATTCACATTGCAATATTTTCACAGCAGTTTTCTTCGAAGAAAAATGATCACCACATGCTTCGGAATGACAAAAAGAAATGATATTTTGAATTTCATTGTTAGGTATACATCTCTTTATAATTTGGTCAGGGCAATATTTGAAAAGATATGGATCATTCCAAAAGAAATTGCGTACCTCCCTTAAAAATTTCTTTTTGTTTTGAACATTCCAATGATTTGGCATTTGACCTGTAACAAGAAAATTGACAATATCAGCAAACCAAGGTAAAATAAAAACATTGAAAAGTTGCTCATCAGGAAAATTGTCATTAATTGGCGTTGTCTCAATCGATTCTTCAAATATAAGTCTTGACAAGTGATCAGCAACCACATTTTGTACTCTTTTTTAATCTTGAATTGTGAGATCAAATTCTTAGAGTAATAGGATCCACCTAATCAATCTAGATTTAGCATCCTTTTTTGAGAGAAGATATTTTAATGCTGCATGATCACTAAAAATCACAATGGGTGAGCCAACAAGATAGGATCGAAATTTATCCAATGCAAATACTACTGCAAGTAATTCCTTTTCAGCGGTAGAATAATTCATTT
>CM040447.1:1254295-1322192 GCA_022749755.1 Azadirachta indica
TTATATTTGAAAATATTGATATATTTATAATGTCAGTCAATTTGTATGAAATTACTAGTTGTTTGCTGATACAATATTAGTATCAACAAATAATTTTTTTAAAAAAAAAAAATTATTTGTTGTTATTGATAATAATGGCCTTGTTTTGTTTTTCAATTTAAAAATTATTGATATTAATATATAATGTCAATACTTATAATATCATTTTTATCCCAATATACAATATCAATGCAAGTTATAGGCATTCAATAATAAAATACTAAGTTAACAACAATATATACACTATAATTTACAAAGCATTCATTAACAAAATACCTCAATATCACAATCTATACTAACAACATAATTACCGGATATGATAGGTTTTATATAAGTTAACAACAATCCATAGATGACTTGCTTTAATTAAATTCCTAAGATGCCAAATTATCAAGTGCAGTACACAACCAATATCTTCAACAATCATATTCAGTGTAGTACATATAAACATTTCATCTACCAACTTCATCAATTGCCAATATAAATTAATTGCCAACTTATCAATTACAGAGCTATCAAGTCACTAATTCACAAACCAACATCATTCAAAGTGCAAACCAATACAATCAATGACCTAATAGCTATCCTCCAATCCATTCAAACTTCTTCATTTTTGGGCACAAAAGCAACAAAGTATTTCATCAAGCACCAATACACCAATAGAAAAAATACAACAATCTATAAAACTTAAACAGAATACAACTCTTGTTCATTATGGTAACCATCTCTCCAACATATGAAGCTTATTCTTCACAGACTTTTGTGATATCATCTTCAATATATTAATTCACTTCTTTGAACTTCAACATAATATACAATTGTTAGATAAATAGTTTAAAATACAGAATATCCTAGGTATAGAGAGGGAGCAATGCACAACTGTTTGTAGGTTTTGCAAGCCAGGTCGCGAGTGGTAGTAAGATTCTAATTGAAGGTGAAGTTGTAAGTTCAGCGTTCGACCCGAAGTGTTCCCCTAGCTCTCTTTATATTTAGAATTTATGTGTTTTGAATTATTTATTTGCAATAATTTTAATTATGGCTTCTTCAATTAAAAAAATATTTGGTTCTAAATCTAAAGAACCCTCGAAGACCATTAGTTCTAGATAAATTATGCGTAAGATTAGTGATGTTAGTCAATGTTTATCCAAAAACTGGTTACCCACTATTCCACCTAATATTATTTATGATATAGGAAAATTTGATTTTAGGACTACTTTTTCTATCAAAGAACATGAAGAAATTTTATATATACAAAATGAATTTAAAGAAATGAGGTTACTCAAGTTTACTACACTTAATAAATACAAGGAACAAGGTTTTAATTATATTCATTTTGGACTTATTCAAATAGCAATCAAATCCTTTGCTAGAAAAGGTTTAGATTTTCCTATTTTAGTTCTCCTTAGGGATAAAACGCTACTCAAATTCCAATATTCTCTTTTAGGCGTAGTAAAAACAATTCTTCGTAATGGAGCTATTTATTTCAATTGTGCACCAAATTTTCAGGTTAGTCTACATGATTCAACTATCTTAGATACTCTTGTACTCAATATCCATATTCCAGAAATTAAATTTTAACCACATAGGCAAGGATACATGTTACTTTATAGAATTTATTTTAAACAAATTACTTCTTAATTTAACCCTCAATGCTTATTACTAGACAATAAGGGAGAAACATCTATTATTAATAATCAAACAGAAGACGAAGATACTCCAATAAATTCCTTTACTCTAAAATTACTCAAATGGGATGAAATTAGCATTCCAGAAAATTGGAAAATAGATCAGCCACAAGTCCTTAAAAATTTAGCCCAAAAAGAAATTCCTCAAGTAGTAGAGACTAATGATGAGAAAATTCTTCTTAGATTTAATTCTTTCAGACAACCTAGACCACCAACTAGTTATTCAGATTTTCAAGCTGCTAGATCATCATTTTCTATTCCTAGCACTTCTAGAGTCCAAATTACTAAAATAAAGGATTTAGATACTCAAAGTGCTGTTTAGTATACTACTCCAGTAGTCAAATAATTACATAGGCCAAAACCCCCAGCTTATTCTAATTTTCAAACTATTAACACAATAGTTAATGAAAATTGTATGACAATTGGGAAATAGACAAAACTTTCCTTAGACAAGATTTTAATTCACTAATAAAAAAGGAAAAGAAAATGTGGTTTTTAGTTAATTTTGGCTTAAATCAACAAGCCATTATTAGGATAGCTTGGTATGACGAAATGAACAGAATAAAAATAAATATTCCATTTTTTACGTAGTTTAAAATGTATTCCTTTAATAATAAAATAAAATATCTTTTTAAAAAATCAAATTTAGACGTCCAACTAGTCATCTTAGAAAATGGAAAACCAAAAATCATAGCATTATTCAATCAGTACATCCACCCCTAGAATCTTTCTAACTTAATATTTCAAGAAGTCGTATTCCATCATCACCATTAAAATTAGCTGATGATAGATCAAATACTGAGCCTTCTACTTCAGGAGACATCAAAAAGTTTTATGAACAAAATAATTATCAAAGTCAAATATTGCACACCATTTCCAAACAAGCTAGTCATATCGAAGATAAATTAGACCAAACTAACCCTAGTCCTATCTTTCCCTCTAGTGTGACTCCACCTTTATTCAAACCCTAACCATTACCGCAAAAAGAGAAAGAAATTATTTCTTTTTCGAAAATTCAACTTTTAGATCAAATTAATAAAAATTTATTGTCTTTACCAGGACCTTCCAATGTTAATACTACAGATGAAACTTTAGAAAGTCAAACCCAAAGTTAAGATGAAGATACTGAGCCCTTAGAAATTAATAAATTACAAAGAAAAATTAGACAACCTAATAGTTGGAAAAACACGTCAACTAGAAATTATTATTCTATACTTACTCCACTGGATATTCAATATAAAGAACATTCTAAATATATTGCTACTCAATACACTGGAGAAGCTATCTATGAGTGGAACATAGATGATAGATCTGAATATGAAATTATGAATGTACTTCAAGAAATAGGAATAGGTGCAATAACCTATAAAGCCTTAAAAAACATAGATCATTAAGCCGCTAGACTTATCATGGTAGGGTTTACAGGATCCTTTAGATATTGATGGGACAATAGTCTTAGTACATCTACTCAACAAAGCATATTCAATCACGTAGAACAACTCATAATAGAAGGTGATCAAGGATTTCAAGAAGTCAAAGAAATAAAAAATGTTGTAGAAGTACTTATTGACACTATATCCATATTTTTTATAGACAATCCTCATGAAAAACTTCAAAGTTCAAAATTAATACTCACAAATTTTAGATGCCCAATTTTAGGTGACTTTAGATGGTATAAAGATGTTTTCATTACAAACATATTCCAACGACAAGACTGTAATGCCTCTTTTTGAAAAGAAAGATTTATTGCAGAATTATCCTAATTCTTTTCTAATAGAGTACTCAAAAAATTAGTAAAAATTATTGGAGGAAGTTTAATCCTTTGGGACACAATTACTACGGTCAACTTTTTGCATTTGTCAAAAAAGAAGGCTTAACCTTATGTCAAGAAGAAAAAGATAAGAAAAATAGTGAAAAATAGTCCTTTAAACAAACTGTAGGCAATTTTTGTGCCTAATATAGATATGACAATCTCACGGCCCCATATCGTAGGAAAACCCATAAGCTCAAAACTATTACCTATCCCACAAAATATAAAAAAACTCAATTTAATGAATCCTATTACAGAAAGAGTAGAAAACATTGTAAGCCCAAACATAATAAAAAGCCTATAGTTTGTTGGACCTGTAAAAAATCAGGCCATACTTCCACCAAAAAACAAGATTAATGAAATATTTAAGGATGATGAAAATCTTAAACAAAGATTTAGCCAACTTCTTCTTAGTAAAGAATCTAATAGTCAATCGGATTTCTCTGAATCTGTTCAAGAAATAGATAATTCTAGTGACACAACTAGTATTCAAGATTCGTAGTTGTAGTGAAGAGATATGCAACTGCCAATCACTTAACATGATAACAAGTAGGAAACAGGATAAACAATTTCTTTTGGACATTATAGATCGAATAGAAGATGCCGAAGTTAAAAGAGAATACTTGCTTAAACTCAAAGATATCCTTACTCAAAAATAACACCTTAGTACTCCAAAATCATTTAGTCTTAATAAAATTTTTGATAATTATCCTACTTAAAGTCTTTTTAAACAAGTTAGTACAGGAGAATTACAACAAGAGGTTAAAATACTTAAAAAACAACTTAAAGAATTAGAACAAAAAGTGCAAGGATAACAATTACAACAATTACAGAATAATGTTAGAATAGAGTTACTATAAAATTCTGCTAGAAAACAAAATGAAATAATTCAACCCAATAATTCTATAAAATTAGATTCTACTAATAACTTTGATGATACATTTATTCATCTTATTAGTAAAATTAATTTTCAAAAATGATATATTCACATATCACTTCATATAAGAAATAGTTTTCACTTAGAAATCACTGCCTTAGTTAACTCTGGCATTTATCAAAATTGTGTTAAAAAAGGAATAAACTAGTGAGAAATTACATGGTGTAAATGGTTCTAGTCTTAATGTTAGGTACAAATTATCAAATGCCAAAATTTGTAATGATAATTATCGCTTTAGGAATAATTTCACTTTAGTCAAAAATCTTAGCCAAAATATTATTTTAGGTACTCCATTTTTTACACAAATATATCATTTTACTGTTGATGATATGGGAATCCATACTCACGTGTTAGGCAAACAAATTACTTTTCATTTCTTATCTCCCATTAGTAAAAAAGAAATCAATTTACTCCAAGAAAATTTCATTACCGGACAACTCAACATCATTTCCAACAAAAGAAATCATATCCAAGCCTTACCAAAAGAAATCTATTATGACAAAGTAGAAAAATAACTAGAGAATCTTATTGTTAGAACACGAGTCAAAAAGCTTCAATTGTTTCTAAAAAAAGAAATATGCTCGAATCTACCTAATGCTTTCTGGGAAAGAAAAAGGCATATAGCCCAACTTCCTTATGAAAAACATTTCAATGAAAAACAAATACCTACAAAAACCTGTCCTATTTAAATGAATTTTGACCTCCTAGAACACTATGAAAAAGAAATCAATGATTTATTCAATAAAGGACTAATTAGAAAATCCAAATCTCCTTGGAGTTGTCCAGCCTTTTATGTCAATAAAAATTCCGAAATAGAAAGAGGAGTTCCAAACTCTTAAACAAAGTTCTTTAATGAATTAGGTACCCAAGTCCTAATACAAAAGACTTACTTAAAAGATTGTACAATAGTGTAATTTTTTCCAAATTCGATATGAAAAGTAGATTTTGGAAAGTTCAAATAGATGAAAGAGATAGATACAAGACAGCCTTTACAGTACCATTTGGCCATTATGAATCGAATGTAATGCAATTTTGAACTTAAGAATGCCCCTTCAGAATTTCAAAATATTATGAATAACATATTCAACCCTTATACACATTTTTCTATTGTATATATAGATGACGTCCTTATTTTTTCCAATTCTGTAGAACAACATTTCAAACATTTAAACATATTCCTCTATGTAGTCAAAAAGAGTGGACTTATAATGTCGGCTATAAAAATGAAATTATTTCAAACCAAAATTAGATTTTCTAGATATGAGATTTATAAGAGTACTATTCAACTAAGTAATAGGTCAATAGAACTTCCTTCAAAATTTCCTGGTGAAATTAGAGAAAAAACTCAATTACAGAGATTTTTAAGATCATTAAATTATGTAGCAGACTTTTTTGCAAATCATAGACAACTATGTGAGCCACTATTCCAACGATTAAGAAAGAGTCCTCCTAATTTGACTAAGGAACATATTAAGGTAATCAAACTTTTTAAACAAAAGGTTAAAGCTTTATCTTATTTATCTATTCTAGACTCTAGTGCAACCCTTATAATTGAAACGGATGCTTCAAATATAGGTTATGGTGGAATACTCAAATAAAAAATTGATAGATGTGACAAAAAATTAATAGTTAGATTCTATTCAGATGTTTCGATAGGTGTTCAAAAGAATTATTCAACAATTAAAAAGGAAATTTTATCAATTGTTTTATGCATCATGAAATTTTAACATGATTTATTCAATAAAAGTTTTTTGTTACAAATTGACTGCAAATCTGCAAAAGAAGTTTTAGAAAAAAAAGTTAAAAATCTAGTTTTCAAGCAAATTTTTGCAAAATAGCAGGCAATTTTATCCTATTTTGATTTTTAAATTTCAATTCCTAGTCACGGGAATATTCTAGTTACTTCAACTACAGCTATGATTTCTTCAATTCAAAAATATCCTCATTTATCTTATACTCAAGTAATAAAATCTAGGTCACTTACCCAACCTAAGTCTTTTACTCAGAAAAATACTATGTTTTCAACACAGCTTCTTACTCAAAAATCTCAGTACAAAATTAAATCACAAGTTGATATCTAAGTTGAGTTGTCATCTTCATACGGTTTGTTTAAAGGAATATTTTTCACTATTTTTCTTGTCTTTTTGTTTTTGACATAAGGCTAAACCTTCTTTTTTGACAAATGCAAAGAGTTGACCATAATAATAGTGTCTCAAGGGATTGAATTTCCTCCCGTAATTTCTACTAATTTTTTGAATACTCTATTAGAAAAGAATTTGGGTAATCCTACAATAAACCTTTCTTTCCAAAAAGAGGCATTACAGTCTTGTCGTTGGAATATGTGTGTAATGAAAACATTTTTACACCATTTAAAGTCACCTAAAGTTGGGCATCTAATATTTGTGAGTACTAATTTTGAACTTTGAAGTTGTTCATGACGATTGCCTATAAAATGCATGGTTATAGTGTGAATAAGTACTTTTACAACATTTTGTATTTCTTTGACTTCTTAAATCTTTGATTATCTTCTATTATGAGTTGTTTTACGTGATTGAGTATGTTTTATTGAGTAGATGCACTAAGATTTTTATCTCACTAATATCTAAGGGATCTTGTAAACCCTGCTATGATAAGTCTAGTGGCTTAATGATCTGTGTTTTTTTATACCTTTATAAGCTATTATACCCATTCCTATTTCTTGAAATACATTTATAGTTTCATATTCGGATCTAACATCTATGTTCCACTCATAGATAGCTTCTCCGATGTATTGAATAGTAATATATTTAGAACATTCTTCGTATTGAATATCCAGTGGAGTAGGTCCAGAATAATAATTTTTAATTGATGCGTTTTTCCAACTATTAGGTTGTCTAATTTTTCTTTGTAATCTATTAATTTCTAAGGGCTCAGTATTTTCATCTTAACTTTAGGTTTGACTTTTTAAAGTTTCATCTATAGTATTAACATTGCAAGGTTCTAATAAAAACAATAATTTTTTATTAATTTGATCTAAAAGTTTAAATTTGTGAAAAGAAGTAATTTCTTTATCTTTTTGCGGTAATGGTTGGGGTTTGAATAAAGGTGTTGTCACACTAGAGGGAAAAGTTAGAATTAGGGTTAGTTTGGTCTAATTTATCTTTGATATAACTAACTTGTTTGGAAATGGTGTGTAATATTTGACTTTGATAATTATTTTGTTCATAAAATTTTTTGATGTCTCCTAAAGTGGAAGGCTTAGTATTTTTAAATATAAAAAATATAACTTGTTGGTCGGCGAAACGGTACAGCCAAACATATTTGTGATCACTGAATGTTGTCAACATTGAACATATTTGCAATCGAGTAAGGTAGTCGAAAATAGTGGAAGTATTTGCAACTAATTTATGCAATTGGAGTCTATTTTATTTGTGAGATATTAATATAGTCGAAAATATTTGATGATTTTGCAACCAATTAATTTGGTTGAAATAAATATTTTCTGACAACATGTAACTATTGTAAAAAATCTATAAAAAAAAAGGATTAATTGTGAGGGTATAAATGCCATTGTAAATACATAAATTTAATTTTAAAAATTATATTATAAATTTGTTGTATCGGTCACAATTAATAAATTAATTGTCATAAATAATGTTTTGATGGCATTGGAATGTTGAAAATATATTTGAAAATATATTAGTTTTTGTTGTAAACGTAACATTACTAATTAAATATTGTGGTCATAAATAGTCAATTAACAATCAATAACCTTTTTATTTTCACGACCTATTTTTATTGAAAATAAATCAATTGTAATAATTAAACTACAATCATAAATAATTGCTTACAATCATAAAATTTAATTTGATCAATTGAATGAAGCAAAAGAAACATAAATAGATTATTAAAAGAAATATTTTCGACAAGTAATTATCCAAAATAAACTGTAATTTCCAACATTGTCCTAGGCATCATTGAAATATCTAATGAATAATTCATCAAATGTATATAACAAAAAAAACTCACTAAAATAAAATCGTACGACTTAAGCAACCTATGGTTTTTCATAAATATTACAAACTATAAAGACATCAAATGTCACCAAAAGCATCATCTGAATTTGCATCACCTTGAGTGTTTAAATCTAACTGAGCTGTAGCATTCTGCATAAAAATATTAAAAAAATGAAAATTTATAGAGAAAAAATGAACAGACATTGAACTAAAAATTTAGTGTTTATACCATTAAAGGTGATGGCATAACAAATTGGTAATGACTTCGATTCACTGCTAACTGTTGGACTATTTTTGTTAAATTAGCTATTTCTCCACGCATAGTTTGTATTTCAGTCTGCATAAATTCCTCACGTTCGATGCATGTCTTTTTATTGCAAGGTCGACTTGAAGTAGAACCATGTATGTCATTAGCTTGAAGGCCTTCAAGACAATGGCCATGCTTAATACCTCCAGTTACCTCAAGAAAGATATCCCAATCTTTTTTCAAATGAGTTCTCACCTATCTCACCTAAGTCACCTAGCTCAGCCTTTTTTGATATCATTTGTTCCTAATACATGTGGATTATTAATAAGCAAACATATTCAATAACACTAATTCACAAATTTAAATTTTTAAATAGACAAGATAACATACATGCAATTCCTTTGCTTTTTCAGAAGGCCAAGTTCCATCTTTTCGTACATGAAACTTTTGAAAACAATCTACCGGACTGGGTTTAATCCTGGTTTGATCAAACTGTGGAAAAAAATAAATAATAAATATAATAGTAATAGAGTAAGTTGTAGTCAGTAAATAAACATTAACTAAAATTTAAAGGTGAACTAAAATTTTTAAAGAAAAGTATTAGAGAAGAATATAATTATTATGTAACAATCATAATTATTTTATCTGCTTGTTTCTTTTTTTTTCATTGAAACTGAACCAGTGGTATGTACAATAGAAGATTGAGAACGGTTTGCTTTGTTTCTGTTGCATTTTTCTACATAAAAGAATTAAAGAATTGTTTAGTGCTATAAAATTTTAAAGTATTTAAACAAATAATAGTAAAGATAAGGTATTTAAATGTTGGAAAATGAGGTAGTGCTGTAAACAAAGCTCTCAAAAAAGAATTGCATAAATCTAATAGTAAAGTTGAGCACAAATTGGGAGTCAATATGTATCCATCATATGTAGGAATAATTACTAACATTAACGATTTATAGATTAATCATCAATAGTAAAATATGACCATAAGATTTCATTTCACTTCATCAAATTTTCTAAAAGTTGCACAACAATGCATCTCTAATCAATTTTCTAACTTCTGATCCTTGGAAACTAAAACCAGAGTTTCCCTAACCTTTCCAAAAACATTTCCAAGCAACAATAATGGCCATGATAATAACACTATAGCTTTCCTAATAAAGTTTGATGCATGTGTGTTCATTCTTTACGACAATTTAAGTTAAAAAAACAAATAATTTTGCTCCTAATAACTTAAACAATAAACAAGGGGTTCAGCTTATAGTTCCTAGATTGTAAATGATTTAAGCTTTTCCTCAACACTCACCTCTTGTGCTTGTAGGTCTTCGAATGCTAATATAAAAGTCTTCCAAAATTTAGAGAAACAATGAACAATAAAAATATGATCAACTTTCTATTATTACTCAGAATCATCAAAAAGGTTCCTGGGTCTCCTACTTTGGGAATGAAATTTTATTTGTTTTAATCAAGAAACAGAGCCAACAGAGACTAACTTACAAGCTTAATATCTGAGGGAATATGGTCTAGGTTCTATTAACTAACAAATAGAAAAGTCAATCAAGCAATCATTATTCAGCTTACTGAGTAAAGAGCATATTATTGCTTACCAGTTTACGTCATGCACAGAACAACAGAGAATAATAAAATATACCATAACAAGAAATTAGTTGTCTATCTGCAAGCTTCCAGTATCAAGATAAGCATCACATGCTTAACTGAAACGTGACAAGAACTAACACATAGATTCTATCAACAAGTATCAAGGACCACTCACTATAAAGTACATGTCAACAACTCTACACAATTTTAATTACATGTTACTGAATAAAAAATCATTTAGAAACTATATCCTATATGTATTAGTATAGCTTATATCCTAATATGAAAACTGCCTTTGTATTTTTGTGGTTGGTAACTAAGAAAGCATCAGAATTTAGTTACAAGGAAAGGCTACTTGCAATTAAACAAAAAACAGAGAAAGCTCAAAAACAAAATGAATTAATAATCCTAAGGATCCAATCACTGAGAATCAGACAATATTCAGTTTAATTTTTAGTTTTAGGATAGAAATTTTAGCAGTGATTTTTAGATTAAGAATTATAGAATAAACTACACAATACTAAAGCTTATTCACATAATAAATTCCATACATATAGGCATTACAGAAATAACTAATTTATGTTATTCATGAAGACAAATGGGCAAGTAATAAAATAATTCATGATGCGTGTACCTGCCATTTATCTGACAACCACTTCTCAACTGGCTGTATTCATATGGTAGGATCAACATTTGATGGGCAGTTAGCATAACGCTCTACATCCTTTCTGTACTTATTAAAGACTTCATATCTAATTGACTTCATACAGTCTTTAAATCGAGTTTGAATATGAGAACGAAATGCAGCCTTTAACTCTTCCTTAGGACCATCAAATTTAAACCTATCCGTAAACTGCCAAAAAAATATTTCAAGTTCTTGTTCTGGATACTCAGAAAAAGGTATCTAACGTCCTTTAATTTATTGCTTAAATAAAACACCTATTTTACGTATGGCCTCTGTAGTTACATTCTTGAAACAATGATACCAATAAATTTTTTTTATGCAATACTTATTACCAAATTCATCCATCTAAGTAATTATAACATATATTACCTTTGATCATAAATTTCTATTGTCATGCCTTCTCCTTTGCAACCCTTTGCTTTTCCCCTAGTCTTTTTTTTAGTAACAATAGTATTCTCTGTACACATCAAAGCATAAACATACCGAAAGTTGACAACATTGTAGAAGAAAAATAATGTAGTTAATGCCAAGATTTACCAGTAGGAGCTGAATGTTGATCAGTTGGTGCTGAATGTTGATCAATAGAAACACCTTGCATTTGTAGATCATTTTGAGATTGCTCGAGTGAATTGTTTTGGTTTTCAGATGATTTAGAATGATTTGCTAAAAGTAGAAAATAAAGAATTTTAATTGTAGTAATGATTGCTCACAGTTAAAGAAAAAATTACGATAACAAACAAAAGATAGAAATTACCTGCTCTATTAAGATTCTTAATAGCATGAGATTTGTCTTGTGCCCTTAATTGTGGACCATCATCAGATATGTCTTGTGCCCTTAATTGTTGACCATCATGGGTTGACTGATTTACCTCACTTTGATATATAAAAGCAATTGGACTTGTCCTTTTTTATTTTGTGATCAAAGTTGAAAGCTTCAAAACAAGAGTGTTAGATGTAATTAGTGACAATGAATCAAAAGCACATTATTTATTCATCCTCATCCAAATGAGTCCCAACACATTTTTATTCTTTGTGGTAGGAAGGTGTATTTTAGACCAAAAAAAAAAAAAAGAAAGAAAATACAAAGAGAAGGTAATAAATCCACAAAAGCCAATAAAAAAATATTGGCGCTAATTTTCCCATACAAAAAAATTTGTACTATCGAGCAAATTTTGATCAATTTCAACGGTCATTTAGTTGTCAAAAATATATAAAAATTCTTCATCTTTAGACATGTTATTTTCGATGGCTTAATTTTTTGTAGTCGCAATTGATATTATTACCATCGGTAATTGACTGTGATTGGAAAAAATCGGTGGACAAAACACACTTTTCTTGTAGTGATAGTAGGCAAAATAATAACTTGTACTCTAATTTCTTAAATTTGAGTTGGAAAAATCACCCAAGTTTTCTTGAAGTACCAACTAAAGTTCATCTTCATCAGGAAAGCCTATGTACCTTCCTGGTTTTCATTAGCAAACTGCTATATTTTGAACTCTTCAAACTCAAATAAGACAACTTGCCAATACCGTTAACAATCATCCTTAAGGTACCTTGCCCAACAACACTGAAATAAATCCAATGAGGGATGCTAAGGAGCAATGTCAGGAAATCAGTTCAAGGAGTGGGAAAGAGTTGAATAAGAATGTTAGAGTATAAGGGACCTCAATTGAAGCTCATAAAGAGGTAGTGGATGAAGAAGAAATCTATGAAGCAAAAGGTCAATGAGATAAGTTGAGTTTAGGTGAGATTCTCTAATATAATCCACCACCGCCATTTCGTCAATGTCTTTAGAAGAAAAAGCTTGACAAACTCTTCTCCAAATTTTCAAAGGTATTTAAGAAGCTCCATATTAATATCCTTTTGCAGATGCATTGGAGCAAATGCCTAGCTATGTTAAATTTATAAAGGAGATTTTGTCCAAGAAAAAAAAGATTAAGGGAGTTTAAGATTGTTTCTTTCACTGAAGACTGTCAAGCTCTACAGAGAGAAGAATAAAAGAGGGTATGATAAAAATATCCCAGAGTGCCAATTTGAGTGGCACCAATATGTTCTTCTTGATAATTCCCACTTGAAGCTTTTCTTGGGAAAGCACAACTCTAAGTGTTCGGGACCATTTTGTTGTCACTAAGGTGTTTCCACATGGAGTAGTGGAGATAGAAGAGGAAAACTCAAAATGGACATTCACAATGAATGGGTAAAGACTCGAGTATTAATGAGGAGGAACTATCAATCGTCTTAAGTCGTGCATAGCTTTAGCCAACCCATAGTGAAGATTAAAAATGTCTAGCTGACAACGATAAATCAAGTGCTTCTTAGGAGCCGACCCAAGTTTCTAAGCCTTTAGTCTTTATTTCCAAGATTCACCAAAATTTACGTAAATTGAACAAAAATAAAATAAAAATATTTCATTGAGCCCATACCTTCTATAGAATTACAAAATTTTAATCTAATTAAAATAAAATATCAATTAAATATAAACCCTAGAGAACCAAATTATTAATGAACAAATGACCCGTACATAAAAACTTATCTCGTGATAAAATATAACTATTCATCAAAGCAAATAAATAAAATAAAACAAATGCATTACCCACTCATGCATACATCATAATTAAACATTTAACTTGGACACTGATACCGATTGTTCAAAATATTATAGAAATATAGTGGAAAATAACCTAGGATAATTTAAAAAATTATATCAATTATTGAAAATATTATAGAATATATAGTGGAAAATAACCTTGGATAATTTAGAAAATTACATAAAGAATACAGCTTTAGTAAAAAATAATGAGGAAAAGAAAATATCTTTTGAAGCCTATCAATTTTCTTTGCTATAGCTGTTCTTTCACCTATGGTTTTTAAACCAATTCTCCTTCAATAGCAATAAAGAGAAGAGTTAGCTTCTTTTCTCATGAGACCATGAGATTTGTTTTCTGAGGAATACGTAAAAGGAAAACCTCTAGGGTTTCCTCCTCTTAGTGTTTCTTTTGTATCACTCCTTTTTAATTAAAAATAAAATTAATTAATTAATAACATTGACTAATTAATTAAATTTAGAAAATATATTGCAATATAAGTAATATTACTCTAATTAATTTAAAATAAATATTTAAAAGTAGAGATAAATATCTATTGAGAGTTCATCCATATAATTTATTAAATTATTTGGATATTGATTGAGAATTTATCTATTTAATTTATTAAATTATTTGGATATAATGAAACATATTTTTCCTAAAATATATTATCATTAATTAATTTAATCCAAAGTAATATTCATACTGCTCAAAGCTATTTTCTAGACATATAAATTAAATGTAATAATTTTATCTATTGTATTATTTATTGCAGTGATTTAGGAGGTTATATTGGGATCTATGGACCTGTAATTTCAAACTCCAATAAATTTTGATAATTAATTAAATTCTTTAATTAATTACTTTATTCAATTTATTAATTCCAATATTATTCTAATAAAAATTTGGAATTAAACTCTTTAAATCATAACTATATTTTATTAAAAAAAACATTGAGTAATATATTCATATAATTACTACACACAGTTCAATCCTCTATAATTAGAGCAAGCCAAGAGGAGGGGTAAATTGGGATTTTAAGGATTTTAATACTTTTCAAACAACCCAACAACTAATACCATACAATTTAAATCTTTCTGAAGTGTAAAATAACAAATTCATCAACTAACTCAATAATCAATATGTGAATTATCACAATTCAAGCTTAAGTGTGAGAATAATGTGTATAACAAATATAATGATAAACAAAAATAAAGAGTATAGGGAGAGTAATCAAACACAATAGTTTTTACGTGGTTCGGTAAACTCTAGCCTATATCCACGCCTCCAAGCTCACCTGCTTGAGGATTCCACTAAAATACCTTCAACTCAAGGCTAGCAAATACAACACTAAGTGGTCTTTCGAGTACCACTTAAACCTTACACTAAGAGGACTTAATCAAGTGCCTCTTCAGCCTTTACAATCAAAGTGACTTACAGGTGTCACTCAAACCTTACCCTAAATGTGTTTCCCTCTACTTAATCTCTCAAGAATTACAATGTAAAAAAAGTAGAAAACACTCTTCAAAGAATGATACAAGTGAAAGCTAGAGTGTATAATGAATTTGATGTTTGATTTACAAATGAAAGCTCAAATTCTTTATATTGCACTTATAAGATATGCAACAAAGTTTTCCAAGTGTGCAAAAACTAGTTTCAAATGAGTTTAGACTAATATTTATAGTAAAAATTGAAAAAATAGCTGTTATTAGCCGTTAGATACCCAAAAATTCAAATTTTCGTGCAAGTTGGTCGACCAAGGGTGTTAGTTCGGTCGACTAGAAAAGTGGCAGAAAGTGATGTTTAAAAATTAGGAAGTCGGTTGATCAATATGCAGGGTTTGGTTGACCGACTAGTTCGGTTCGGTTGATCGACTGGTTCAGTTCAGTTGACCGACCCAAAAACCTTACATTCTGCCACTAGCTCGATTTACTGATCGGTCTGATTCGGTCGACCGAACTGGTTTTCTGGCAGTTTTGAAATCTTTGCATTTTGGTCTATTTTGAAGGTTTGAAAACTTTACACTTTGGTCTAAATTTTAGGTTTTGAACTTTTGAAAATTGGTTGAATCGGAGATATTAAAGACTTAACCTGTCTGAACCGATTTTGTTGAACTAAATTTTTCTGAACCGGTTTTCTAATAGTTTTGAAAACTTTGCATTTTGGTCAGTTTTAAAGTTTCAAAATCTTTCAAATTGGCCCATAAAAAAATGGTTATTTTTCGCATATTTAAAATAATCATTTCAAAACCATATAGTCATATAAATATTTGAAAAACATTAAAAATATTTTTTTTTAATAAAAAATGAATTTGAGCTTTTAAATGCAAATCAATATTCAATTTCAAAGACACATTACAAAAGAAGAAATCACCTAATGTGTGTGTCTTCAATTCTTCAAATCTTTTCTCAAATTGTTCTTGAGGATTCCAATTTTGCTCTTCATGAATGCCTTCATTTTGGATGTCCTTTGTAACTTTACAATTGCATTCTAATTTCTTCATCCTAAAAGTATAACAATAAATGCTACAAGAAGAATGTAGTTAGTTAAGAATATCAATGTTTGTTATCATTAAAACAATGAGTTATAAGCCTTAAGGCTAACAATCTCCCCCTTTTTGATGATGACAAACCATTGATTGTCAAAGAAATATAACACATAAAAAACATCAAATATCCAAAATTTATGCTCCCTTCAATTATAGCATAAGTGAAAGCACAAGAGCATGTAAATAGGCATTTCAACTCAAGCAAAGCAAATGGCAATCAATCACATTACTCCCCCTTTTGTTATCATAAAAAGAAATATCAAATAAAAGAATATGATAGCAATTTTCTTAAAACAATTTTTAGAGATGTTTAGAAGAATTTCCAAAATTCATGCTCCCCCTCAGTTATAGCATAAGTAAAAAGTACAAGGGCATGGTAAAAACATTTAAGCATAAGAGCATAGGCAATCAATAAACATACTCCCCTTTTGTTATCATCAAAAACAAAACATCAAATAAAAGGGTATGATAACAATTTTGAAAATATATTTTAGAGATTATTCTACAGAATTTTCACAGTGGAAGCTCTTGCTAAAATTTTGAGCAATTTCAATTAAATCCAAGGATGGAAGAGAATAAGATTATGCTATTAAGAACTCCCCCTTTTTGTTTCAAGAGTGCAAACAATGAAATATTGCATACCGTACTCAAAAATCAAAAAGCACTCACTATGCAAAATCAATGCAACACAAAATAAAAATAGAAACACCTCTCCCTAAGTGTATTACATACAATAGGATACTTTCCTTTTTCACACATCAAGGAATTGGAAGAAAATAAGATCAACCTAATAATTTGTTTCTCCCCCTTTATACACCAAAAATGTGCATTATAGAAAAATATAAATCAATCAATGTTATGTATATCATGTGATATTAATGCAAGTTAAAAGGATAAAACAATTGCTTTTCAAAGTATGTGGCATATTACATGATTCTCCCACTATTACACTTCAAAACTTAGAAAAATGAAAATATTGCATAATTTTTCCTTTTTGACAACTAAGAGCACATTTTCAAAATTTTCACATCTCCCCCTTTTCGGCTCTAAGAAAAACAACAACAAAATAATAAAATAATTTCCTACATGCTTTATCATTATCAACACATAAGAACATAATGGAAGATATAATGCAAAAGAGTCCAAAGCCTTTTAACGCAAGATAATGCAAAAGATCATAAGAAGGAAATATGTATGCATATTCTTCTTCCTTTTTGGCAATGTTAAAGAAATAAATAAAAGCTTTCATAAACTTCTCCAATGAATAGCACAGAAAATCATTCACATAATTTATTATCAAAACAATGAATGCATCCAACAAATGAAAGAGCAAGAGCATTACTATATGTACTCACCATTCCACATTCACATACTCTTCTCTTCCCTTCTTCTTTCATTCATATCCTTAACACAATATGGATAATTCAAAACAAGAAAATGTATGGATAAAAATGTACTCTAATGCAACACAAGAGATAATCACTTCTCCCCCTTACTAAATTATATATCATATAAATTCTCAAAGTAACAAATGCATCCTTAATCAGTAAAACTAATCATCAAAACAATGAATGCATATTCAATAATAAAAATGAGTTAATGTTTTCCAAGACATAATACACACAAATGAAAAAGCATGCTAAAATGACATTTTTCTAGAATCAAACTATTGATGGTTTAGATTGTAAGCTTGCCTCTTTTAAAGCATCACTTTTTCTTTCCTTGATAAATTCCATATAGAACTCTGATATCCAGCTTGTTCTTTCATGCTCACAAGGATAAAGATAGAAATTGGGGGAATTTTCTTTTTGTACCCAAAAGAAAAATTCAAATGTGAGAAAAGTGTTTTTGGAATGTTTTGAAAGAGAAGGAGTTCAAAACAAGTGAGAGGAGTGGGTAAGTTTGGTTAACCAAAATGGGTGGCAAAATAGGGACAGAAAGCTTTCAAATTTCTGTCAACCAACTTGAGCAATTCGATAGGACAATTCCTCATAACTCAGTTCATCTCGGTTGCCCTGTTTCTGCTCTGTTTTCTGACCAATCTTAGTTTATGGAGTCATATCTTTCTATAGATATGTCCAAATCAAGTTCTGTTACTTTCTATGGACTCCTGATATCTAGATCTTTCTATCCATATATAATTTTCACTATTTCAGATATCAGATTTAACCCAGAAAAATTCAAACATTCTTCCTGCTGCATGTTTCAGACAGATATGACCTATGTGGCTTAATTCTAGTATATCTATTTATAACAATTTCTGAATTGCGTTTTGTAAAATTCTATAGAAACTAGACATCCGTAGCTTTCTAACCATATATTACTATCCCGAAAACACAATACCAATCAGTCCCAGAATTGCTTACAAATTGGCTGCCAAATTCTTAGAATGTGGAGGCAGTCACTTTCACTTCCTAATGCTAAACCTTCAATTCTTGATTCTAGATAATTAATATTTAGCTTAAATGAAATTGAAATACTAATCATAAAGCAATCAAATCTCATTTCATAGCCATTTTGACATGATGAATGAATGCATGAATTGAATGGAAGTCTAGTGCATGTCAAGCAACTCAAACAAGCATCAAGCATATATCAAGGCATAAAAGAAATAAGAGATGTTGTACACAAATTAATCAATTCATGTAAATTTCAAGTAAAACACACTAATCCTCTCAAAACACAACATATGTCTTGAAAACTTGGCTAAAGCATTTTGATATTAAACAATCTAAATAATAAGCCAAAATATTTCTCACCAAAGTAAGCATACTTCAACCAACCATGCTTACAAACACATACCACAAATATGATTCAAATATATGAGGAAAGAATTGTGCATAAAGCAATAAAAAGATAAGTTAGAAGTTTCATACCAATTTTGCTCATACACAAAATCTTTTCATTTTCTTCAAGACTAAGGTGCTTCCATTTTGCATTTGGGGAGACTTAACAATATTGAGTTTTCAACTTGTGTTTCATCTTCATCAAGAAACCACTCACCATTTCTTGGTTTTGGTACCTACAAGAAATATTTCAAATTTTGCACTTTGGTACCCAAATCATTTTGGGTCCACGAATGTTAGCTTTGGTTTCCTTTGGAACCCAAACTTTTCTAACTCCAACATACTTATTTTTCCTAACGGGGCATGCATAACTCATGTGACCAATGCCATTACAATAGTTGCATGCAATATTATAATCATTCAAAGAGGTTGCTTTCACAAAATAATTTTTCAAATATTTTTGTTTAATGTGAGGCTTGTATCCAATACCTCCTGTGTTAAAAACACACTTTTGAGAACCAAGTAATTTCTCAAAATTCTTTTGACCATTGGTGAATTTGAAAACAATTTAATTTAATTCAATGGTCCTTGTCTTAAGCACTTCATTTTCTTTAGATAAAACATGAAATCTTGAGCTCTCATGGTTTTGTGAAGCACAAAGCTTTTGTTTTAGAAAATCAATTTCCTTTTCATGGACATTTCTAGCTTCATCAAAACCATTGACTTTCTTTTGTAAACAATCAATTTGATTTCTCAAAATTTCATTTTCTTTTTGCAAACTTTGCATATTTTCATTGTCCCTATACAAAGCAATTTTTTCATTTTTCAAAACATTCTTCTCTTCTTTCAAAAATTCAATTTCAAGGAGAAGGTTATCAATTTTCTTTTTCAGAATGCGATTTTTGGAAACTAATTTTTCAAAACGGTTATGCAATTCTTCAAATGCATCCAACAATTCATCATATGAATGAGAAGGTTCAAAATCATTTACCTCATTATTTACCAATGCCATGAAGCACAAGGTTGAAGTTTCATTTGCTTCCTTTCCTTTAGCATTGCTCTCATACTCTTCGTGTTTGCCATTGTAGTGCACAAGAGTTTCAAGAAAATCATTATTTCGCTCAAGGTGCAAGTCCTTAGTTTCTTTAGTTTTGTCACCTTCATAAAAATTCTCTAAGGCACACCAAATATCATGAGCGGAATTGAACATAGAAAATTTATTTACATTATATCTACTTAATGCATAAGACAAAATATTTAAAGCTCTAAAATTTAAAAATGCATTTTTCCTATCAATGTCATTCCATTCATTTATGAATTTGGGAATACATTTATTACCAACAACAACATCCCAAATTTCATAATCTATAGATTGCAAAAATACTCTCATTCTAATTTTCCAATATGCATAATCATTTCCATCAAACAATGAAGGTTCAATGGTGGATTGTCCCTCAATATATCCTAAGGTTGCCATGGATCACTCTAAGACGGTTAAGTCCTATTCAAGAGCACCATGCTCTGATACCAATTGAAATACAATTAAGGCAACCCAAGGAGGGGGGGGGGGGTGATTTGGGTTTTTAAAGATTTTAATACTTTTAAAACAACCCAACAACTAATACCATACAAATTAAATCTTTCTGAAGTGTAATATAACAAATTCAAGAACTAACTCAATAATCAATATGTGAATTATCACAATTCAAGCTCAAGTGTGTGAGAATAATGTGTATAGCAAATATAATAATAAACAAAAATAAAGAGTATAGGGAGAGAGATCAAACACAATAGTTATTACGTGATTCGGCAAACTCTGGCCTACGTCCATGCCTCCAAGCTCACCTGCTTGAGAGTTCCACTAAAATGCCTTCAACTCAAGGCTAGCAAATACAACACCAAGTGGTCTTTCAGGTGCCACTTAAACCTTACACCAAGAGGACTTAATCGGGTACCTCTTCAATCTTTACAATCAAAGTGACTTACGGGTGTCACTCAAACCTTACCCCAAATGTGTTTGCCTCAACTTAATCTCTTAAGAATTACAATGTAGAAAAGGTAGAAAACACTCTTCAAAGAATGATACAAGTGAAAGCTAAAGTGTGTAATGAATTTGATGTTTGATTTGTAAATGAAAGCTCAAATTCTTTATATTACACTTCTAAGATATGCAACAAAGTTTTCCAAGTGTGCAAAAACTAGTTTCAAATGAGTTTAGACTAGTATTTATAGTAAGAATTGAAAAATTAGCCGTTACTGGTCATTAGAGACCCAAAATTTCTAATTTTTGTGCAAGTCAGTCGACCAAGGGTGTCAGTTCGGTCGACCAAGAAAGTGGCAGAATGTGATGTTTAAAAAGCAGGAAGTCAGTTGATTGATTTGCAGGGTTCGATTAACCGACTAGTTTAGTTCGGTTTAGTTGACCGACTAGTTCGATTCGGTCGACCGACCTAAAAACTTTATATTCTGCCACTGACTCGATTGACTGACTAGTTTGATTCGATCGACCAAACCGATCTGAATCAGTTTTATTAGACCAAGTTTCTCTGAACCGGTTTTCTGGCAGTTTTGAAATCTTTGCATTTTGGTCTATTTTGAAGGTTTGAAAACTTTGCACTTTGGTCTAAATTTCAAGTTTTGAACTTTTGAAAATTGGTTGAACCGAAGATCTTAAAGACTTAACCAGTCTGAACTGGTTTTGTTGAACCAAATTTTTCTAAACCAGTTTTCTGATAATTGTGAAAATTTTGCATTTTGGTCTGTTTTTACATTTCAAAATCTTTCAAATTGGCCCATAAAAAAATACTATTTTTCATATATTTAAAATAATCATTTCAAAACCATATAGTCATATAAATATTTGAAAAACTTTAAAAATGTTTTGTTTTAATAAAAAATAAATTTGAGCTTTTAAGTGTAAATCAATATTCAATTTCAAAGATACATTACAAAATAAGAAATCACCTAATGTGTGTGTCTTTAATTCTTCAAATCTTTTCTTAAATTGTTCTTGGGGATTCCAATTTTGCTCTTCATGAATGCTTTTATTTTGGATGTCCTTTGTATCTTCACAATTGCATTCTAATTTCTTCATGCTAAAAGTATAACAATAAATGCTACAAGAAGAATGTAGTTAGTTAAGAATGTCAATGTTTGTTATCATCAAAACAATGAGTTATAAGCCTTAAGGCTAACATTTAATTACTTCTTTATCTTTTAGTTTCTTTAATTCTCTAATGAACATTTAATTTACAAACCAATTATAAATTCAGCACTCAGGCTTTCAATTCTAGAATTAACACTTAAGGGAACCATATTTCTAATTTCCACTAGTAAAGAATGAATTTTACATTTGTAGATCATAACTGTTTATCCTCTTAAATCTTCAAGATATAAGTGTTGAGTTTGTTCTTAGAACAAACTGAACTTGGTAACTCAAAAGACTCGATAATAAAAACAAGAGTTTATGATTAATCAAGATTAAAATTAATCTGCATATGATCATCTATTGACATGGGTTGAATTTTCAATTAGTAATGCAATTTATATGGGAATTTAAACTATATTCTATCCAATCCTATATAATCGTATTACATAAATTACCTCCACCACAATGTCATTACGTTAATATTCCAAATAAAATTAACACATTTTTAATGTTAATGCACCACACTAGTAATATTTAATTAAAAAATCTGACTTTCATTAATTTATTGCAGACTATTTAATTGTCTTGTATAAGGAGATTATGCTTACATTTAGTTACTAGGTTTTTCCTAATATTAATTGGCATTGAAAATGTACATAATTAAGTATAAAGAAACAAAAAAATTTATTTATTCCACAAAGTATACAAAATTACATGCTTTCAAGGTACTGTCCACTACTACAAAAGCGCTTATAGATGACAGATAATATCTATCAAGAATAACACTTTGTGATAGCACTTATCTATCAACTAAAGTCCATTGATGCATATTTTGCAGCGTTCATGCGTCATTATGTCATGACAGAAGTGATTTCTATTACACAATTATGTTAGGAAATTATCACAAATTTATAAGAGATTGATTTGGTTTATTTTTAATTCATTTTTTTTTGTTTGTTTGATTTTTTTTTGTCTAGTTTTCTTATTTTTCTACTTTTATTTTCTAGTTTTTATTTGTTTAGTTTGTAATTTAGTTTTTTCTGTTTTAGTTTTTTAAGGTTTTTTTAAGGTTTTTAGTGCAGTTTATTTATATTAATTATTAGTATAATTATAAGTACCAATATTATTATTTATCAATATTAGTTAACTGCAAATAGTAAAAATAAACTATAACCATAAATATTATTTCTGACATAATCAAGAAAATTCTATATTTCAATCAAATTTCAAATATCACTTCCAAATACAAAAATATACTTACACTTCATTTCCAAAACTTATTTGTTAGGCCCGGAGTGTTGGATAAATTTTTGTAATTTAGACACTGATAAGAAATAAAGTTTTTATTTTTTCAAACCCAAGCGTGATTGTATCAATAACTAAAAGATCACAGAGCTTATACTTTGATAAAGCTTTATATATATATATATATATATCTATAAATAAAAGATACATCTAAGGTATAGAGCTTTATCATAGCTCAAAAACTGGTTCAAAACCTATAAACAAAAGTTAGGTGCTTTGTTTGGAAAAGTTGTAGTGTTGTTTGGCTTCAATGAGGAAATGATGAGTCTCTAACCATTTGAAGTAGTGAGTTTAAGACAAAGACACTAGGTATTATTAGAATGCATTGAACATGACCAAATGAGGTTTAAATCATTTGGTGGAAATACCATAATTGAATGTAACTCTATACTTAAGCACTATGACTTCTCTATCAAATTTCTGATTGGGTAGTATACCTCTAGTATGTAGGCTATGGCCTTCAGCAAGAATAGAAGGTAAGACCATAAGATTAAGAGTCAATACCTTGGCTAGTTGGGATTATAATATCTATATACTAGTAGACAATATTTCGTAACTATGGAATTCATGACTTCAAAAGGAATGTAGAATACCACCTTCATGGTTTCATAGGATTTTAATTGGGTAAATCATGGCCAAGTGTTTAGCGAAAGAGTTCACTGAACTAAGATTTATTCTTAAATGGTGTAAAACTGAGTTCAAGGGATCACGTTGTATTTGGAAGGGTAAACAATAAATTATACCTAGTTCTGATTATTGGTATTCCATGAAGACTAGTTATGGTAACTTGTTGCTCAATGGATAGAGGTTTAAAATATAAATTAATCACATTAAATTATAAAGTTTGCAATAAAGAATATTCAATGCAAGAGTGCGACTTTAGGCCTTTAGTGGAATGGGCCAAAGTTAATAAAGAAAGCTCAATATAGTTATGAGATACTAAGGTTTTGAATTTATCCATCAAGGCCTCCTAGGTAGCTGCAATTATGTAAACTAGAATAAGTAGAATCAAAAAGAGGGAATATTTAATTTAACCAGAGAATTAATCCTAGACATTAAATTAAATGGATTAGGCCAATTCTTAAAATTAGTAAAAATTAATTTATAGTTGGACCTACTGAATTGGGCTAACTATTTAATTAATAAGATTAATTAATGGACTTGCTAATTAATTAATATTATTAATTAAATAAGTGAACTTAAGTTAAATTAGACTAATCCAAGCCCAAAAGCCTAAGTCCAATTTATATTAGGGTTAAAAATTGGTAGAACACTGTAAAAAGAAGGGTAAAGTGTGTACTAGCATAAAAAGAGAACAGACTAGTTAGTCTGACTTCGTGTGTTCTTTTTGACCATTTATACTCATTTTCTTTGATTCTAGTTTGCAATTGATGCCCACCCATCAAGTTCTTGCACAAAGAAGCAGACATACGTGGGAATCCAAGTTGGTTCAAAGGCATAAAGATTCAATAATTTTTGAAAACAATACTTGCAAGGTCCTAGTCCCTAAGACACTTTCGCTAGTGGATTTGATCTAAATTTCTCTCCGAGTTCCAACAATATCATTATCCCAACAAACATAATTGCCGACATAATTTAAGTTTCATCATCCATCCAAATAACAACCATGATTCTCAGTCCAAAGTTACATGACAAATCAAATCCCAACATCAACAAGTTGCTAACTTAGTACAAAAATGTTATGAATATATTAGGGATTTCCAACATCAACTCTATAGAAACCTATGTAGGATTTTTCTTGGGATTATATGACAATTAAATATATATGAAGAATTTCTAATTCTAAAAATTGCTATTGTTTTAAGGGAGAATGCCCATTGCTCCTCTAATTTTTGAGCCAATACCCTATTACCCTCTTATATTGTTTTTAATATCCCATCAACCCTCTGACTCTTTTCTTTTATTTTTTTATTTTGACCTATGGTTCAATTGGTTCATGTATTAAATACAATATAGTTAAATTGAAAATATCTGAAATACTAAAGGACAACATCGAAACTTAAAAGGGTGATGGGATATTAAAGAAAATATAGGAGAATTATGGGGCATTAACTTAAAAATTAAGTGGGAATCAAGCATTCTGCCTTGTTTTAATTAAATTCTGTGCAAGTTAGATTGTCAAAATTAAACTAGGAAACATCGATTGGTTATTCTATAACTCAAAGGACAGAAAGACTTTTGGAAACCATTTTAGCAAGGTAAGAACCTTCCTAATTTAGGAGATACATTTCCTCAAGGAATAAGGAAACAAAAAATCCTGTTAGGACTAGGGTTTATGTCTCTATATAAATAAGAAATGTTTTTCAGAATTTGTTAAGCTTCTAATACATGAAAAACTAGTCCAAAGACAGCTCCTCCATAAGCATGATTTGGTTTTTTATACTGTCCATCTTTTTCTTATGCTTTAATTGAGAACAACATAGTAAGAATTATTCATCTGTGATTCCTATTATAATAAGCTTACGGATTTAGATTTTTTTAGGGTTGTGAAGAAAATTTGGTTATATTTTTTGGGAGAGTAGCTTGAATTTGTTTAAAAGAAAAACCTGTATTCATTGAAAGGAGTTCGACGATATCAGAAGCGAGAAGATCTCACAAAACAAGGTCATCTATGAAAATCCTACACAATGGTGATAATAATTAGAGTCTTTGGTTTGTATAAGTCCATTGGTGTTTTTGCCATCTATCTATTTTAGGAACAATATATTATTTTATTGAAAAAATAGGAAACCAAATTCCTTGAAACATGAGATCACATCAAAGTAAGGAGCACTCACTTTACTTTATCTAGTAGGTCATTAGTTATGACCACGTGGCATCCCCTCGTGCAAACATTCTGACACTACCTGAGATAAAATTTCTTTTCATTTAGGATACATTGTCAAGTAGGGTTTTCCCATAAGTAGATTGTTCCGAAGGATGCTAGCTTCGTGGGCTTATGTACGCCACGTGTCCAACCTATTTTTATCCCATGACAATGTCTTTGCTTTTCTTTCTTTTATTATTCTCCAAGATAGTCTATGAATTCAAAATATGTTCAATTTTAAGCTAAAAAACAATCTATCCTCTCTTGAAGTTTCTAGTGTTTCAACATGAGATTCATAAATTTTGTACTATCTAAATAGAAGCACTACTTCATATTGTTAAATTGCTAACTATTTTAAAATTACCCAAGGAATATCATTTTTGTTTCTCTACAAATATAAAAACTAGTAAAAAAAAGGAAAAACAAATCCTTTAGTCAGAAATAATTATAGAGAAATTAAAAATATATCTATTCTAGTTGTAACTATAAAATTCGAATCCCAAATCTTGTAAAAAACCAAAAATCAATAAGAATGAAGTAACATATAAGAACCCAAAAAAAAAAAATGATTCATAATGTCTAAAATGCAACTTACACATGTGTTATATTAAATTTTAACTTGTAGCAATGCCAACAAAATGACAAGATATTGAAATTCTCGTAACAATTACTTTCATAACTCCTTTTTCCTTAATTGTTAAAACATCAAAAGTTTTTGCATTTCCTACAAGGACTGCAACCCCAACCATTATATTGTTGCATTAAATAAACAAAAATCTAAGGGCGGCAACATATGAGGGGCATAACAACTTCAAGGTGAAAACGACTCAAAATTGAAATAGTTCGTAATAAATTAATTAAAGTTGGGTTCTTTAATTAAATATTGTTAGTGTGGTCCACTGACATTAAAAATGTGATAGTTTTATCCGAACTGTCAATGCAGTAACATTATGATGGAGGAGGCACTTTATATAATATGATTATATAGGACTGGATCAGACATAGTTTGAATTCTCATATTAATTTCGTTACTAACTGAGAATTCAAATAATGTCGATAGATGATCATATGCAGATCAATATTAATCCTGAGTAGTCATAAACACTTATTTATGTTATTGAATCTTTTAAGTTACTTATTAAGGTTTATTCTAACATAAACTCAATATTCGTATCTTAGAAATTTAATAGGATGAATGGCTGGGAATGTGACATATAGATATGGAATCCATTCCTTTCTATTGGAAGTCAGAAACATGGTTCTTTTAAGTGTTAATCCTATAATTAAACAGTTTAAACTTTCAATTTACAATTAGTTTATAAATTAACTGTTTAATAAAGAATTAATAGAACTTAAGGATAAAGATATAATTAGAAGGATAAAACGGAATATTGACCTAACTCTAATTATGGACTGTTTAATTAGAATTTCACTTCCACTAAAAGTTGTTTTACAAAATTTAATTAATTAATAAATGTTATTAATTAATTATTGTGATTTTAATTGAAATTATTTTAATTAAAATACTACTTTTATTAGTGATTTTAATCGAAATTATTTTAATTAAAATACTACTTTTATTAGGATTTTCTTACATATTTAGTTAATTAATAAGACTTATTAAATTAATTAAATTAATTATAATTAAAATAATTTTAATTAAAATAGAAGTTATATAAAAGAAAAAAAAAGGATGGAAACTAGTCGTGATAAAAAAAAAAAAGTTTTCTTTTTTACCGTATACTACAGAGAAAAGCTAGTTTTCTCAAAATCACTATTGTATTAAAAAAAGAAGCCTACCTTTCTCTTTACAGCAACTATTGGAGGATTAGTTTGAAAACTATTAGTGAAGGAAAACTTGCAGCGAAAATATTTTAAAAGCATCAAGAGGTATCTTTTCTATTCCTTCCTTTTATTTTTATTAAAATTGTATACTCATATAAATTTTGTAACTCTCTTGACTTAAGTTTTTGCATTTATTCGATAAAATTTTTCAGTAATTAGTATTAGAACCACATTTGTGTGTATAGGGTTTTAATTTTGATGTATGCATAAGTAGGTGTTGCATTTTTTTTATTTATTTATTTTGATGAATGATATATTTTATCATATGATGGATTTTGTGTATGAATCCTTTGATCGTTAATTGTATGGTTCCCTAAAATTTAAATTTAATTAATATTTTATTTTAATAAGATTAAAAATTTTGTAAATGCATAAAGGGTATAGGTTCAATGTAATTTATTTTTATTATGTAATTATTTGGCGAATCTTGCAATTGGAGTTTGTGAAGATACAAAATAAAAGAGAAGAGAGTGTTATGGTGGGTAAAGTACCCACTCTCGCAAATTGCAAGGCAATAACAACGGCTGAAAGTTAGCGCCCCATTGAACCAGCATTTGGCAAGAATGCTTTTGCCTGGGGACAAATTGGGGCATGAAATTTTTATTTTGATAATTATCAATTAAGTCCCTTTTGATCTATTTTTATAAAAACCCTTGTGGCAGAATTTAAATTTTAATTAAATTTTGGTTTTGGGCTTGCTAAAAAAATTATTTTAGATATATTATTTTTTGGGCTTTTTAGGCTATTTAAATTTAAAAGAAAAAGATTTAAAAGTTGAATTGCCTTGCTATAATTAAATATTGGGCTTAAGAAAAGTTTTTGAGCCTATATGGGCATTTATTTTATGAAAATTCATCAAGATGGCCCTATTGTGAATTTCAAAAGACTGCTATTTTATTTGAGTTTACAAATTTGTATATCTTTGTAATTTTAATTAATTATTTGGGTTTGTAATTAAATATCCTAAGGGACCCGGTCAAAATTAATTAATTATTAATTATTATTTTTATGAGGTATGTGATATGATAACATGATCATTAATAATAACACGCCATTCATAATACCAACTTATTATCATTATTGAATGTCATGCATACATGTCATCATTTCTATTTAATAGTCAAATATGAATAATGATTATAATTAATTAGATTAATTGAATAGAATAATAAATTAAATAATGGGTAATTACATTTTATAATTAAACTTGGTAATTATTTCATTTATTTAATTTGGGTTTATCTAAATTAATTGTTAATTTTAAGTTAGCCTGTATTATTCTATTTTTAATAAAATGTGATTTTATTAAATATGAGATAATTATTTAGGCCCATGTTAATAAAACTAGGTTATCCTAAATTGTTAGGTCCAATTAGATTGGAATAAATTATAAACCTAGGCCAAATTAGATTGGATTCTATTAATCTAAATAATTAACCAATATAGAATTAGATTCTATATATCTAATAATTATTAATATGAGATATAAATAATTCACTAGGATTGTATAAAATAAGATACTTTATAATAAGAAACACATAGTTTTTAAAATAATGAGTGAGAGAGGGATATATGACAATATACCCCACAGTCTCCATTGTTAGTGCAACACCGTGACATATAGGTAATGCCTCGCAATCCTTAGATTTCATCTTCCTTATAGAAGGTGTTTATCGATATTAATATCACGGTTGGCTTCCTGGCGATAGGATTCAGATAATGTATTTCAAATTTGATTTGCCCTACAGTGGCAATTTTGAGTTAAGTTATTAGAATCTAAAACAATTAGTTACCCTCATAAGGATACAAATTAAATTGTTAATTGTATCTTGACCAAAAATAGCTGTAATTAATGAATGAATGAAAATATGAGATATTTTGAATTCTATTTATTAATTGAGATAGTCTCAATTCAATTATATTAGTGTGACCTACCCTACGACAACACATTAATTGTAAGAGTGAATTATTGTGGTTTAGTAATTTAATTATGTGTTTATCGTATGCATCATGCATCACGTTCACTATTCTGAAAAATTTTGTGATATTAAGTATATTAAATGTTATAAAACAATTATGTCTGCAATCAATCCCATTATCACTTTACTTGCAAATGAAAAGTTAAATGGTGAAAATTTTATAAAATGGAAGAGTAATATGAATATAGTGCTAATATGTGAGAACCAAAAGTTTGTTCTCCTTGAGGAGTGTCCTCTAGAACTTATTGCCAATGCACCTCGTAATGTATGAGAGCGATATGATAATTGGATTCAAGCCAATAACAAGACCCGTTGCTACATGTTAGCTAGTATGAATGACATGCTTATACAGAAGCATGAACGGATGGAGATTGCATATGAGATATGAGAGTCCCTTTAAGCCATGTTTAGGCAACCCTTAAATCAATCACATCATGAAGCTACTCATAACTACATGAATACAAAGATGAAAAAGGGTGTTTCAGTTAGAAAACATGTTTTGAACATGGTGAATTACATGAATGAGGCAGACATCCATGGTGCGACCATTGATGAATGTACTTAAGTTAGTATTATATGTGAGTCACTATCTCTAACTTTTATGCAATTCAAGATGAACTATATTATGAATAAGTTGAATTACAACATGACTCAGCTACTCAATGAACTGCAAATATTTGAGGCTATCTCTAAAGAGAAGTTCAAAGAAGGTGAGGCAAATGTTGCTAAAGATAAGCCTAATTCCTCTAACAAGAGCAAAAAGAGGAAGAATATAAAAAATGGTTCTAAAGCACAATCTAAGAAAGCCAAGAAAGGCTCCAAAAGTAGCAAGAACAAAACACCTAAGGGAAGGTGTTTCCATTGTGGAGTTGATAAGTAAAAAATATCTCGCCGAGCCAAAGGACAAGAAGAAAGGTAAATTTGATTTATTAGTTCTAGAAGCTTATTTAGTGGAAGATGATTTATCTCCTTGGATAGTCGATTCAGGAACCACTAACCATGTTTGTTATTTATTGCAGATGCTTAGTTCTTCTAGGGAGTTTGCTGATGCAGATTCACCATAAAAATCGACAATAGAGCAGTTATTTTTGCATTGGCAATAAGAGTCATTTGTTTACATTTTAAAAATAAATTTGTTGTTTTAAATAATGTTTTTTTTTCCTGATTGTAGAAGAAATTTAATTTCAACTTTTAAATTGGTTGAACAATCATTTGGCATTTCATTTAATGATAATAAGATTTTTTTAAAAAAATGGTTTAAATATTTGTTCAGCAAAAGAAGAAAATAGGGCTTTACATTTTAAGGCCAAATGAACGACCATTGCTTAATATAAAATTATTTAGAATAGAATATTCTAAACCTAAAAGGAAAAATGTTTCTCAAAGTGACAAGATATATCTTTGGCACTTTAGGTTATGTCATATTAACCTAGATAGAATTAATGAACTTGTAAAGGATGGTTCTTTAAAAGAGCTAAATGTTGGCACTCTACCTGTCTGTGAATCCTATTTAGAGAGCAAAATAACTAAAAGACTTTTCTCAGCAAAAGGCAAAAAGGCCAAAGAACCACTTGAACTTGTACATAGTGATGTTTGTGGCCCATTAAATGTGCAAGCTAGAGGTGATTATGAATATTTTGTCAGCTTTATTAACGATTATTCTAGATATGGCTATATATACCTAATGTAAAGAAAATCTGAAACTTTTGGAAAGTTTAAGGAATTCTTAGTAGGAGCTAAAAATCTGTTAGATAAATCACTTAAAACTCTTCGATTAGATCGAGAAAGTGAATGCTTTGATTTAGATTTCAAGGATTATTTGCTGGAGCATTCTATCCCAACTTGCGGCACCTGAAACACTACAGCAAAATGGTATTGTAGAAAAGAGAAATAGAACCCTGTATAATATGGTTAGATTTATGATGAGCTACTCTTTATTGCCACTTTCATTTTGGGGATATGCACTATAAACCGCGGTCTACATTCTGAATATAGTATCTTCCAAGTCTATTCATCATACACCTCTAGAGTTGCAAAATGTCGTAAACCTAATTTAAGACATTTTTGTATATAGGGGTGCTCAACACATGTGCTGAAAGGAAAGATTGGGAAGCTGGAACTGCGAATAGAAGTGTAACTATTTGTAGGTTACCCTAAAGGCACTAGAGGAGGCTTGTTTTACAATCCTCATGAAAAAAAGTTATTTATATCAACAAATATCACTTTTCTCGAGAATGACTACATGACAAACTTCAAATCTCGTAGTAAGGTTGTACTAGAGGAGTTACTCTTTGATCATATTAGACCATCACCATTAACAGTTAATGAACGACAAATCAGGGAAACCATTGTTCTTAATCAAAACATCATGGTACCTCAATGTAGTGGTATGGTCGTGAGACTACCTGTTCACTATAAAGAGGATGGAGAAGCATAAGTTGTTGTGTCTGTTATAAACCAAGATAATCCATTAACATACAAGCATGCAATGGAGGATTTTGATAAGGAAAAATGGTAAGAAGATATGAACCAAGAAATGGAGTCTATATACTTCAATTTATTTTGGGAACTTGTAGATCCACCTGAAAATGTCAAGCCTATTAGGTGTAAATGCATTTTCAAGAGAAAGAGAGATGTGGATGGGAAAGTAGACACTTTCAAGGTAAGGCTGATGGCAAAGAATTATACCCAAAAAGAGGGAGTTGACTATGAGGAGACTTTCTCGCCAATGGCGATGCTTAAATCCATCAGTATTCTCTTATCCATTACTATTTGTCTCGATTATGAGATATGGCAAATGGATGTCAAAATAGCTTTTCTAAATGGATATCTTTATGAAAGCATCTATATGGTGCAACTATAAGGGTTTATCGTAAAAGGCCAGGAGCAGAAAGTCTACAAGTTACTTAAGTCTGTTTATGAACTCAAGCAAGCTTTATGATCTTAGAACTTGAGATTTAATGAGACAATCAAATCTTATGGTTTCGAGTAAAACATTGATGAGCCTTGTGTACACAAGTACATCAAAGAAAAGAAGGTGGTATTCTTAGTACTTTATGTGGATGATATTCTACTCATTGGAAATGATATGGATACATTATCTAACATAAAGAAATGGCTAGCCAATCAACTCCAAATGAAAAATTTGGGAGAAGCGAGTTATGTTCTTGGGATCTATATTATTCGGGATCGTAAGAACAAATTCTTGGCACTTTCTCAAGCATCGTACATCGATAAGGTGCTTATGCTATTTTCGATGCAAAACTCTAAAAAAAGTAATTTACTGACTCGATATGAAGTTTTCCTTTTCAAGGAACAATATCCTAAGACACCTCAGGAGGAAGAGGACATGAGAAAGGTACCTTATGCATCAATAGTAGGTAGCCTCATGTATGCCATGTTGTGTACAAAGCTTGATATTTCCTATACAATAGGAATAGTCAGTCGTTTCCAATCTAACCTGAGATTAGGTTATTGGAATGCAGTAAAGCATATTTTTAAATATCTTAAGAGAATGAGAAACTATATGCTTATATATTTAGGTAGAGACCTAAAACTTATTGGTTACACTGACTCTAATTTTCAATTAGATAAAGACACTTGAAAGTTAACATTTGGGTCTGTGTTCACTCTTAGTGGTAGAGCTATAGTCTAGAGAAGTGTAAAACAATTCAACATTGTTGATTCAACTATGGAGGCTGAATATATAACAGCTAAGGAAGTAGTATGGCTAAAAAAGTTCCTTACTGATTTAGAAAATGTTCCACATATGGATAAACCATTAACCCTATATTGTGACAATAATAAGGAAGTGGCAAATTCGAAAGAACCAAGAATCCATAAGAGAAGGAAGCATATAGAAAGGAAATATCACCTGATCAGAGAGATCATGCAGCAAGGTGACGTGACAGTTATGAACATAGCGTCCGAACATAACCTTGCGAACCCATTTACTAAGACGTTATCAGCCAAAATGTTTGAGGGTCACTTAGAGGGCATGGGAATGAGAGACATATCTCACATGTTTTAGGGCATGTGAAAGATTCCTAGGGATAGTGCCTTAAAAGCATGTAATTTATACATTATTGGAATAAATAAAATTAACATTTCTTTATACTTAATTATGTTTATATTTAATATTAGAAAAATTCTAGTTTATTTATGTAACCATAATCTTAGTATATATAAGTGTTATATATACAAGATAATTAAAATTATGGATAATAAACTGAAACAGTCCGTAATAAGTTAATTAAAGTTCGGTTCTTTAATTAAATATTACTAGTGCGGTCCACTAACATTAAGAACGTGATAGTTTTATCTGGTCTTTCAATGTAGTGACATTATGGTGGAGGCACTTTATATAGTATGATTGTATAGAACTAGATCAGATATAATTTAAATTTTCATATAAATTCTGTTACTAAATAAGAATTCGATCAATGTCAATAAATGATTATATGCAGATCAGTCTTAATGCTGAGTAGTCATAAACTCCTGTTTATGTTATTTAATCTTTTGAATTATTTGTTAAGGTTTGTTCTAATATAAGCTTAACAGTCGTATCTTGGAGATTTAATAGGATAAATAGCTGGGAATGTGACATACAGACATGTAATCTATTCCTTCCTATTGGAAGTTAGAAAGATGGTTCCCTTAAATATTAATTCTAAAATTGAATAGTTTGAGTGCTCAATTTATAATTGGTTTACAAATTAACAATTCAATAGAGAATTAATAGAACTTAAGGATAAAGATGTAATTAGAGGGGTAAAACGAAAAATTAACCTAACTCTAATTATGAGGGTTAAACTGTGTGTAGTGATTATATCAATGGACTGCTCAAAGTTTTCTAAATAAATTACATCGATAATTTTAAGAGTTCAATTTTAGATTTTTAGTCGAATAATACTAGAATTAATAAATTGGATTAATTAATTAAAGAGTTTAATTAATTATCTAAATTTATTGGAACTTGAAATTGTAGGTTTATAGGTCTCCAATACCACCTCTTAGATCAGTAAATAATATAATAGACAAAATTATTACACTCTAGAAAATAGTTTTTTGGAATGTGTGTTTTAATTTGGATTTAACTAATTAATTAATTATTAAGATATTTTAAAATAAATATCTTTCATTAATATTCAAATAATTTAATTTCAGAAATTAATGGATAAATTCTCATAAAAATATTTGTCCTCTTTATCGTTTCTTTTAAATATTAGTTTTGAATTAATTAGAAGTTCATTTCTACTAGAAGTTATTTTACAAAATTTAATTAATTAGTAAATGTTATTAATTAATTAATTTGATTTTAATCGAAATTATTTTAATTAAAATACTGCTTCTATTTGGATTCTCTTACATATTTAATTAATTAATAAGTGTTATTAATTAATTAAACTAATTTAATTCTATTATAATTAAACTTGTTTTAATTAAAATAGAAGTGATGTAAAACAAACAAAAAAGATGGAAACCAGTAGTGATTAAAAAAAAAAAGAGTTTTCTTTTCTGTCGTGCACTACAGAGAAAAACCAATTTTTTCGAAATCACCATTGTATTAAGAAAGGAAGCCTACTATTCTCTTTACAGCAACTGTTGGAGGATTGGTTTGGAAAACATTGGTGAAGGAAAACCTGCAACAAAAATATTTTAAAAGCATCAAGAGGTATCTTTTCTATTTCTTCCTTTTATTTTTATTAAAACCATATACTCATATAAATTTTATAATTCTCCTAACTTAATTTTTTGCTATTTATTCGATAAAATTTTCTAATAGTATATAACCCAACATCTCTTAAGATGATTTGCAGTGGCAAAAAACACATGTGTGTGGTGAAAATTCCCACTTGACTTAAGGCAGAGATTGGCGATAGTTCCCGTTGACTTGAGATTAAGATTCGCAAAAATTCCTCTTGACCTAGGATGCAAAACCTCCTCATCTCGAATCAATGTGCTTGAGGTTGCATTTGTGGGGATGCTATTGTATTGCAGGCCCACAATTTGAGATTTTCTATTCTCTTTTGTCTATACTAGATTTTGGGACCTTTAATTATCTATTGGCTAAAATAATGGAGCCAAATCCCTATCCATGCCTTTTGGAATTTTTGAAAAAACCTTATCACTGTTTGGGTCCATTTGAAATAAGATAAAGAGCAAATTGAAATATGCTAAGGTGCTAATTGAAACAAGGTAGGGCCAAAATAAAATTTACCCTATTGCTTCCTAGAACACATTATTAGGATTAGGCAAAAAAATCAAAACTCAGAAAACCAAACTAAAATATATTTTCTGCAAATGAGCAAAGAGTAAGTATTACAACTGATATATGGACTTTGATTTAGAATATCAAAAATATAGTGATCACAATAAATTTCATCGATTGTGATTAGAATTTGCAAAGGAGAATATCGAGTTTTACTATAGTTCCAAATCACAAAAGGGAGATAATTGGAAAATTGATTGAGGCATGTTTACATAATTAGGGTATAGAGAGGTTATTCATTATTACTATTGATAATGCAAGTTCAAATGATGTGACAGTGAATTATATTAGAAGGAAGTTAAAAATGTAGAATCTTGATAGGTTGGTGTTAGATGGTGAATATTTTCATTTGAGGTGTTATGCACATATTCTTATTTTGATTGTTGGTGACGAATTGGAAGAAGTAAATGAAACAATAACGAGTATTCATAATGCTGCGAAATACAATAGATCATCCATAACAAGACTAGAAAAATTCAAAATATATGTAGAGAAAGAGAAAATTCCAACCAAAGGACTTATGGTGTTAGATGTCCCTACTAGATTGAATTCAACGTACTTTTGTTAGAAAATGTATTGAAATTTCAAAAAGCCTTTGATAAGATGCAAGATGATGATTTCTCTTTATTTGCTAACATTGAAGAAATTGAAAATGGAAAGGCAAGAATAGGACCACCAATTTCTCATTGTTAGAAAAAAGCAAGAAAGTTTGTGAAATTTTTGGAGATATTTTATGAGGTAACCTCGAAATATATTGCTTCCTCCACTGTAACTTCAAATTTATATTTTAATGAGATGAGAAGATTCAGACATACTTGTAGTCACTAAATGCAAGTAAAGATTATTTATTAGACAATATGGTGACCAATATGAAGAAGAAGTTTGACAAATATTGGGGTGCTTTGGATAACATAAACAAATTTTTACTTGTTGCAGTTGTGTTGGATCCTCGAGACAAAATGGATTTTATGGTATATTGTTTCAATTCTTTATACAATTCTAACATAGTTGAAACCATAAGAAAATATATCAAAGGTTTCTTATATAATTTATATAACATTTATATTGCACGAAATGTCAACATTGATGATGATATAGCTTGTGGGCTTATTGTTCCTACACATCATTCTTGTTACAAATAGTGTCTAGTATATCATTGGATGATGATGATCTTCTCACTATTGATAAATGTTGTAATCCTTTCCAATAGTTTTCAAAGCAAAAAGAAACCCACCATGACATTGAGAGAGATTTATTGGAAGGTATTGAGCCTTTTAATAATAAAAAATTTGATATTTTATGTTGATGGAAAGTGAATTATACAAATTATCAAGTTCTATCTTTAATAGCCAAAGATGTTTTTGGAATTTTAGCCTCCACTATTACATTTGAATTTACATTTAGCACTGAAGGGCATATTCTTGATCCATTTAATAGTTCTTTAACTATTAAATCTATTAAAGTTTTGGTTTGTGCACAAAATTGGTTTTGTTCTTTATTTCTTGATGATCGGTAATATAAAAAAGCATATGTTTAGCAAGCTAAATTTTATAAAGCAATTTGGTTAGGTAATGTAACGAATTATTTAATTTATTTTTTAATTAGTTACACATTTATAAATTTCTAAGTATTTTTTATTATGATGTAGGGTTTGTGAAGTCATTGCATGCATTGGAGGAGCACATACCAAAGCACATAATTAGGAGACAGAAATCTAAATTTTACGAAGCAATTGCATAAGGTCATATAATAAATTATGTAATTTATTTTTGTAATTATAAATTGTTAAATTTCTAAATATTATTTTGTTATTGAGATATAAAATTTGTGAAGCCAATGCAAGCATTGGAGCTGGAGCTGAGAGGAGCATATAACATAGCCACAAGAAAATTTAGATATCTACCTTTACCTTTGTTAAGTATTTTATCAAAAAAAATTGAATTTTAAATACTTTGTGTGATACATGATGACGAGTATCTTGTTAGCGCTTTTTATTGCTCAATTTTAGAAATACTGTAGATGATAAACAGTGAATTCAATTTTACGAATTGCAATAATAGGTTTAAAAATTAAAAATTAAGCTGAAAAACAAAATTTAATTGAACAATAAAATTAAAATGAACAGAGGAAAATTGAACGGAACTGAATCAAACTGATCGATTCAATTCTGATTTGGTTCCAATTTTAGATTTAGTCCAATTTGGTCTAGAATTTTTAACAAATTTACAAATTTTTAGTTTGATCTAGGTTAGGCCAAACCCTAATCGAACTGGCCCGTACGCAGTCTTACATGTTATCTCTTTTCGGTTTCTTCTCTTTCTCCATGCCTCCCTTTTGCATAGACCCACCATAAGGCGAATATTGTCTTTTCTTTTGACCCATTTAAAATAGAAATCCATCCATGCCTTTTCATATTCTTCCAATATTATTGCCTTTTCCTTTTTCTACAAGTTCCATTGTGCATCAAAGATTATTTTATTTAATTTTTATTGATTTTATATGATTTAAATGATTGATTTATAAATTTTTTCACTAAGAAAATTAAACAAATGCAAGAAAAAAAAAAGAAAACATATTGTATATTTAACAAGAAAAAAATGTGCAAACTAGTATAATCTATTAGAAATTATTTTTTCTAAAAAGTCATATATCAAACAAAGAAATAATGTACATACTAATATAATTTATTGAAAAGTTTTCTTCTTTTACATATTATTATGTTAATATAATTAAAATTATTATAGAATATGAGTATATTATTTAAAATGATATATATATATCAAAAGATCAATTTTCAAACTTTTTATTTTTTAAAAATAAATAATTTAATACCTTTTTTTAGAAGAAAATAAATATATTATTCATATTTAAATTTCAGTTATATTTAAAGTTTACATAAAAATGCACCTAATTATTAGTTTTTATAAAGATATAAGGTACATCTAACAGGACTGACTATAGGTCCCTTTGGAAAGTACTAAAGAAAAAACATTAATATGCTAGCAGTCTTAACAAAAGTAGTTGCTGTTTGGCTAATAATTATTGAAAGTATTTATACTATAGATTTAGTGCTAAATTAAGTTTTCGGATTTATAATTGAAAAATACCTTGGTATGAACAAATTACCAAAATGATCATTTTTTTAATTAAGTAATATATAAAATTAATAGTATTTGTCAAATTAAATAATAAATAAAACTTATAACTTTCAATAGTATTTTTTAATAAAAACAAATATTTTGAAAAATAAAAAGAAAAAATTATAAAAATAAGTAAATTATATAAAATTTAAAGAAAACATAATAAATATCTATGTATTAGTCATATTTTTATATAAATATTTTTAATAATAATAAATACACTAAAAAATAAAATAATTATTTGGTAATAATAATATTTTATTTTATGAGAATTTGTAAAAATAATTAGTGTTTGATGTAATGATTAGTATTAAAAATCAAATAAATAGATTTGTGATATAAATAATTGTAAATTTAATAAATTGAAAAAATAATCAATTAAAAAAGAAATATAACAAAATAGGATAAGGATTGGAATTTTTAAAAATAGTTAGGAGTATGTTAGAAATGATAAAACTTTTAATAAACTTAAGTGGAATTTTTAAAGTTTATTGATGGTATTTCTGAAATCACAATATTTTTATTAAAATTGGGGTGCTATCCACTTAAACACTTTAAATCACAACATTTTTATTAAAATTAGGGTGCTATCCACTTAAGCACTTTAAGTGCCCATTTAGTTATTAATGACAAAAGCCTTTTCTAATTTTTATGTGTCATTTGATTGACACTGAAGAAGGATTTTTGTGAATTAAAAAATTATTTTTTTTATTAAAAAAAGTTGAAAATTGGGTTTTTTGACAGTAGAACTTTTCTAACTTTTTTAAAAAGTAAAATTATTCAACATACCTTTATTTTATTTTAAAAATTTTACGTTATTTATTTGAAATAGAAGATTATGAATTTGTCTATTAACATAATTACTTAAATGATTAATAAATTTATTTTAAAAACTTTACGGGTAAAATGTCTATTATAAAAGGTTATATTTGAAAAGTCATATTAAATAGACCCTAAATGCTAATTTTATAAAGTATCTCGTATGGCGTAATTCAAAAGTCACCCTAAGTATTTTAATTAAATTGGATTGTAATAAACTATATTGAATAAAATTTAATATAATAATATATTTGGTGTGTCTCATTGTACCGTGCCAATTACAAAAATTATCAAGTGTATATATAAAATTTAGTTTTTTTATTATTTAATTGTATATTACTTTTTATTAATAATTAAATAATTGGATTATTTTCAACTTTATTCCAGATTTATTGACAATCTTTACGTATAAACTAAATTATTGCAAAATCATTAACAGTGACCTTGTTAACAGCAAACACCATTATCTTTAGCAAAAAATTGATAAAAGGACATATTTACCTTATTGTAGTTAATGTTATGTGTGCAAAAATGAAAATAACTTTGTGATTTTATTATTATTATATTATATATTTTATTTTATTTTACGGGCTAAACTGAAATTTCACATGGTTGACATGTGATTTTTTTTAAAAAAAATTCAAATTGTAGAATTCTTTTTTTTACTCAGACATTATTAAAAGTAATGGTGTTCTACTATTAATAGGGTTATTGTTGATAATTTTCTATAAATATTAGAGCAAAGCTGAAAATAACCCTAAATAATTAAAATTGTCCGGGGCAATCACCGAAAATGCCAAAATTGAATTTCAAATCTATGACGAACATTTTATTAAATGGGGATGAAAATGGTAGCATTACATAGAGCGTTGAACTAGCAATCTAATGATATCTATAGTGACCCAAATGGTGATTGGTGGTCGGTAGATGGAGATGGAAATGGTGCTATTACATAGAGCATTAAACAATGACTCTAATGATATATACAGAGATGTAAATGGTGGTTGGTATAACGGGCGGTGGCAATTGGCAATGGTCAATAGGCAACAAAGGTTGAGTATAAGAGATTTTAAAAGTTATTATTACTAAAAATTAATTTTTAAAAAAATTTAGAAAAAAGTACATACTAGACTTGACTCATGGGGGTAGGGGTATAGGTCAAGTTTGACCATAGTAAACAAAATTATTTTTTATTTTTAACAATCTATATCCCTTCAATTTTGGAGCCAAGCATGAGATTATAAAATTTTTGTCCAATGCAGCAAAATAATATAGTGCAGACTAGTGCAACACACCAAACACACCTTCAAAGACTAAAAAGTTTCTAAATAAAAGAATATTTCATTATTTTAAAAGATAGATATAATGAAAGAATCTCATAATTAAATTAACTAATAGGAGACATGGCTAGCTTAAAACAAATAATGAAAAAAAGCACAAAATAGCCATGTCTTTTGAATGAATTTACCATAATAACCTCTTTAATAATTTGTGCACCAAACTAGCCTAAGACTTAAAAATTAGACAAAGATACCCTTCAACTAGCCTTTATACACAAAACATAAGATTTTCCTCTTTTTTTACTTTGACAAACCTTATATTTCCCAAATGATCTGTCCCTAAAAGATTTCTCTAAATTCTTAAACCCTAAATTTCCATTTTGTATTTTCACCAAAATTGCTAATCAAGTGCTAGCATCAATTTCGAGGCAGAGAGCATAGGTGAAGAGTTAGAATTGACAGGAGAATTGACGGTGGTGAAGCATTTGAGCATTTGGCAATGAACAAAAGGTTTCATGCTTAAATATGTTGAAATCAATGTTTGGGATGGACTTGGAAGTTAATTTGGATGGCTTAGCTTGATGCTTGGTCATATTCGACTTATCTAGAATTTGTCATCCTTTTCCTTTGCAAAATGTAAGTGGCAATGCTTAATTCCTTTCATAAATTGGTGTCTTGGTGGTAACTACAACCCTCATGTTGGATAACTTGAGATGTCTCAGGTTTCAATAGCACATTGATTCAATTCCTTGTATATTATATTCCTGTAAGTTGAACTTATCACCATTTCATGTTGTGTGTTCTCACTTATATGAAACTGTTGTCGTATAAAGTACTACCAATTTCTCTGTAATTTTTATCATGGAACTGTTGTATGATTGGGTCAAAGTTCTATGGTCTATATTTTGGAACTGTATATATTTTTTTTCGTGTGTAAAGGAATTTGAAATCTTGCTTACAAACACAAAATTATTGACACTCCACTCCCTATAAATGCTACCTAGTTTATTCTAGTAATAAAGAAAGATTAAAGTATAAAATGATTCTGTTTTATTTAAAAAATAATGAAGTTTTAGGAAAACATGCTTAATGGCCCACTAGAATGCATCATGAATTGTCCTTAAATTCCTTGTCATCAAGCTGGCATTTGGATCATCATTAACCACCAAATATGTTCTATCTTTTAATTAGTAAGATATAATTACAGCATTGAATAAGGTTTGTACCACTAAATTTTAAAACTAGTTTAGTTATTAAGAAAATCATGACATGTTTGTGCTCCATTTTTGTAAGTACAATTGCCTAAAATGTTTATTGAGTATTCAGTTTTATTTGATCAATAACCTATCCACCTATGTGAATAGAAATTGACTATAAATAGATAATAACATTTACATATTGTCTTATTATATAATTAAACAAAAGTAAACTATGGTTAAATATAGTAATGAAGAGTATAGATTAGATGTCATGATCAACATGTTATCAAAAAAGTAGGAATATAATAGTACTAGCAAGAGTTTACTTCAATAATTTTGAGTAGTGAAAACTATGGGAAATTGAATTATTACCAACACGTATCTTTCTCTTTCTCTATCTCTGAATTATTTTCATGTCATTTTCTATTATCTTAATATAATGCAAACTTTCTGCTTTTGGATGATTGATAGCTATATTAAACCTTTTCTTACTGTAATGTATCTTATATTATTCTTGTGAAATTGATAAATGTGTCATCATCATGTGGACTTGTTCTTGGTTCTAGAATTTGAATTCTAAATGTTTGCTTGTTTAACAAATTTAGTGAAATTGGTAGGATGGAAAAGCTTACTTTGTTCTTTTTTTGAAAATGAAAATTCCCTATTTCAAGAAAATAAGCCAACAAATACAAATAAAATCTAGAATTTAGAATTAGAAAGACACACCATTGTTGAATGCCCAAGCTAGTTTATGACAAAAAAAAAAATTATCTTTTGGTTGACTTGAAGACTAATTTATTTAGAATTTCGACCCACCATTTCACCTACCATCAACCATTAACTTTTTGTTCTGACTAAGATATAATAATTAAGCTTAGAAAATTATATTGATTTTCTTGATGAAAGACAATTATATCATACCAAATCCTTTCTATATTAATGGAACTTTATTGTGTTTAGTTTAGTGTCTCATCAATTGAAATTGTTTTCTAAGTTCATTGAAGAAGTCCTATTTGCTAAACAACCTTCCATTTCTTTTTTTTTTTTAATTTATTACTTAATTGATTACATATATGGTAACTAAAAAAGTCTAAAAATTTAACCAACAATTATTAGTAGGTACATGAAATAAACAATCACAATGACATTCAATACAAAAGAGTTTCACAAAATAAAAATACATGTCAAATCATTAACACTGTTGTTGTGGGGGCATAACCTAGATAGGTTTCCTATAAGTTGCACGATCATGGCCAACCTCTTTGCACCTTCAGCACATTAGTCTTATCATGTCTTCCCTTGTAGATGGAATTCTTTGTCTTCTTAGTTGATTTGTTGTAACACGCCCTCTTGGTGGGCCTTAATGTCCCACACTTCAGATGGAATAACCCAATCATGCTAGTCACCAATAGGATGAAAAACTTTTGCATATGCCACCAAAAGTGCCTCATTCATAGAGTAATGAGAGCATAAGGGATTATATTGACTGCGAACAAATCTAATTGCTGGAAGTGCATGCACACAAAGTAGTTCATCTAAATCAAAATGCTTGTAACTACAACTCTTTGAACTTAAATCCACTATATCATTTTGGCCAGCACTTTTAACTTTAAATATGAACCTAAGGGTAGGATAAATGGACATGAAAAGGGATAAGAGGTCTTGTTCACTCACCTATTTTTGAGCAGCATTAGATAGGTCATGTGGTTTGTGTTTAACAGCTTCCTTAAACTCATGTGATTACTTGGTAAATTTATGGTTTTCGTGTAGGGAGCAAGAAAAGTATAATGGAGGAGAAGTTGGTGCACATTGGGCCAAAGGAGTATAAGACATATCATGCACAACAAAAGTGGCTATTTTGAGTATGGTGTATTAAAATGTTGATAACTTCTTATAGACTATTAGAATCGTGATTTGTTTAGAGCACTGGAAACTAGACATTTAAAACTTTCCAATGATATATTATTTGTACTCATGAAAAGAGTATGTATGGCATGGCCATGCAACTAGTTTTGCGTTTTTAGCACCTTTTACACCCTTAGTCGTGAAGCTACCCCATCTGGATGCTAAATGACGGCAAACTTGATTTTTGGCCCTTAGATCATGATTAGATGGCTTGATTCTGACTTATCCTAGGTTTTTATACTATTCTAACCTTAATTACCATTAGCCAAGTAGAAAAGAGTGTTTTTATAGTGAGAAACATGAGGATGAGAGATACGCTGAATTTTATAGAGAGAGAGGCCTGGAGTTTAACAATTTCTTGATGTTTCTTGGCAGATTCTTGAAGAATTGAAGGCCTAAAGCATCTCTCAATCTGAATTTTCTCTTTTCCTTCCTTTTATCTCTTGACATTTATATTTTGTAATACTACTTAGACTATATTTACATTTATGAATTTCTTGTTGATAATTGTTATGGATTTTTCTATGTTAGGCTAATTTCATTGTCCTAGGGTCTTGATCAATTTATCCAAATTATGTTTTGATCAATTGGCATATAATTAATGTTCTCATGGTTTGATTCATTTATATTTACCTTGCCTAATATTTCTAATTTGTTATTTACTGAATTAGTTAATTGAAGATCAATAAATTGAATCTTGGAAAAGATTGATTTGTTTATCAGATTATGGAAACACAATTTAGGTAGTTGTGAGATTGGGAAGAGATCAACACCTAGATAATTTAATAAACACTTAAGATTTTAAGAGATCAGGAGTTAAATAACACGTAGTGCTTAATAAGCGTATAATTAATTGAGCTAGATAGGAATATTGACTTGTTTAGTTATACGTAAGACCTTGGTTAACTTTTAGGAGAGGTATTTAGGTCGGTCCTCATATTGTGATTAATGAATCAAACTAAAATAGTAATAATAGGGAAGGCATGTGTACCGACCACTTGTGGAGCCCAACATAGTTCTCCAAATAGTTTGCTGTCTCTATATGTATTGACCTCAAATTGGCTATATGCTGATTGAACTCTGGAAATCTGATATGCCTTTGCAGCTTGAAAGTACCTGCTTGGAAATTGTCTATCTTTGTTTGACTCATCTTATACTTTGCTTGTGTGTTTTCGGAGATCTGATAAATGTAGAAGTCATGTTATGCTTCACAGAAGATAGTACTTACACCTTTTTCAATAAAATTACGTTTATCAAATACAAAATCTAAATTAGATATAGCTGAGTGCCTCTCTCAATTTTATCAAGAACCATTCTCATAAGCACTATTCTCTGAGTCCTTAATCCCAAATGCAATAGGATATATTTTGCCTTTGCCATCTTTAGCGGTAACTATAAACATAGTTCATAGATATTTCCTTTTAAGAGTCTTGTCTAATGCAATTATAAGATAGATGAATAAATAGAACCTAGTCATCATCCCTAATTACCAATCAACGTCTTTCATTCCTAGCCAACCACGCTGATTGGTATGATAAAAGCACCCATACTCTTTCTGTATATCACTTTGGACATTTCTCTAGGTATAGATTCTAGTGGGATCTTGAAAAGCATAATGAATTCTCTAATGAGTTGACTATTGGTTTGACAATGCCTGTTTTGTAATTGATCGCTTTGATAAGTGTGATTTGCTTCAATCTGTGTAACATGAAAGTACCTTTTGATCCATCATTCTTAATAGCTCAAACCTGCTAACCACATCCTTACGTGATGCATTTTGTCTCGAATTGGATAGTTGTTCAGCACATAATGGTGAACTGAAAATGTTTCCTTAATGCCATTTTACTCAAGTCATGGCACAACTCCTTCTTTGTTATAAAAATATGCCTGACTCATTCCCAGATGTTGAATTGGACTACATATCATGCAGTGTAGTGGTGGTTGATGGTGGGATTAAAGGAGTATATTGGATGGGCATTAATGATCTTGACACAGTTGCTTCACGTTCTATTGATGTAGTGGGTCTACGACTTAGTCTAGCCTAGACATCATGTCCTATAGGAGGTTTTTCGTCGCAATAATGCATTCTATACTATTCTTTAGCAAATCCAATTCTTTGTATAGTTGAATCATTGTTGAAGTAGTTTTATGTTGGATCTTCATTGTATTTAGGTGGTGAGCATTCGTAATTAACTGCCTCTTAATTATGGGGAAATGGGGAGCACTATGTACAATGTCTTGGTTTCGTATGCCAATTGGTGGTGAATGCATAATTGGTGAATCACTAATAGCTTTGCTACCTTTATAAGACACAAAAGGCAATTTATGAACTTTTGGAATGGTTGGTTGACATCATAAAGGAGAAGTAATTGTAGGTTGCTCACGATCCCTCTTATGACGCAATCACTACATAATGGGTGCATTCTACTCAATGATTGATAAGCAAAAAAAGCCTAACACATTAATATCATTAACAATATTTGCTGCAATAACTCCCTATAATTCATTGCCTACTAAAAACTTCGCTTTTATAGGAACAGTAAATTAAGCAGGACCCATCTTCAAGATTATGTATATGTTTTGCTATAATTGATGATATGTGATGTTTCATTGTATAGTTAAAACCATGCCCTTCCATCAATGTATGTCTTGACATCATCTAACAACATGACCCACTATCCCCCTGTAGTAAACAGACAATGTGATTTGATCATCTATACTTGTTCATGAGAAAAATTAATAAATTGTATAAATATTTTACTCCAATAGAACATAAATTAAAACTCAAGTTTTTAACTATTGCATATTGCACACAGAAAATAATTTAAAGTCTTTCATTTTACCCCAAGGTTAAATATTAAGTTTCAAACTTGTGCATTTTGTTAATATGCTAAGTAAGGCAAAACTATACTTAACAAAAAAAAGTTGATTATGGTTTTGCCTTACTTGACCAAAAAAAAAACTAAGGCATGCGTAGTCGAAAAGCCTAGAAATCGAGTATGGTTTCATTTTGCTCAAAAAAAATTGATTAAGGTTTGCGTGCTCAAAAAATACCTAGTTCATCTTCAACTCCAAACCCAACTATCACATAAAAGATCATGCGTATTATGTTTACATATCAAGTATAACAACCCAAGCAAACAATATAATCTATTAGAATGATGAATACCTATATAATTGGTTAGTTAAGAAAATAGGAAAAACGCACAAATGAACTTACCATCACTATCAGCAGTTTTGCTGCTGTTGTTCCTGCTATCGACTGTCATTGCCTCCAATTACAACTAAACCCAATTTGTTGCTGACACCTCTAACTATGATTTTTTAATTTGCCATTTCAATTTACAGATTTAGGGTTTGACAATTTGGGAAAATTTCTGGGGATGGGTGATCTGGGAGATTTAGGGTTTTTGAAGTGAAGAAAGAGGGAAATCTTATGTTTTATATATAAAGGCTAATTGAAGGGTATCTTTGTTACAGTTTTGAGTTTTAGGCTAGTTTGGTGCACAAATTATTAAAGAGATTGTTAGGTAAATTCACTAAAAAACATGGCTATTTTGGGTAATTGCCCAAACAAATATAAAATACGGTTTGCAAAACCTCCTTAAGACAAACACAAGGGTCAGGGTGCTTGTGATGATGATAATTTTGGTAATTAACCGTTAACAAAAAAAAAATACTAATTTGTAAGGTATATATCTACGTGGTTCAAATGGAAATTCTATGCCTTACAAGAAAAAAAAGGGGGAAAAAATTCCTATGTCACTAATATTTTAACAATTTACATAAAGTGTGGTGAAACTACAACCAGAATATATATATATGTATGTATACATATATATAATTCAAATGCAACATGAACTTAAAAGTAGCTTTAAGTTAACAACCATCATAAAGTTAAGGAAAGTTAATGCAACACACATCTTAACTGATCAAGAATTGAAACGCAATCACGAAATTTCTATGACTTGTATTAGTTTACTTCACTTTTCTTAAATGCCTTTACTTAACACTGAAATCACTTTTTGAGGGTAAAGCTATACTTTGACGTGATAAAAGTAAAAATTAAAGTAAAAGTTGACAAGATGCAAATCTTGCCATATAGGAATATTGCAACAACAAAGAGTATACTCTATATTTAATATTTTACACAAAATTTTATTTTTCATGTACTAATTTCTCATTGATTACTCGATCTTGCCTATTTAGTATCAAGAGTTAGGGAAGTGATGGTTGGAAATATTAGAGCAAAAATTAATCTAGGATAATTTTAAAATTTACATATGAGCGTATCTTGTAATCCAAAATTACATATGAGAAATATTATAATTTTACACTTAAGAATGTCATTCACTTTCAGAAAATTAAGCATTTTCCTTTATACTGAGTCCTAAAACAAGAATTAGACTTAATAATTGGTTTTGTGCAGGTTTCATATAATGAGCATATCTTTTAATACAAAAGATTAATTGATACGATTCCTTGGCCATAAAAATGTGAACACATTCCTTAACAAAAATATAAATCAAAGGTCAAACCAAATCAAGCATCTATTGGGTCAAAATCAGGCTTAATAGAATTCAACTACAACTAACAACTATCTCAACTTGGTTTCAAATTTGGGCCATATCTTCCCAAATATGTACCAAGAAAGCATATAGTTAGATTTATTGGAAAGAATACACATAGATCTATAATTTTATGCTGTGCATGTTTGAAAAGCCAGAGCTCTTGGCTATCAAAAGTAGCCATCATTCCAGAAGATTGGTTGAGAAACTCAAACTGAACACCTTTGCTTATTTTCAACATAACTCAGGCCATACATGTTTAATTTGGTTTAAATATTGACCATTGGAAAGCTTATGCATGGGCCAACAATGTTTAAGAAGACAACTTCAATAAAGCCGATTAGTTAGATGGTCCCTAATAAACTACAATATGATAGAGCATGATTAAGTTGAAAATTTGTAACTTGTGTTCACACGTGAAATATCTTTTGTTTATCCTATATAAATGAAGCGGTGGAAGTTATCTAGAGGATCCTTTTTCTTTGTTTTCATTCTACTTTTATGTAATTAGGTAATATTTACATAATGTCTTTCTAAATTCATAAAGGGTTAACGGTGAAGTTTTGATAATTTTATAGTATTGTTCTTAAATCATTATAAGTTGAGTTTCAATTCAAAATCTTTTCGAGTGAATTCTATTTCTTAAAAGTGTTTTGGTTTGTTAGGAAGCTTGATTCATTTAACAACTAGTACACTGAATACTTGCACATATTCTACATATCAAGAACAAGGTATGTTATAATTTTTACAAATAAATTGAATGATTAATATTTTATTTTGTTACCTTTTCTTCTAAGAGATATTGTAATGCATTAAAATGCATTTATCTTCTAATAGATATTATTTCTTAATTAATTTTTAATTAAGTTATAAAAAAGATTGGTAAAGAACGATTTCAACAAGTATAAACAAAATGAATCCCTTATGCCATAATAGGTTATAATATTAAATTTACATTCAACAATCAATAAATCAAGCCCTAGAATGCTCGGCTTAGGTGGTTGATACACAATTTCTTAAGTACCTGCCTAGGTTTGAGTTCAGAGTATATAAGGGTTAAAATCAATTATATACTTTAGGCTTTGCCCACCCTTTATGTTTCAAAAAAACAATGAATAAATTCTGCTCACACAATATTTAGACCAGTGGACTTGTGAACTTTATATAACATATTCCTGTTGATCGATGCTCAGACTTTTGGACTTTTATTACTTAAGATAACTTATGCATGGGAATTATAACCTTTAAGTTGTAGGATAAAACTATTTGAAACTAGCTAACTGCTAATTGATTAAAAAGCAAATGAAAGTGAAATTTAAGAGAATCAGTGATAGACCAATGTTTTCCAAGCAATTCAGAATTATATAAATATAAAAATGATAAAACTATTCAAAACTAGCTAACTGTTAATTGATTAATAAACAAATCAAAGTGAAATTAAAGAGAATCAATGAGTGAGTAAATTATGCAAAGATAATAATCATTGGGCCTCGATTTCACTTACCTCTTGCTATGTTTTCCTTAATCTACTGTTAGTAATGTGTTATGTTTTTATTTACTAATCACAAGATCAATGGTGACTTCGTTACCTCTCTTGAGTATCAAATAAAATCCTACATAAAATTGCCCAGGTCGTTATCCCTATTTGACATAGTTAATTAAACGTTCCTTAAGTATAACTCGTATATATCACTTAAAATTCAATTACCCCCCGGTCTTTTGTTATCCTAAGTGATTATTAGATTATTTAGGTACCAATTTCCTCTTGGAACCTTAATAACCCCAAGGTGTGTTTACTTAATCAGACAAATAAATCAAACTTTCTCAGGTATTAATTTATCCATCGTCAATCATCCAATTCATAAATTACCAAACTAGGAACAATTAGAACAAATAAGGACAAGTAAATAAAAACATTTTCACATTAAAAACATGCCAACGGGTTAAAATATATTTAAGATAAGCCACATCAAGTCTCTAAAACAATGATTTTAGCCTAACATCGCATAATCCATAATACAACTAATCATGAAATTCATGGTTTCAAAACTAATAAAATTAACAATTAACAATTAACAATTATGAACCAAAAAATTCAAGACAAAGTGTAAGGATGATGAGATAAACTAGAGGAGAAGAAACTTTAATCCATAAATCTTCTAGTATCTTTCTTAATTTCTTAATTTGTTGATGAATCTTCCTCTATCTCTCTCCATAATCCTCTCAGTAGCACTCTCTTTCCTAATCCAAAATTTCCTCTTTCCTTAATTGAATAAGTGGTGGCTAATCCTTGAAAACATCAAAACCTAGCAAAAGGTCTAAATTAGACCATCAAAGGGTGATCTAAGGGCCAAAAATGGTGCAAACATGTGATTTAAAGACCCGGTGGCATGGCAGCACAGTCATGGCATGGGGCGTTGATGTGTAAGTTCAATCGCAAGCTATGCAAGCATGCCACACATTCTAAAAAGCATCTTGAATCACACCCTAAGGTCAGCAGGTGTCGCGCGAGTCCAAGGCGTAGTTAGGCCTTGTCTACTGCCTTGGTGCCTCTGTTTCTTTCAATTGGGTTCTATCTTTGATAAATGAGCTTGTGGTTATGTGCTTGAGCTTTATTTTCACGTAAAACTTCGTATAGCTTTCAGAATATCTTGCCTGATGACAAATGAAGTTGTACAACCATGCATACATGAAGGGGAACTCACATGTGGGCTTGATGGGACTTAAGGGCAACATTCACATGATCTATTAAGCTTGCCAAGTGGACCAATCACAAGACTTAGAGCCCAGCATTTTAAAGAAATGTTAAATAGGTTGATTCAATAAGTTGATGAAATGGCAAACATGTAGGTGAAGGCTCAGCATAAGTCCAAATCAATTTCAAGATCTAGTCACTATGATTAAAGTTCTAAAAGATTCCAATTGTGGACTTACACGTTTTCAGCTTTTTAAAGGTTCAAGATGCAAGACATGAATGATTGGGCTTTTGTTTGTTCAGATTACTTACTTTATAAAGAATTAGTTTCCTTATTTGTTTAAGATTATTATTTCCATGTTAAACTAAAACTCTATCATTCCTAATTAGATTAGGATTCTTATTCCCATTTAATTTAAGATTTTTATTAGCTTTATATATATATATATATATATATATGGGGCTACCATTGTTTTAGAATTAAGAACATTGTTAATTTTAATAAGAGTGAGTTATTGTATTCTTCTTTCAATTCTTGAATTACTCTTGAACTTATCAATTTTATTAATGTGGCATTCAAAACAATTAGACTTAATACCTTGATTCTTGAGTGGTTCTTGAGATTCTTAGTGTGACATCTTCAAACAACCATTGTTCTTGCTTTTTATCCTGCTAGGTAACTGGTTAAGGCTTAACAAACGTCTTGAAAATCTTGGGGTTCAATATTACATTTGGTGTTTGATTTTGTCAACATTGTTGACAAGGTTCATATCATTGCCTCACTACACATGAATACAAAAACATCAAATAACACTAGAGATTGAGAATTTAGAAAAAAATTTTGGTTGCAAAAGCCGTTGATAAATGCATAGAATACTCACTTACCTCATACTGACCTTATGAACACCATTGTATATGATCCTTCCTATACTATTAGAATTGCATTTGTATTATTAATTTTTTTGTTTTGCGCGTATTGTTTTTGTGTTTCTAATTTGATTACTTTTTTCATTGACTACGGATTGCTAGCTTTTGTGCTTTTAGTGAGTAATCTAGATTTGTTTTATGTTAATTGCAGTTATAGATCTATTAATTATTAACCAGATTTTATAATTTTAGGTTTTGAAGTAATTTGAAGGCATGTTTGATTTTTCAAAATCATTTGTTGTAGCTTCTTAAAAAAAAATTGATCTTGTCTCTTTTCTTCCTTTTCACAATTGATATGTTGGTTGATAAATAGAGTAACATTTAAATTTATAAAATTGTTGAACAAATTCTTGAATAATTTGTATTAATAAATTTTTGTAATAACTTTATACACTAAAGCTAAAAAATATGACTTCAATTATTAGCTTAGGCCACTTTAAGTGCATTTGGAGCTTGACGATGTTTGCCTAATGCTATATTTCCTGCTTTGCTTGGGGAACATTTGTTAGCTAACTTTCATGTTAGTTGCCAACAATATCAGGAGACAAGCATCAATTTAATGCTGCTTTCAGTTTTTAGGAAGTTAGGCTTTGGAGAAATGAAGTCAAAGACTATCTCTTTGCAAATAACAGGCAGGTCTATTGCTTATCTTTCGGGAGTTATAGAAAATGTTTATTCAAGGTGGATAAATTTATCTTTCTAGTTGATTTTATGGTGCATGACATGGAGGCAGACCGAGAAATCTCTATGATTCTTGGCAACCTTTCCTACCCACTAGAGGAGTTTTGATTGATGTATAACGTGACAAGATGACATTGAAAGTTGATGAAGAAGAGGTTAATTTTAACATTTACCATGACAAGAAAGCTCCAAACAATACAAGCACTTGTCATAGGGTAAATGTCATCAACAATAATGTGGTAAATATGGATAAGAATGAGATGGAAGAGTCTTGAAATGATGCTTATGAAGATGCTAAAATTTCCAAGAAGAAGAAAAAGAAACCATATGATGGATTGGCACATAAGATATTTTGCACCAAGTTATAATGGTCGATTGCTAAATCCGAGACTAGAGATGATTTCGAGGAAGGCGAAATTAAGAAATCAGCTTTTATTCCAGGCAAGGCAAAATTAAGAAAATCAACTTTGTTCAAAATTGAAGAAGTATTACATCTTGGTAAAGCCAATTTGAAAGATGGAGATGGGAGGCTGTTTAGTGAGAATGGCCAAAAGATCAAGTTCTATTTAGGTAGAGTAGAAGAAAATATGGCAAATGTTCTGTTCAGTTCGAGGATCCCAATTGATTTAATTAAATGGCCAAGTCTATTTAGGGATGTTAAACCAAGCATTATATGGGAGGCAACCTAAGCTTTTCACATTTTGATTTTTTTTAAATTGAAGTTTCGATTTCTCGTTTAGTTTTTATTTTTGCTTGATTTCTTATTTGTGTATATTCGTGTGTGTTTCAAGTATGCATGTAGGTTGATCAATAAGTTAAGCATAAGGAAAGGTTCTTCTCAGCAAAATTGGGCATAGGACAGGACGATCGTGCCACGCTCGCACACCTATTTCCCTTTCTACACTCAAGGCTGTCCTTATTGCCCTCTTTAGCTAAAAGCATGGTGCGGCCGCACCAAGGTTCCTACTTCCTTACTTAACATATACATCCTCCCCTCTCTTGTTTTATTTTGGCCAACAACTGCCCTCTACACAAACACATTCACAAATATATTGACAAACACTCTCTCATTACTTCTTTACCTCAATTTGTTCTCTAACCACAAACCCATTCTCATCATATTGTATCAAATCACAATATATAATCAAACACAAATCCCACCAACAATTTCCAAGTTCTTCACCTCCATACAAATTCTTCACTTAGAATTTTCTTGGAAACAATTTTTCAACATTTAAGTATAGTCTTCCACATCCAAACTCAAGTAAATTGTCCATTGCTTTACCATTTTTTCATTGTTATTGACTTTGGATTTGAGTTGAATGAATTCTGGGAGTTGGTGACTTGGAAAAATTTGAAAAGGTGGCATGTGTGATATTGTTACAGAGTTTTATGTGAAGTATTAGAGATTTAGAGTATAGTAGAAGTGAGTGGGATCAATTTTAAGATGCTTGAAGTGTGAGAGGAAGTTTGAATTTGAAAATTGGGTGGGTAATGAACTTTGCACACCAAGCATTTGATAAAATGCTTGAGTGACTATTTTTAAAGATTTCTTGACCTTTCATATTAGAAATCATTTAAAGAGTATTTGGGAGGTGCAAGAAGGTGTCCTAGGAGTGATTTGGTGAAGAAGGAGATGTAGTACAAAGTGCGTATACCAAGTGTTCAAAGAAATGTCCAAGCGAAAGCTTAAGTATCATTCATGGCACCCTTAAAGCATATTTTCAGTATACTCAAGCTAACTTGACACTACCACGATTTCCATAATACCTAGATAGAGCGAGTGACAAACATGAATCCAATCTGCCTCCACAAGAGCAAAATGATGACAAAGATGGTTAAGAGGTAAGATCTCACATCTCTCTCCTAGATATGGTTTCTTTCTCCTAGTTCTTATTTATAATTAAACATTAAGGACAATGTTCAAATTAAGTTTGGGGGAGGAAAGCACCGTTATGGATTGTTTGTGGAAATATATATTTTGTGGAGATGTTTGTGGAAGTGTTTGTGATACTTTGTTGATCAAAATTTTTGCTGAAGAACATTTTGATCTCAATTTTTTTCTTTTCATACTTTTTGTTCTTGCATGTGAGTTGTTTTTTTATTTTGATTTAGGTGCTTTAAGGTTTCTTTTTTCCTTTTTAGCATAATATGTGTATAAATCTTTTCCTGTCTTATGAGTTGTTTTTAGTTGTCTTGTGAGCATGCCTTGGTGAATCTATACGAAAGGCCAATGATATTAGTTTGATTAAGAGTGCTTAAATTTTGGAAAATGATAAATGTTGGCCTAATCTTTGTGCTTAACTTGTTGTCAAATTCATTTTACTTGATCATTCCTAAAATTTTGATCATTGATGCCATAATTACTTGATTTGTTTGGAAACTTAGAGAAGGTTTATGCGAAGTAAATAAACTTGTAAGACTTAATTGAATTCTAGAACTTGTTTGATTGTCACTTGAGGCGAAATTCTAAGGGATGCTTCTTTATGGAAATGATTTAGGCCATCTTTGATCAATTTGAGCTTTCCAAGCTAATCTAGAATTAATCAATCCTTAGTCTACCTCTATTAAGCTTGAATACACCTTTATTGTGTTGTCTCCCTTTTATCAATTCATCCTTAAAATAAAATTTAATAATCTTTTGTTTAAACACCTTATATATAGTCTTTGATCATTTTAATGTTTATCTATATACGGGAGGATAGGTAGAGTATGAAAACTCAAGATAAGCTCTTACTAAATAACCGGGTCTCATGCTTAAGCAAGCATAGAGAACTCACATAAAAAAGTTGAGCGAGGTTGAATGCTTAAAAAAAATGGAGAAAGAGAGAAAAAGAGGAGAGTTCAAGCCCAACTTTTGCTAAGTAACCGAACCTTATACCTGATATGGAAGTTCACGTAAAAAGTTAAAGTGAGTTTAAACTTTAAAAAAAAAAAAACTTTGATTTGTAAATAGATGGGTGAGAAAACAAAGAAAGTTATGAACAATTAATGATTATAGGAAAGAATAACAAGGATTAAAAGTAAAGTTCTAAGATGGTTAATGTATTTAGGGTGTCTAACCTCACTTAAATATCCTTCTTCCTACCCTAACCATGATTTATCATTACAAACTTTACTAAGCCCTAAAGATCCTTGATGTTGTATCGTACTACGTTGGTAGAGAGTGACATGAAAATCAAGCCTATAAGATTTCCTAAGAAGTTCAAACAAGCTTGTTTGCTTATATAAACTTATCCAAGTTGAAGAATGGTTAAGTATGACTGGCAACTCACACTTGCCCAAGGAATCTTTAAACAAAGTGGAATTTGGTATTCAAATTGAATTTTAGATGAATTGCCAACATTTTGAAAGTTTCCTTAATTTAAGTAACTACTTGATATATGAGGCTGAATTGTAATTTGACTAAGAATATGCTTATTAATCTATTTTGTTTATCTATGGTTATCTTTGGCTATGCTCTCTTAATTAGTGATTTTTTTTTGCTTTTGTTTTGATTTGCTTAAGGACGAGCAAACAATCAAGTTTGAGAGTATTTGATAAGTGTGTAGAATACGAACTTATCGGTTGCTTCGAGACTTGATATGTTTTGTAAATCCTCAAGTTTTGTTAATATTTGATGAATTTTAATGCTTTGTATAGAAAAGATAACAAATAGTCATTCAAGATAAAATTGGCTCGAGAAAGAAATGTCACAAAAATTGGGAAGGAAATAAGGACCAAAATACAAAAGTTTAGGGACCAAAGTGCAAAAAAAGTAAAGTTGATGACTATGGGTTGATGGCATAGCATACCCATGCCTTCGCAAATAAAGGTCGAGAATGTAGTGCATCAGTGCCACCCATCGAGACTCTACTATGCCTCCGCGCGATTTTGAGTTCTTCCATGCCTATTGGATGTCTTCAGATGATTTTTGGTCATAAGATCATCAACCAATGACCTGATTTAGGTATCTATTAGGTTTTTACATGTTAGGATGGATAGCCACTATAACTAAGTAACCAAGAGAGGAAAAATTGAGTTTTTAGAGTAAAAGAAGGTGAAGAACGAGAAGGGATTTTAGAGAGAAAAGGTGATTGATTCAAGTTGAAGCCTCTGAAAGAAGACTTTGAGGAGGATCATTGAAGCTTTCATCTCTAATCTAGTTTTCTAAACTCATACTCTCATTTTGTATTTCATTTGAATTTTATTTGTTGAATTTGAAGATTATGGAATACATAATGATTTTGATTTAATAGTTGAGATGGTTGGCTAGATTTCTTAATCTAGGTTCTTGATGTAACTTGTCCAAATTATGTTTTAATCAATTGGCATGTTATTGATGTTACTATGGTTTTATTCATTTGTGTTTACCTTGCTTAATGTTTTAATTTGTTAATTAATGAATTAGTTAAATTGAAGATGGATGAATTAATTCTTGGGGAAGACTGATTCATTTATCAAATTAAGGAAATACAATATAGGTAGTTATAAGATTAGGAGGTAATCAACACCTAAATAATCTAATTAACATTCAGGATTTTAAGAAACCAGGAGGTAAATTTAGTTCTAAGTTTAAACAACAAGCAATGCTTAATGAACATATAATTAATTGAGTTAGATAGGGATATCAATTTAAGTAGTTGTACGCAAGATCTTCATTTATGCTCGGAAGAGGTATTAAGGTCGATCTTAATCTTGTGATTAGTGAATTAACACATGAATAACTGCCAAAAAGAGAAATATAGTGATATATAAGTGAAATCAAGACCCTAGGTAGTTTATCCTTATATACTTCATTCTTTTATTGGCTCTTTAATTCTATTTTCTATTTCTCATTAAGCAATCATAGAGTTTTTAATTTTATTTGCCGTTACAATTAACCAATTTTAATTACTTAGATAAAATTGGACCTTCAAAGTTATAGTACTTAGTAGTCGTTTTGAATCTCAATCCTCGTGGGATAATACTATTACTTATTATTTTACTACTTGATACGACTCGTGCCCTTACGATTAGTATTGTCATAATCATTTAGTAGTCTATAAGTGGGACCATCTGCTACTATTAGTCTGAGTAGAGGGATAATTTAGGTCGTAAGTGGTTAAGGATGGTTTACACCTAACAGTTGTAGTAGTCTTAGGACCATACCTAAAAAAAGAGATGCCATATGAAGATTAGGCAGGATTAAACTTCTACTTGATAAGTCATGTGTCTGGATAAGGTTAGTGTAATCTTCATGCTGAAAAAAGAGATACCACATGGCAAGCAATCCTCAAAAGGTTGTTGCTGTTTTAGGTAAGAAGGGATATTTCCTATATTAGAATAGTGCCACAAAAGTTAGATATATTTTGTAATTTAGACTAATAATAAATAAAGTTGTTATTTAGTCAAACCTAAATATGTTTGTATTAATAACTAAAAGGCTCTAGTGCTTATACTTTTATAAAGTTTTATATATATGAGATATATTTAAGGCATAGAACTGAGTCATAGCTTACAACTGGTTCACAGCCTCTTAACAAAAACTAGGCACTTTGTTTAGGCAAGATTGTAGTGTTGCTTGTCTTCAATGAGAAAATAGGAAGTCTCTAAACATTTGAACTAGTGACTTCAAGACAAAGACATTAGTGTATTATTAGAATGCATTGAACATGACCACGTGGAGGTTTAAATTATTTGGTAGAATATAAACCTCTATACCTAAGCAATATGGCATCTCTACCTGAATTGAGTAATAGCATACCTCTAGTATGTAGGCTATGGCCTTTGACTAGAATAGAAAGTGAGACAATGAGATTAACTATCAATCTCTTAGCTAGTTGGGATTATAAGATTTATATGCAAGTAGACATTAAACTAAGATGGCTTTACATGGTTTTAGTTGGGAAAATTTTAGTTGAGTGTTTAGGAAAGAGTTCACTAAACTAAGTAACCAATTAAATAGTGTAAAACTAAGATTAAAGAATCAAGATGTAATTAGAAGGGTAAAAAAAATAAATAATACCTAGTTCCAATTATTGGCATTCCATGAAGGGCAATTATGGTAACCTACTGCTCAATGGATATAGCTTTAAGATATAATTTAATCAAATTTAATATTAAGTCTTTCTGTAAAGAATATTCACATCATGAGTGAAATTTTATGCCTTTAGTGGAATGGGCCAAAGTTAATAGACAAAATCCACTACATATATGAGACAATAGGGTAATGTGAAAAGTCTATTGGAGATTGTTAATTGAATATATCCATCAAGTTTTCCTGAATAGTAGCAATTTTGTAAGGTAGAACAAGTAGAATAGAAGAGAAAAAATGTTTGATTTAATTATGTTAATTGAAGAATTTTTTTAGACATTAAATTAAATCGATTGGGTTAATTATTAAATTAATAAAGATTAATTTACAGTTGGAGCTATTCAATTAGGCCAACTATTTAATTGACAAGATTAATTAATGGGCTTGTTATTTAATTAATAAGATTAATTAAATAAGTGGGCTCAAGTTAAATCAGATTAATCCAAGCCCAAAAGCCCAAGTCTAACTTATACTAGGGTTAAGATTTGGTAGAACACTATAAAAAGGAAGCCAAAATGCATACTAGGAAAAGCAGAGAACACACTAGTAAGTTTTGGCTTTTTGTGTTCTTTCAAACCGTTATTTTTCTCTAATTCTAGTTTGTAGTTGATGTCTACACATCAATTTATTGCACAAAGAAGCAGACATAATTTGAAGTCCAAGTTGGTGAGAAGGCATAAAGATCCAACAATTTTTTAAAACTATATTTGTGGGGTCCTAGTCAAAGAGAAGCTTTTGCTATGGATTTGATCCAAATATCCTTCCAAATTCCAACAATTGGTATCAAAGCCAGGTTCCTCCAGTAGAAAGCGTAAAGGTATGTTTTTTCAATACTTTTTTCTTTGTGCTTTACATGTTATAATTATATCATGAGATGATTGGATGTGGCATTTATTTTCTATTAAATCTCATTATATATAATTATATAATGATTGCAATGAACAAGTATGCTTTTCATGGTGAATATTTTCCATTAAATTTTTTATTGTATGTTTTTATTGGATATGTAATTTAAAGGTTAGCCTAGAAGCCATTTAATTATACTCTATGTATGTTTATATTTTTAAATAATATGTAAACATAAAGACCAAACATGGAGGATGAAGAACGCATATAGATCTAGACAAAGGAGGGTGGTGGCCAAAGGGAGAGCACATATAAGATGTGTGCAAACCCTAAAGAGGATGTCTGGGGTAAAATTGTAATTATGGCAACAATAAGGTCAAGTTGAACAGTAATTTCCAAATATTTAGGGGTGAAACTAAAATATACAAATCTATAGGGTGATTGTGACATATTTCAAAGTTTGGAGATAACTTTGTAATAGTTCTTTGTTTACACTCATTTTTCAAGATTATAAATTTTGGAAAATTTCTTGGACTCTATGGAGATGATCAAGGGCATGGAAGACATCAAGAAGAATATGGTGAAGGAATTTTTTCATTAATTAAGTGCTAAAAATATGGTGATTATTAGAATTAAAATATGCGTTATTTTGGTAACATTAATAATTAAAAGAAGTTTTAACTTAATTAAATAAATTTATCACATTCTCCAAAAAAGGAGTGGTAATTATTTGATTCAGGCACCATAAAATATATTGCATATTAGATTGGGTAACTGCATCTGCATTTTGCATCCACGCATCATGTAGTAATATTCAAAAGTTATAGTATAATTATTGATAAGGGTGTATGTTTAATTTCATAAATGAATCCAATCACATTTATACTTAAAGATCATGTGCTCTATGGGGAAAACTATGCCAAATGGAACTCAAATTGGATATTGTACTCTCATTTGACAAGATCAAAAGGGTATTGACTAATCTAATCCCAAATGTTCCTATTGCTGAGTCCACTATTGAGGAGAGGCTATGTTACAACACTTGGAGCAATGCAAATGAAACTGCCAAGTGTTATATACTAGCCTTTATCAATGATTTGCTTCACGTGCAACATAAAGACATGGACAATGCCTATAACATCATGTATCACATTTATGAGATGTTAGCCATTAGGGATAGAAGGCTAAGAGAGAGGCTCGTTAAAGGTTTACTATCCTTTGGTAAGGCCAAAATTAGCCAATTAGGGACTATATGTTGAAAGTCATCGATACCTTTAACAAGGCTCAGGTTTTGGGAGCACAAATAAATATAAAGTCCCGAATAAATATGATCTTAGGGTGTCTGAACAACACCTTCAATCAATTTAAAATTGATTATAAGTTAAATCATAAGATGTATACTTTGTAAAGGCTAATGAAGAACTTGGAGAAGATTGAGGAAATTATCTTTAGCAAAGGGAAAGAGCTCAACATGGCTAAACCTTCCACTTCTCTCACTTCAAAGAAATCCTTTGAGAAAGGAAACAGGAAGCAAAAGAAGAAGAATGACAGTGCTCTTGCTCAAAAAAAAAAAAAAAAGAATAGCCAAAAGCGAAAGGAAATCGAAAGGCAAATGTTTTCACTATGGCAAGGATAAACACTGGAGGAGGAATTATCCTACCTACTTAGGTGAAAAGAAGGCCAAGAACGTTATGTACTCTTTCTTGAAGAATCTTTTATGGAAGATTTTATAAATACTTGGACTATAGATTTTGAGTCACTAATCTTGTTTGCTATTGTCTGTAGAGGTTCCAAGTAATCGGGCAGTTGAGTGAAAAAGAGCTAAACTTAGGGTTAGACAATAGACAGTTGGTGTCTGCTCTCGCAATTAGAGAATTGTCCATTTATTTTGAACAATTATTACTTTGTTTCAGATTTTAAATGAAATTTAATTTTGGTTGCATTACCAAAGCATGGTTAATGACACACCACTCAAATAGTTGGAGGTTGAACCTTTTTGCAACTTATTAATCATGCCTAGAAGGAAAGATGACAAGAGGTCATTAACAGCCAAAGGCTATCGAGCCAAAGAATGTTTGGAATTGGTTCATACTATTGTATATGGACAAATTAGTGATCAAACGATAGGTAGGTATGATTATTTCATCACTTTTACAGATGATTGCTCAAGATATGGATACATTGATATAATGCATCGAAAATCTGAAGCTTTTGAAAATTTTAAAAGTTTAAGATGAAAGTTGAAAAACAACTAGGTAAAAGTATTAAACACTTCGATCACATCATGGTGGAGAATATCTCTTAAGTTAATTTGATAAGTACCAAAAAGATAACAAGATCGTCTCACAACTCACTACACCAGATACACCACAACAAAATGGTGTTGTAAAAAGAAGAAATAGGATGTTTTTAGACATGGTAAGATCCATGATTAGTTATTCAACTCTCCCCAATAGTTTTTTGAGGATATGCACTATAAACAGTAGCATATATTCAAAACCTGGTCCTATCTAAGTCTGTCCCAAAGATGCTTATAGAAATATGTAGTGGCTATAAAACTAATTTACACAACATATATATTTAGGGTGTCTAGCAAATGTGCTAAGGGGCAACCAAGGCAAATTAGGATTAAGCTTTAAAGTATAATTGTTTGTAGGATAACTAAAAGGTACTATAGGGTATTATTTCTATAGTCAACCTGAAATGAAAGTTTTTATTAGTATGAATGTGACTTTCTTAGAAGATGACTATATGGAGAACCCCAAGCCTTAAAGTAAGATTTTATTAAAGGAGTTGTCTAAAGAAACTAATACTGATTCAATTAGTAATAAGAGTTTCAAAGGTTCAACATCTACCTCAAATACTAATTAGCAAAAGATCCAATTGTACAACCTTCCATGGAACCTCATCGTAATGGAAGATTGTGACAAATTTATAGGAGTATTAAAAAAGTCTGATATTGATAAACCTAATCTTATTATTATGATGAAGCAGTGAGCGATTCTAATAATGAATCTTGGCAAAAAGCTATGGAAATAGAAATAGAATCTATGTATTCTAATTTTATTTGGGAGCTTACAAATGCACCTGAAAGGATAAAACCCATTAGGTGCAAATAGGTCTATAAGAGAAAGAAAAGAGTTAATGGAAAGGTAGAGACCTGTAAAACAAAGCTTGCGGCTAAGGGTTACATCTAAAAGGAAAGGATCGACTATGAGAAGACGTTCTCACTTGTACCATGCCTAAATCAATTCGGACATTCTTATCCATTGTCGCGTATTATGATTATGAGATAAGGCAAATGGATGTCAAACTATCTTTTTGAATGGTAATCTTATTGAATGCATCTATATGGTACAACCAAACAGTTTCATAGAAAAGTGTTAAGAGCAAATGTTTTGCAAGCTTAAGAGAATGTTTATGGTCTTAAGTAGGCATCAAGATGTTGTAACTTAAGATTTGGACAAATGATCAAAACTCATGGGTTTATTTAGAATGTAAATGAACCATGTGTCTACAAAAGAATACAAGACTAGAAGGTTGTATTCCTGATACTTTATGTTGATGATATCTTACTCATTGGTAATGATGTAGAATTAACATCAGTATAGTTATAGTTGGTTGAGCATTTCTAAATGAAAGATTTAAGATAGGCTAATTATGTTCTTGGGATCCAAATAATAATAGATAGGAAGAATAAGAAACTAGCATTATCTCAAGCCTTATACATAGATAAAATACTAGCCAAATTTACAATGCAAAATTCCAAGATTGTTGCCTTTCAAGTTTGGAATTAAACTTGCTTGAGAGTAGTCTCCTAAGACTCCTTAAAAGGAAGAAGAGATGAGATTAGTCCCATACGCATCAGCCATTAGGAGTCATTTTTTTATGCTATGCATTGCATTAGGCCAAATATCTTTTATATAATGGGAATGGTACGTAGATACCAATCCAACCCAGGAAAAGAGCATTAGATTGCAATGAAGCATATGTTGAAATACCTTTGTAGGATGGAAAGATATATAATTGTCTATTCTAGTAGTGATCTAACTCCAGTTATATATATATATAGATTTAGACTTTAAGTTTGATATAGGGTCTAGAAAATCAACCTCAGGATTAGTTTTCACTTTGGCTTGTGAAGCCATAATATGGAAAAGCTTCAAGCAATCTTGTATTACTGACTCTACCATGGAATATGAGATTCAGCCACTTGTGAAGCTGCTAAAGAGTTTGTTTGGCTCCAAAAGTTTCTTATTACATTGGAAGTTATTCGAAATGGTGAGAAAGATATTACACTTTATAGTGATAATAGTGGGTTAGTGGCTAACTCAAAGGAACTGAGAAACTACAAAGCTGGAAAGCTTATAGAACAAAAATACCACTTCATTTGAGAGATTGTACAATGCAAAGATGTACAAATGTGTAAGATTCCTACTACGAAGAATATGGCTGATTTCACCAAGAGTCTATCGACTAAGATTTTTGAGGATTACCTAGTAAAATGGGAAATATAAACATGTCACGTCAACTCTAAAGGCAAGTGAGAGATTGTTAGAATAGTGCCTTAAACCTAACCACGAAGTGGTTTGAATCATTTGGTTGACATACTGCAACCGAATGTAAAACGCTATACTTGAGCACTATGGCATCTTTACTTGAATCTTAAGTGGGTAGTGTACTTCTAGTATGTAGGCTATGGTCTTTGATTAGAATAGAAAGTGAGACCATAAAATTAATGATCAATACCTTGGCTAGTTGAGATTATAAGATCTATATGCTAGTATACTGTCTCATAGATATGAAATTGATGACTCTGAAAAGAATGCAGAATACAATCTTAACAGTTTTACAAGGTTTTAGCTGGAAAATTCTTAGCTAAGTGTTTAGCGAATGAGTTCACTAAATCAAGATTTATACTAATAAATCTTAACCCAATTAAATGATGTAAAACTGAGATTAAAGAATCAAGATGTAATTGCTAAGTAGAACAGTAAATTATACCTAGTTACCATTATTGGTATTCCATAAAGGATAGTTGTAGTAACATGTTGCTCAATGGATAAAGCTTTAAGATATAATTTAATCAGATTAAATTATAAAGTATTTTGTAAAGAATATTTAATGGAATGGGTCAAAATTAATAGACAAAGTTCACTATAATTATGAGATAATAGGGTACAAGGAAAAGTCTGTTGGAACTTGTTAATAGAATATGTCCATCAAGATCTCATAAATAGTTGCAATTCTGTAAGCTAGAACAAGTAGAATTGAAGACAAAAAAATATTTAATTTAATTGGGTTAATTGAAGAATTAATCCTACACATTAAACTCAATGGATTTGGCTAATTATTAAATTACTAAAGATTAATTTATAATTAGGCTTATTGAATCACGCTAATTATTTAATTAATAAGATTAATTAAATAAGTGGGCTTAAGTAAAATTAGATTAATTTAAACCCAAAAACCCAAGTCTAATTTATATTTGGGTTAAAATTTGGTAAAACACTATAGAAAGAAAACTAAAGTGTGTACTAAGAAAAGAAAAGAACAGACTATTCAGTTTTGGCTTCTTGTGTTCTTCTTAATCGTTCTTTTTCTTTGATTCTTGTTTGTAATTAATGCCCACACATCAAATTCTTACACAAAGAAGTAGACATACTTGAGAATCTAAGTTGATGAAAAGGTTCAAGGATCCAATAATTTTTGAAAACTATACCTGCAAGATCCTTGCTTCGAAGATGCTTCCGCTGTGGATTTGATCCAAATATTATTCCAAGTTCCAACATCCTATACAAGTCTGATTTTGGGACCTCTTCGAGGTTGAAGCCAGGATGGGTAGAGTACAAGTCGCTGATCTAAGAGCGTTATCTAATAGTTTAAATACCATATTACTTAGTATTCTACCTAGCCAAGCATAGTACAATTTTCCTGCATCAATAAGCCCCTTGCTCTAAGACTATTTTATAGTTACAGCTACTCCAGATTGTCACTTGACTTCCCAAGTTTTGATAACTTGAATATAATTAATTAATTGGACCGGCTTACCCTTCAAAATTACTAGAGTCAAGGGGCGGCTTTTGCCACTTCAAAGACCAAACTTTCAAATGTTTGTTTAATTTGTTCAATAAAAAATTAAATTTTAAATACATAGTTAACTACCCATTACTTTATATGTTGTATGAAATATTTTAATTTACAAATTTATTATTGGTTGATAATTTAACTCTTCATAAGATGAAATACCACTTTTGCCCTAGGTGACAATGGTAAATAAAAAACCTTAAAACCTTCTCTATGTTATAATATGTCTTCCACTGACTCGAGAAGGAATCCCATGTCGGCCAATCTTAACAAAAACCCCCATCACTACCACCTATATATACATGTGGCTAAAATTGTTTTTGGATAAGAAATGAAAATTGCAAACTATAAAGTTTATAAAAGGCTTGCACTTTAGCCCAAATATTGTTATTCCTATTTAATTTATTTACAACACATTATCAGCACGAATTATTGGTTCAGGACATGGATATCAAAAGGAAGTTAACCTATCCAAGAGGGAGAGATGAAGATGTATGCTTAGTTGATAGTGCGACTACATATACTATCCTTCGAGATAAGAATTATTTCTCAGAATTGAAAATGATTAAAGTTAAAGTGAATACCATATCAGGTTCTACAAACTTGATTGAAGACTCTAGAAGAGCACTAATTCTGTTAGCAAGTAGAACTAGATTATGTATACATAATACCTTGTGTTGTAGCAAATCTAGCAGAAATTTGTTTAGCTTTAAAGATATCCATCGAAATGGATATCATATCGAGATTTTAATGAGAATAATATAGAATATCTCTGTATGCTTCTAATGTCTCAAAGAAAAAATGTATACTAGAAAAGCTTCCAGCATTATCATCTAGATTATATTATACAACCATGCATTCAATTGAAAGCTATGTAGTAATGAACTAGAAGTTCATTGATCCTAAAATTTTTATGTTATGGCAAGACCGTCTTAGTCACCCAGAATCCACAATGATGCATTGAATTGTTGAGAATTCTCATGAACATCCATTAAGGAACCCAAAGATTCTATTGTCCAATGAGAATACATGTACCACTTACTCACAAGGAAAATTAGTGGTTAAACCATCCTCTCCTAAAATTAGATTTAAGTCTTCATCATTTTTGCGAAAAATTCAAAAAGACATTTGTGGGTTAATTCACCCACCTAGTGGACTATTTCGCTATTTTATGGTCTTAATTGATGCATCTGCTCAATGGTCACATATATGTTTATTATCTACACGTAATATTGCATTTGCTAGATTGCTTGCATAGATTATAAAATTAAGGGCACATTTTCCTGATCACCCAATTAAGACTATGTGTCTGGATAATGCTGGTAAGTTTACTTGTAAAATATTTGATGATTATTGCATGTCAGTGGAGAATGATGTAAAGGATCCAGCTCTACATGTCTATAC
>CM040447.1:1322292-1386680 GCA_022749755.1 Azadirachta indica
TGTTCATTTTTTCTCTATAAATTTTCATTTTTTTAATATTTTTATGCAGAATGCTACAGCTCAGTTAGATTTAAACACTCAAGGTGATGCAAATTCAGATGATGCTTTTGGTGACATTTGATGTCTTTATAGTTTGTAATATTTATGAAAAACCATAGGTTGCTTAAGTCGTACGATTTTATTTTAGTGAGTTTTTTTTGTTATATACATTTGATGAATTATTCATTAGATATTTCAATGATGCCTAGGACAATGTTGGAAATTACAGTTTATTTTGGATAATTACTTGTCGAAAATATTTCTTTTAATAATCTATTTATGTTTCTTTTGCTTCATTTAATTGATCAAATTAAATTTTATGATTGTAAGCAATTATTTATGATTGTAGTTTAATTATTACAATTGATTTATTTTCAATAAAAATAGGTCGTGACAATAAAAAGGTTATTGATTGTTAATTGACTATTTATGACCACAATATTTAATTAGTAATGTTACGTTTGACAAAAACTAATATATTTTCAAATATATTTTCAACATTCCAATGCCATCAAAACATTATTTATGACAATTAATTTATTAATTGTGACCGATACAACAAATTTATAATATAATTTTTAAAATTAAATTTATGTATTTACAATGGCATTTATACCCTCACAATTAATCCTTTTTTTTTATAGATTTTACAATAGTTACATGTTGTCAGCAAATATTTATTTCAACCAAATTAATTGGTTGCAAAATCATCAAATATTTTCGACTATATTAATATCTCACAAATAAAATAGACTCCAATTGCATAAATTAGTTGCAAATACTTCCACTATTTTCGACTACCTTACTCGATTGCAAATATGTTCAATGTTGACAACATTCAGTGATCACAAATATGTTTGGCTGTACCGTTTCGCCGACCAACAAGTTATATTTTTTATATTTAAAAATACTAAGCCTTCCACTTTAGGAAACATCAAAAAATTTTATGAACAAAATAATATCAAAGTCAAATATTACACACCATTTCCAAACAAGTTAGTTATATCAAAGATAAATTAGACCAAACTAACCCTAATTCTAACTTTTCCCTCTAGTGTGACAACACCTTTATTCAAACCCCAACCATTACCGCAAAAAGATAAAGAAATTACTTCTTTTCCCAAAATTAAACTTTTAGATCAAATTAATAAAAAATTATCGTTTTTATTAGAACCTTGCAATATTAATACTATAGATGAAACTTTAAAAAGTCAAACCTAAAGTCAAGATGAAAATACTGAGCCCTTAGAAATTAATAGATTACAAAGAAAAATTAGACAACCTAATAGTTGGAAAAACGCATCAATTAAAAATTATTATTCTGGACCTACTCCACTGGATATTCAATACGAAGAATGTTCTAAATATATTACTATTCAATACATCGGAGAAGCTATCTATGAGTGGAACATAGATGCTAGATCCGAATATGAAACTATAAATGTACTTCAAGAAATAGGAATGAGTATAATAACTTATAAAGGTATAAAAAAACACAGATCATTAAGCCACTAGACTTATCATAGCAGGGTTTACAAGATCCCTTAGATATTAGTGAGATAAAAATCTTAGTGCATCTACTCAGTAAAACATACTCAATCACGTAAAACAACTCATAATAGAAGATAATCAAAGATTTAAGAAGTCAAAGAAATACAAAATGTTGTAAAAGTACTTATTCACACTATAACCATGCATTTTATAGGCAATCGTCATGAACAACTTCAAAGTTCAAAATTAGTACTCACAAATCTTAGATGCCCAACTTTAGGTGACTTTAAATGGTGTAAAAATGTTTTCATTACACACATATTCCAACGACAAGACTGTAATGCCTCTTTTTGGAAAGAAAGGTTTATTGTAGGATTACCCAAATTCTTTTCTAATAAAGTATTCAAAAAATTAGTAGAAATTACGGGAGGAAATTCAATCCCTTGAGACACTATTATTATGGTCAACTCTTTGCATTTGTCAAAAAAGAAGGTTTAGCCTTATGTCAAAAACAAAAAGACAAGAAAATTAGTGAAAAATATTCCTTTAAACAAACAGTATGAAGATGACAACTCAACTTAGATATCAACTTGTGATTTAATTTTGTACTGGGATTTTTGAGTAAGAAGCTGTGTTGAAAACATAGTATTTTTCTAAGTAAAAGACTTAGGTTGGGTAAGTGACCTAGATTTTATTACTTGAATATAAGAGAAATGAGGATATTTTTGAATTGAAGAAATCATAGCTGTAGTTGAAGTAACTGGAATATTCCCGTGACTAGGAATTGAAATTTAAAAATCAAATAGGACAAAATTGCCTGCTATTTTGCAAAAATTTGCTTGAAAACTAGATTTTTAACTTTTTTTTCTAAAACTTCTTTTGCAGATTTGCAGTCAATTTGTAACAAAAAATTTTTATTGAATAAATCATCTTAAAATTTCATGATGCATAAAACAATTGATAAAATTTCCTTTTTAATTGTTGAATAATTCTTTTGAACACCTATCGAAATATCTGAATAGAATCTAACTATTAATTTTTTGTCACATCTATCAATTTTTTATTTGAGTATTCCACCATAACCTATATTTGAAGCATCCGTTTCAATTATAAGGGTTGCACTAGAGTCTAGAATAGATAAATAAGATAAAGCTTTAACCTTTTGTTTAAAAAGTTTGATTACCTCAATATGTTCCATAGTCAAATTAAGAGGACTCTTTCTTAATCGTTGGTATAGTGGCTCACATAGTTGTCTATGATTTGCAAAAAAGTCTGTTACATAATTTAATGATCTTAAAAATCTCTATAATTGTTTTTTCTCTAATTTCACCAGGAAATTTTGAAGGAAGTTCTATTGACCTATTACTTGGTTGAATAGTACTCTTATAAATCTCATATTTAGAAAATCTAATTTTGGTTTGAAATAATTTCATTTTTATAGTTGACACTATAAGTCCACTCTTTTTGACTACATAGAGGAATATGTTTAAATGTTTGAAATGTTGTTCTACAGAATTGGAAAAAATAAGGACGTCATCTATATATACAATAGAAAAATGTGTATAAGGGTTGAATATGTTATTCATAATATTTTGAAATTCTGAAGGGGCATTCTTAACTTCAAAATTGCATTACATTCGATTCATAATGGCCAAATGGTACTGTAAAGGCTGTCTTGTATCTATCTCTTTCATCTATTTGAACTTTCCAAAATCTACTTTTCATATCGAATTTGGAAAAAATTACACTATGGTACAATCTTTTAAGTAAGTCTTTTGTATTAGGACTTTGGTACCTAATTCATTAAAGAACTTTGTTTAAGAGTTTGGAACTCCTCTTTCTATTTCGGAATTTTTATTGACATAAAAGGCTGGACAACTCCAAGGAGATTTGGATTTTCTAATTAGTCCTTTATTGAATAAATCATTGATTTCTTTTTCATAGTGTTCTAGGAGGTCAAAATTCATTAAATAGGATAGGTTTTTGTAGGTATTTGTTTTTCATTGAAATGTTTTTCATAAGGAAGTTGGGCTATATGCCTTTTTCTTTCCCAGAAAGCATTAGGTAGATTCGAGCATATTTCTTTTTTTAGAAACAATTGAAGCTTTTTGACTCGTGTCTAACAATAAGATTCTCTAGTTATTTTTCTACTTTGTCATAATAGATTTCTTTTGGTAAGGCTTGGATATGATTTTTTTGTTGGATATGATGTTGAGTTGTCCGGTAATGAAATTTTCTTGGAGTAAATTGATTTCTTTTTTACTAATGGGAGATAAGAAATGAAAAGTAATTTGTTTGCCTAACACGTGAGTATGAATTCCCATATCATCAATAGTAAAATGATATATTTATGTAAAAAATGGAGTAACTAAAATAATATTTTGGCTAAGATTTTTGACTAAAGTGAAATTATTCCTAAAGCGATAATTATCATTACAAATTTTGGCATTTGATAATTTGTACCTAACATTGAGACTAGAACCATTTGCACCATGTAATTTCTCACTAGTTTATTCCTTTTTTAACACAACTTTGATTAATGCCAGAGTTAACTAAGGCAGTGATTTCTAAGTGAAAACTATTTCTTATATGAAGTGATATGTGAATATATCATTTTTGAAAATTAATTTTACTAATAAGGTGAATAAATGTATCATCAAAGTTATTAGTAGAATCTAATTTTATAGAATTATTGGGTTGAATTATTTCATTTTTGTTTTCTAGCATAATTTTATAGTAACTCTATTCTAACATTATTCTGTAATTGTTGTAATTGTTATCCTTGCACTTTTTGTTCTAATTCTTTAAATTGTTTTTTAAGTATTTTAACCTCTTGTTGTAATTCTCCTGTACTAACTTGTTTAAAAAGACTTTAAGTAGGATAATTATCAAAAATTTTATTAAGACTAAATGATTTTGGAGTACTAAGGTGTTATTTTTGAGTAAGGATATCTTTGAGTTTAAGCAGGGGGCCCCCACCCCCCCCCCCCCCGCCCCCCCCCCCCCCCCCCCCCCCCCCCGGGGGGGGGGGAGTAAGGATATCTTTGAGATTTAAAAGTATTCTCTTTTAACTTCGGGATCTTCTATTCGATCTATAATGTCCAAAAGAAATTGTTTATCCTGTTTCCTACTTGTTATCATGTTAAGTGATTGGCAATTGCATATCTCTTCACTACAACTACGAATCTTGAATACTAGTTGTGTCACTAGAATTATCTATTTCTTGAACAGATTCAGAGAAATCCGATTGACTATTAGATTCTTTACTAAAAAGAAGTTGGCTAAATCTTTGTTTAAGATTTTCATCATCCTTGAATATTTCATTAATCTTGTTTTTTGGTGGAAGTATGGCCTGATTTTTTACAGGTCCAACAAACTATAGGCTTTTTATTATGTTTGGGCTTACAATGTTTTCTACTCTTTCTGTAATAGGGTTCATTAAATTGAGTTTTTCTTATATTTTGTGGGATAGATAATAGTTTTGAGCCTATGGGTTTTCCTACGATATGGGGCCGTGAGATTGTCATATCTATATTGGGCACAAAAATTGCCTACAGTTTGTTTAAAGGACTATTTTCACTATTTTTCTTATCTTTTTCTTCTTGACATAAGGTTAAGCCTTCTTTTTTGACAAATGCAAAAAGTTGACCGTAGTAATTGTGTCCCAAAGGATTAAACTTCCTTCGATAATTTTTACTAATTTTTTGAGTACTCTATTAGAAAAGAATTAGGGTAATTCTGCAATAAATCTTTGTTTCCAAAAAGAGGCATTACAGTCTTGTCGTTGGAATATGTGTGTAATGAAAACATCTTTATACCATCTAAAGTCACCTAAAATTGGGCATCTAAAATTTGTGAGTATTAATTTTGAACTTTGAAGTTTTTCATGAGGATTGTCTATAAAAAATATGGATATAGTGTCAATAAGTACTTCTACAGCATTTTTTATTTCTTTGACTTCTTGAAATCTTTGATCACCTTCTATTATAAGTTGTTCTACATGATTGAATATGCTTTGTTGAGTAGATGTACTAAAACTATTGTCCCATCAATATCTAAAGGATCCTGTAAACCCTACCATGATAAGTCTAGCGGCTTGATGATCTATGTTTTTTAAGGCTTTATAGGTTATTGCACCTATTTCTATTTCTTGAAGTACATTCATAATTTCATATTCAGATCTATCATCTGTGTTCCACTCATAGATAGCTTCTCCAGTGTATTGAGTAGCAATATATTTAGAATATTCTTTATATTGAATATCCAGTGGAGTAAGTATAGAATAATAATTTCTAGTTGACGTGTTTTTCCAACTATTAGGTTGTCTAATTTTTCTTTGTAATTTATTAATTTCTAAGGGCTCAGTATCTTCATCTTAACTTTGGGTTTGACTTTCTAAAGTTTCATTTGTAGTATTAACATTGGAAGGTCCTGGTAAAGACAATAAATTTTTATTAATTTGATCTAAAAATTGAATTTTCGAAAAAGAAATAATTTCTTTCTCTTTTTGCGGTAATGGTTAGGGTTTGAATAAAGGTGGAGTCACACTAGAGGGAAAGCTAGGACTAGGGTTAGTTTGGTCTAATTTATCTTCGATATGACTAGCTTGTTTGGAAATGGTGTGCAATATTTGACTTTGATAATTATTTTGTTCATAAAACTTTTTGATGTCTCCTGAAGTAGAAGGCTCAGTATTTGATCTATCATCAGCTAATTTTAATGGTGATGATGGAATACGACTTCTTGAAATATTAAGTTAGAAAGATTCTAGGGGTGGATGTACTGATTGAATAATGCTATGATTTGTGGTTTTCCATTTTCTAAGATGACTAGTTGGACGTCTAAATTTGATTTTTTAAAAAGATATTTTATTTTATTATTAAAGGAATACATTTTAAACTACGTAAAAAATGGAATATTTATTTTTATTCTGTTCATTTCATCATACCAAGCTATCCTAATAATGGCTTGTTGATTTAAGCCAAAATTAACTAAAAACCACATTTTCTTTTCCTTTTTTATTAGTGAATTAAAATCTTGTCTAAGGAAAGTTTTGTCTATTTCCCAATTGTCATATAATTTTCATTAACTATTGTGTTAATAGTTTGAAAATTAGAATAAGCTGGGGATTTTGGCCTATGTACTTGTTTGACTACTGGAGTAGTATACTAAACAGCACTTTGAGTATCTAAATCCTTTATTTTAGTAATTTGGACTCTAGAAGTGCTAGGAATAGAAAATGATGATCTAGCAGCTTGAAAATCTGAATAACTAGTTGGTGGTCTAGGTTGTCTGAAAGAATTAAATCTAAGAAGAATTTTCTCATCATTAGTCTCTACTACTTGAGGAATTTCTTTTTGGGCTAAATTTCTAAGGACTTGTGGCTGATCTATTTTCCAATTTTCTGGAATGCTAATTTCATCCCATTTGAGTAATTTTAGAGTAAAGGAATTTATTGGAGTATCTTCGTCTTCTGTTTGATTATTAATAATAGATGTTTCTCCCTTATTGTCTAGTAATAAGCATTGAGGGTTAAATTAAGAAGTAATTTGTTTAAAATAAATTCTATAAAGTAACATGTATCCTTGCCTATGTGGTTGAAATTTAATTTCTGGAATATGGATATTGAGTACAAGAGTATCTAAGATAGTTGAATCATGTAGACTAACCTGAAAATTTGGTGCACAATTGAAATAAATAGCTCCATTACGAAGAATTGTTTTTATCACGCCTAAAAGAGAATATTGGAATTTGAGTAACATTTTATCCCTAAGGAGAACTAAAATAGGAAAATCTAAACCTTTTCTAGCAAAGGATTTGATTGCTATTTGAATAAGTCCAAAATGAATATAATTAAAACCTTGTTCCTTGTATTTAGTAAGTGTAGTAAACTTGAGTAACGTCATTTCTTTAAATTCATTTTGTATATATAAAATTTCTTCATGTTCTTTGATAGAAAAAGTAGTCCTAAAATCAAATTTTCCTATATCATAAATAATATTAGGTGGAATAGTGGGTAACCAGTTTTTGGATAAACATTGACTAACATCACTAATCTTACGCATAATTTATCTAGAACTAATGGTCTTCAAGGGTTCTTTAGATTTAGAACCAAATATTTTTTTAATTGAAGAAGCCATAATTAAAATTATTGCAAATAAATAATTCAAAACACATAAATTCTAAATATAAAGAGAGCTAGGGGAACACTTCGGGTCGAACGCTGAACTTACAACTTCACCTTCAATTAGAATCTTACTACCACTCGCGACCTGGCTTGCAAAACCTACAAACAGTTGTGCATTGCTCCCTCTCTATACCTAGGATATTCTGTATTTTAAACTATTTATCTAACAATTGTATATTATGTTGAAGTTCAAAGAAGTGAATTAATATATTGAAGATGATATCACAAAAGTCTGTGAAGAATAAGCTTCATATGTTGGAGAGATGGTTACCATAATGAACAAGAGTTGTATTCTGTTTAAGTTTTATAGATTGTTGTATTTTTCTATTGGTGTATTGGTGCTTGATGAAATACTTTGTTGCTTTTGTGCCCAAAAATGAAGAAGTTTGAATGGATTGGAGGATAGCTATTAGGTCATTGATTGTATTGGTTTGCACTTTGGATGATGTTGGTTTGTGAATTAGTGACTTGATAGCTCTGTAATTGATAAGTTGGCAATTAATTTATATTGGCAATTGATGAAGTTGGTAGATGAAATGTTTATATGTACTACACTGAATATGATTGTTGAAGATATTGGTTGTGTACTGCACTTGATAATTTGGCATCTTAGGAATTTAATTAAAGCAAATCATCTATGGATTGTTGTTAACTTATATAAAACATATCATATCCGGTAATTATGTTGTTAGTATAGATTGTGATATTGAGGTATTTTGTTAATGAATGCTTTGTAACTTATAGTGTATATATTGTTGTTAACTTAGTATTTTATTATTGAATGCCTATAACTTGCATTGATATTGTATATTGGGATAAAAATGATATTATAAGTATTGACATTATATATTAATATCAATAATTTTTAAATTGAAAAACAAAACAAGGCCATTATTATCAATAACAACAAATAATTTTTATTTTTTTAAAAAAAATTATTTGTTGATACTAATATTGTATCAGCAAACAACTAGTAATTTCATACAAATTGACTGACATTATAAATATATCAATATTTTCAAATATAACGGAATAAAAAATTATAGATACCTTCTTGGTAGCATAAAAGTACCGATATAATAATCTCAATATGCTACTGATATATTAGGCAGTGTTACTTTTGCCGTAATATTTTATTTGGTATTAGAGATTATTGGCTTGGGCTACTATATTACTTGTAAGGTGTGCTAATAAAGCATATTACTTATCTAATCTAACATCAGTAATGGCCATTTTTCTAGTAGTGGATTACTATTAAATTAAATTAAAGAGGAAATTAACAAAAGATGGTAATGGATTAAGTAACCAATATGATGAAACCTAGAATTACAATTTTCGCTCAACACTTCACTTGAATCTCTATCTACTCTCATTGATTAATTAATTATTTTGAATTGTTAACCAAGGGTTCTAATTTATCTACAAGCCTCTCCCAATGGTCAAGTAAATATATATTCCTTAAGTAACTCACAGTATTCCTATAAGAATTAGATTAAGATAAGATTCATTAAGTTTCGACTCTTTTAATAGTTACACATGTCATGAAATTATATTCTTATCTTACACAATCTCACAGTTTCCACTCATTGAATAATTGTCACTTATTCAAGGCTAAACACCAAATTCTCTTTTCCAAGCTTACTAGGGTTTACCAATGAATCTAATTAATGATCAGTTAATTGGAAGCATTAACTTTAGAGTAAAGCAAACTATCCACAATTAATCAATATAAATCGAACAGAGAAGAAATAAATTCAAGCTACATATTGCATTCTAATTGCAATCTTAGAAAATAAATTTAGGTGATCATACTAATAGAAAACATATGCACAAAATGTTCATCATCATAGAGTTCACAAACAAATTTAAAGAGAAAGAGAAGGAAAAACTAATGAATTGCTTCCTAATCTCAAGCTGTTCTTTTCTTTCTCTGCTATGCTTCAATGAATCTCCATCTTGTTTTTGCTAAAGGAAAATAGAAAATAACCTAATTTTAATTTTCTTAGCCTCCATAAATCCTCTTTATAGATAATGTAAAAAGAGGAAAAACTTGTGAACTTTTTAAAATTCACAACTCGTGATGCCATGGCCTCCAGAATTCAGCACCTCAGCCTCCATATTCAATCAAAATAATCAGGTCTAAGTCTTAGCGCACGGCTTTTATAACTACATGCTACAGCATTAACTCTCGGGTAATGAGCTACAAATTCTTCCATTAGCGCCACGGCTTCCAGATCTCCAAGTTTCATTGCCCAGATGCTGTTTCATGTTTTCTCATGCCTCCAAGTGCTGCAACTTTTAGATCTCCTTGCCATAATGCTTATTTTTAAATTTTCAGCTTCTTGAATTTTAATTGCCATAACTCTGTGCACCTGTAAAACAAAGGAGAAATAGCAATGAAAATGACTCAAATACTCTCAAAACTAACATATATTTAGCTTAGAGGCTTGTAATTTATTATCTTAAAGCTAACTCATTAGCAACCTTCAAGATATGGTTTTGCATGGTCTGTACTGGATAACGTTTTAATCATATTTTGTTTACCTAATTCATTCACTTCTCTGTTTTGTTTTTTCCTCTGAAAAACATATTTACAAGCAAAGATTGTTTTTCATCATAAATGGAACTAAAAACAGCATTTATTGATTCATTTTCTTAATTAAGGTCTCTATGTTCTATTTATTTCTAGCGATTTTCTTTTCTTCTTTCGTATAGTCATTTTACTACGAAGTTGTCATGGCCCTCATATGTTGTCGCCAGTAAATTTTTGTTTATTTAATGCAATAATATAATTGTTGGGATTGTAGTTCTCTTTGTAGGAAATGAAAAATTTTTTAATGTTTTAACAATTAAGGAAAGAGGAGTTATGGAAATGATTCTTACAAGAATTTTAATATCGCGTCATTGTGTTGGCTTTGATACAAGTCAAAATTCAATGTGAGTAACATATAATTTAAATTTAGACATTGCTAATCATTTTGCTTTTTGTTTTTATATGTTGCATCATTCTTATTGATTTTTTTTTTTTTTTACAAGATCTTTGATTTGGATCTTATAGTTAGGACAAAAATATACTTTTATTTTTCCATATAATTAATTCTAGTTGAATGATTTGTTTTCCCTTTTCCTTTTCTATTTTTATTTTTGTGGAGAAATAATAATGATGTTCCCTGGGTACTTTTAAAATAGTTAGCATATTTAACCATATGGAGTAGTTCTTCTATTTAGATAGTACAAAATTTATAAATCCCATTCACTAGCAGCTTTGACGAGGATAGATTGTTTTTTAGCCTAAAATTGAAAGTATTTTGAATCCATAAAAGAGAAAAAAAAGAAAGACATAAGGGTTCCCTTTTTTCTTTTATGGATTGGATAATTAAATTATGTTCATATTTTAAAATAGTTTATAAACACTATCACTTATGGGAGGAAAGAGATTTACAGCTTGAAATTTTTGCTAGCTTGGTTTCTACTTTGCTTTATGGAAAATGTAGTTTTAAAGAAAACTTTAACCTAAATTTGAGTAATGGATATTAGGATTTTGTTAGACGTATATGAGTTTTCATTTGTTAGATGTATTCATTAATGTATAATTCTTGCGTAATAGTTCAAAGAATTAGAATAAAGAATTAGAGCATTTAAAATTATATCGTGAAAACGTTTTAATTTGCTCACATTTTATTAAAATTTTGGTTTTATTGAATATAAGCTTGCTATTATTTTTCACAGGATTGGAGAACTTGCGAAATTGGTGGAGGCATGTGAAGGTTTTTATGGTATATTCATAATGGAGGGATTGGTGCGTTTAATTGTATTCTAGTAGTCCTTATTTGTTAATTGTAATTTTATGAATTTTTAATTTGTTTCGCATTCTTGTAATTTTTCAGTTAAAAGTCAACAACTTCACTTTTTCATAAACTCTACTTAGAGAATTGTTGTACAAATTGTGACCTTCATTGTTAATAAAAACATTCCACCTTTGATATAATTGGTTTGTTGTACTTTGAAAAACTTTATAAGAGATCATATGTTTGTTGCCTTTTTTATGTCATATAGAAACTAGATCACTTAAAGATACCAAAAATAGGACAAAGATTAATTAGATTAAAATCTTGATAAAATAATATAAAAAATATGTGGCAAATTTAATTCGAGAATTTGTGATATTTTTATGTGAAAAGATACATGATATAATTATTTCAAGCTATCGTGGAACATTTATCCCAAAAATATATGATGTATTTATTTTAAGATATCGTGATATATGTACATCAAAATGTTTGACACGTATTCTGGAAAAACAATTATTGATTCATAAATGAAACTTCAAAGACAGTTTATAATATGCTAAGTAAGGTGCTTCTTGACTAATTTTAACGGTCAACAAAGTCTAATTTTCTAGTCTTAATAATTCAATTAGTTTTTCTACTTTAAAATTAAACAAATAAGTTTCTTTTTAAAAAAAACCACTAAACGAAAAAAAAAAAATACTGCATAACATAAGTAATAAGCATATAACTACTTCTCATTTGACACTCTTAAATTGGACTATTAGTTGAAAATTTTAAGGACGCTGAAAGATTGTTATCTTAGGTGCTAGTATTATATTATCTTTCTCTAATTTTAATTGAATTAGTAAACAAAGAAATTTCCTCCTAGGCCTAATGCTTGTGTAGACTATTGACGAGGGATCGATTAAAATACAAAACTACAAATTGGCATATACATAAAGGGAAAAGGATATCCAAGTCCCTAAATTTGACTTATTAGACTTGTTAGTTTCAATAGTTTCTAAATACCAAGAAGTCCTAATTTATTTTGATTTTAACTTTTTTCTTAAATATTATCTTAAATTTAATTTAAAATTACATAATACATAATACAAAATGTAAATAGTCCCGGGGAGTTTAAGATAAACCCTAAATTAGTTAAAGAAAAAAGTAATAAAAAGATGATAAAATAAATAATCAAGAGTGTTGGGATAAACTAATATAAACCAATTTGCGGAAGCACAATAACTATCTTATCCCCTCTTGCGTGAACCTAATAGGAAACAAACAAATAGAGCAACAATTTTTGGCACAAAATCAATTCTTGGACAGCAACCACATCATCAACAAAACAATCATAACACAATTAATTTTAACGTAGAAAACCTCCATAATGTGAGAAGTAAAAACCACGGGACCGTAGTCACCCAAAAAACTCCACTATAATCAAATAATGAAAATAAGGTAAACAATGAAGATTCTCAAGAACTAGAGGTACACATCCACAATATTCTCAAGATTACACAATCTTGCAAACAATCAAATTTCACAAAGAAATTAGAGAGAATTCAAGAAAAACATCACCATAATGGTGGCCTAACTTTCAACCATGAAATCTGGAGAAAGGGAGCTCCAAATATGATATCCACCATTCAGAATTTAGTCCTCTCAGTTAGGAAGCTGTTGATAAAATTTCAGTTCAATCGGACCACGAATCAATCTCCGATTAGTCACTTGATCAAAAAAAAACTGTCCCAAATTTACTGTTCTGCCTCTCTCTCGTGAACAGTGCCCGCCTCTCTCTAAGCGATGAACAGTGCCCGCCTCTCTCTTCTTAACTCACATATATATATTGTAGCAAAAAAAACACTAAACCTTACTTGAGAAAAGACTAAAATGTCCTTGAGTTAATTGGGCTTAGTTACTATTGAAGAGAAAATTTGGGCCATCTCCAAATAGGAGGAAATTCAATCCAATAAATCTCCCCCTTTCCGACTATATGGAGGGACTTGCCAACCCAACAATCGAACAATAAACTTCAAGCTTTTCCCTCGAAAGAGTCTTGGTTAACATATCAGAGGCATTGTGATCTGTGTGAATCTTTTCAAGCTCAAACATATTATCATTAAGTGTATCTCTCAACCAATGATATCTCACATCAGTATGTTTTGATTTTGCATGAAAAGAGGAATTCTTACTCAGGTGAATTGCACTCTGATTATCACAAAATACCACATATCGCTGTTACTTGAAATCAAGTTCTATAAGAACCTTTTCATCCACAATAGTTCTTTGCATGCTTCAGTCGCTGCATTGAATTCTGCCTCTATAGTGGAAAGTGCAACACATTTTTGTAGCCTTGATTGCCATGATACAGCTCCACCTGAATGTGTCATCAAGTAACCCGTAGTAGATTTTCGAGTATCAACATCTCCAGCCATATCTGAGTCTGTATAGCTAACTAACACAGGTTCTCCACTTCCAAAAGTGAGTTTGAAATTGGAAGTACCTCGAAGATATCTCATAATCCACTTCACTGCATTCCAATGCTCTCTTCCTGGATTGGATAAAAATCTACTAACAACACCAACTGCATGAGCTAGATCTAGTCTTATGCATACCATCGCGTACATCAAGCTTCCAATTGCTAAAGCATAAGGAACTCTTTCCATGTCTTCTTTCTCTTTATCTGTTGTAGGGGACTGCTTGGTACTTAACTTAAAGTGTGTAGCAAGAGGAGTGCTAACCACTTTAGCGTTGCTCATATTAAATCTTTCAAGTACCTTTTCAATGTAATACTCTTGTGATATACACAACTTCTTGACTGCTCTATCTCGATAAATTTGGATGCCGAGGATTTGTTTTGCTGGCCCTAAATCCTTTATAGCAAAGGATTTGCTCAACTGCTTCTTTAACCTGTCAATTCTAGAAGCATTCCTGCCAACAATCAACATGTCATCAACATAAAGCAACAATATGATAAAATCATCATCAGAGAATTTCTGCACAAAAACACAATGGTCAGAAGAAGTTTTCCGGTAGCCTTGCTCCCCCATAACTGATTCAAACTTCTTATACGATTATCTTGGCGCCTGTTTCAAGCCGTAAAGGCTTTCTTCAACTTGCATACATAATCTTCTTTTCCTTTTATTCTGAAACCCTCTGGCTGCTCCATATAAATTTCTTTATCTAAGTCCCCATGTAGAAAAGCAGTCTTTACATCCATCTGCTCAACCTCCAAGTCAAGACTAACCGCTATGCCCAATACCATACGAATGGATGACATTTTGACAACTGGAGAGAAGATTTCATCAAAGTCAACACCTTTCCTTTGGCTAAATCCCTTGACAACCAATCTGGCTTTGTATTGTGGTTACGAGGTATGTTCTTCCTATTTCACTCTGTACACTCATTTGTTTTTCAAAACTCTTTTACCCTTAGGTAACTTTACCAACTCAAATGTGTGATTTTCATACAGTGACTTCATCTCGTCTTGCATAGCATCAATCCACTACTTCTTGTGTCCACTTTCCACTGCATCTGTATAACATTCGGGTTCTCCCTATCAGTTAGTAATATATACTCACTCGTAGGATACCGTGTGGAGGGTTGTCGGTTTCTGGTAGATCTTCTGAGTGGAACATCTGGTGAAGCCTCTGAAGTAGATGACTGATCCTAAACATCATCATCAACCCCAACCTGTGTATGAGTGTCAATATCACCTGTACCATGCTGGTCATCCAAGACTTCATCTGTAGGCTGTGCTGGAATATGTGTAGGAAGAACTGAATCCAAGTCTATCAACGCATCACTATACTGAGGCATTGCTTCTTTTGACTTCTCAATATCCTGTATAGTTTGGTCTTCCATAAATACAGCATCCCAACTTCTTACAAGTTTCTTTTACACTGGATCATAAAACCTGTAACCAAACTCATCTTGACCATAGCCGAGAAATACACACTGTATTGTCTTAACATCAAGTTTAGACCTCTCAACTTTGGGAATATGCACAAATGTTTTACATCCACAGACAAGCAAATAATCATAAGCGACATTCTTTCTTGACCAAATTTTATCTGGAACATCAAAGTCTAAAGGAACACACGGTGTGAGATTGTGCTTGTGAAAGCAAACATCTCACTCTTTTAACTAGTGTTCTATTCATCCTCTCAGATAGCCCATTTAACTGAGAAATCTTCAAAGGTGTCTTTTGATGACGAATTCCTAACTGTCTACAATACTCATCAAATGGTTCAGAATACTCACCCCCATTATCAATTCTGATGCACTTCAACTTCTTCTCAGTCTAACTCTCAACTGAGGCCTGAAACTGTTTGAACACATCTAGTACTTGATCCTTTGTCTTCAATGTATAAACCCACAGCTTCCTTGAGTGATCATCTATAAAAGTCACAAAATAGAGAGCACCACCAAGTGTTTTTGTTTTCATAGGGCCACAAACATCTGAGTGTACTAGTTCGAGTATACCTGATTTTCTTCAAGGTGGAGATGTCTTGAAGGTAATCCTAGTTTGCTTCCCTGCCAAGCAATGAACACATTTCTTCAAAGATTCATTTTTCAACCAAGAAAGCATATTCTTCTTGGCCAAAACATTCAAACCCTTCTCACTCATGTGACCAAGTCTTCTATGCCATAACTCAATTGTATCTTCATTTTTCACCGTATTGATGCTGCTGTCTGTAATCTTTGCTTGCATAAAGTATAATAAAGAACATTTCTTTCCTCAAGCCACAACCAGAGAACCTTTGCTAAGCTTCCATTTAGCACCACTAAAGTTGCTGGAGAAACCCTCATCATTAAGTTTACCTATAGAAATCAAGTTCAAACGAATATCAGGAATATGTTTGACATTTTTCAGAAGTAACATCGTGCCATTATTAGTCTCCAAGCACACATCTCTCATGCCTATGACTTTAGCTAAGCCATTATTTCCCATCTTAACATCTCCAAAATCACCGGATGTATAAGATGTAAAAAATTCCCTTCGCGATATAGCATGAATGGAGGCACCACTATCAATTACCCAGCTAGTCTCATGGCACACAAGGTTGACATCATCATCATACATACTAAGAAAGTCATCTGTAATAGTAGCAACTTTGTCATCATCACTGCTATCATCATTTTTTTTTTCCTTTCCTTTATCCTTCTTGTTGTCTCGCTTGAGCTGTCGATAATATTTCTTTATATGCCCCTTCAAACCACAATGATAGCATTCAACATTGGCAAACTTGTTGGTCTTGCTTTTACTTTTATCTCTGTTCTTCGGACCTCTACTTTTACTCCTCCCCCTCTTTTCTGTGACTAAGATATCTGACTGTGAAGAACCCTGTGACTTTCTTCTATCCTCTTCATTCAGAACACTATTCTTAGCCAATTCCATGGTGATAATACCATCAGGAGCTGAGTTAGATAATGACATTCTAAATGTTTCCCATGAGTCCGGTAATGTGCCTAACCCTTGTACTTCATCTTCAAATTTGATATTCATTCCAGCCAACTGATTAATGATTCCCTGAAATACATTCAAGTGATCTGTCATGGGTTTTCCATCCCGATATTTCAAGTTCATCATCTGCTTTATCAAAAATAGTTTGTTGTTCCCGGTTTTTCTGGCATACAACTCTTCAAGCTTATTCCACAAAGAACTTGCATCTGTCTCTCCACTGATGTGATTCAAAACATTGTCATCTACCCATTGTCTGATATACCCACACACTTGACGATGAAGCAACTTCCATTATGCATTTGTTTTATTATCGGGTTTCTGTTTCTCAAACACAGGTAAATAATAATCTTTCACATATAAAAGATCTTCCATCTTTCCCTTGCATAAACGATAATTTGCACCATTCAAATTAACCATTCTACTTATATTAGCTTCCATCATTCAACACAAGGCAGAAAACAAATATAACCAAAGTTTTGATACCACTTTGTTGGGATAAACTAATATAAACCAATTTGTAGAAGCACAATAATTACCTTATCCCCTCTTGCGTGAACCTAATAGGAAACAAACAAATAGAGCAACAATCTTTGGTACAAAATTAATTCTTGAACAGCAACCACATCATCAACAAAACAATCATAACACAATTAATTTTAACGTGGAAAACCTTCCCAATGTAAGGAGTAAAAATCACGGGACCGTAGTCCACCCAAAAAACTCGACTATAATCAAATAATGAGAATACACAATTTCTCTAGTTAGAATAAGAGGTACACATTCATAATATTCTCAAGATCACACAATGTTGGCAAACAATCAAATTTCACAAAAAAATTAGAGAGAGTTCAAGAAAAACATCATCATAATGGTAGCCTAACTTTCAACCATGAAATCTGGAGAAAGGGAGTTCCAAATCTGATATCCACCGTTCAGAATTTAATCCTCTCAGTTAGGAAGCTGCTGATAAAATTTCAATTCAATCGGATCACGAATCAACCTCCGATTAGCCACTTGATAAAAAAAAACTATCCCGAATTTACTATTCCGCCTCTCTCTCGTGAATAGTAATCGCCTCTCTCTAGATGATGAACAGTACTTTCTCTCTCTAGACGATGAACAGTACCTCCTCTCTCTAGACGATGAACAGTGCCCCACCTCTCTCTTCTTAACTCACATATATATATTGCAGCAAAAAAAACACTAAACCTTACTTGAGAAAAGACTAAAATATCCTTGAGTTAATTTGGCTTAGTTACTATTGAAGAGAAAATTTGGACTATCTCCAAATAGGAGGAAATCCAACCCAATAAAAAGCAATAGATGTGTAGTGTTGAAACTCACCCTCAAGCATTTTTTTTTTTTGAGAGACAAGTGGAATTACTATATCAAGTGATGGAGGAGAGAAAATTAAAGAGGTGTGGTTAGCATCGCGCGTGTGTGTGTCTCAATCTCTCCCTCTCTCCCTCTCTCTCTCTCTCTATATATATATATATATATATAACCAAATAAAATTGAAGCCTACAAAAGATGATCAAGAAAAAGAAGAAAGAAAAAGAAACCTTTTAACTATTTACATGGCTATATTGTGTTCACTTAATTACATGTTAATCTTAATTATATTTGTTACGTCTTTGTTTTGGAAAAATTTTCCTAATTTTAGGAGCAAGATGAATCTATCTAGCACAATTATGTGACGAACCCCCAAATCATTTGCAGTCAGATAATTATTGGCAACACCAAATATAGTTCTGACAATTAAGATGATCTATGAACCCAAAATAAGCAAATAAAAGTAGTGATGACATAAATTCTGAAGAGTTCGAAGAGAGTTTGAAATAGAATTAGACCTCCAATCTTTCCTAGCTAAGCTTAACTCTTGGAATTTGGATTTTCTTCTCTTCCATCATCATTTAAGCTTCTTTAATTAGTTTTGGTTTTCTTTGTTTCAAAGTTTTCTAAAGATATTCTTCAAGCATGTCTCGTGAATAAAAAAATAGTTTAGTTTACATAGGACTTTTGAAGGAATGATACGGTTTACTTTCAGTACTATGATACACTTTTTGTCACCCACTTATTGAGCTAGACACTTTGATATAGAATCCATCAAACACAAAAAAAGATCAGAAGGCAACGAAAATGTGGAATGTAGCCCCATGTTTATTATTATTACTTGAAAACAGAAAAAATAATGGGTAATTAATAATATTTAGGTAGTTGAGGTTATTTAAAAAAAAATATAAAGATAAAAATTAGCTTGATAGATTTATCTTTGCATGTGAAAGGATAAAAACCCAAAAAATATAAATCCAACAGCATAGTGGCAATTGCTATAGAAAAACATATTGCTGTTTTCTCTTCATGCTTGCTTTCATCTCAATTCCTATAGTGTGATAGTATTTATATGTAAGGTATGTTAGCTACAAAACCTTGTTCATACTTAACATGGGCAAAGCAAAGATTTGAAATTTCCAATTTTTGGTCTAGCTTAAGTGTTCCAATTCACATTTTGGTAGATCATGTGTTGAAAATAGCTTTTGTTTGTTGCATTTTATTCATCACATAGTATTTCTATAACAATATAGCAAGTTAACGTCAATTCATATTGCACAAACATACAACAGTTACCTTATATAAGTTGCGTGTTGATTTGCAAGTTTCTAAATAGTTGTGTGTGACCAAAGATTGAATATTGATGTATTTGATTATTTTGAGGACTTGAAAGCCACAAATGGTAATGTTCTCATAGAAGGAGATTATAAAGTTGTGCAATTAAGGTCATACTATCTTTGCACCTAAAGAAAATAAAGTCCCTTTGTGCAAGAAAATAGGCTACATGTTTTGTGTGTGCACTGGCTTGAGATAAATAACAAGCCGATCAAGAGGTTATGATTAATAATTCTTGTGACTATCAACTTCTATCCATGTACTACATAATGGAACAAAAGGCACGAAATGGAAACTATCATGAAGAACATATTGGCCCTGCTCAATGATATGTTCATTAATTCACATGTCTTTATGTCTTATATTCCTTAATCTTAGGCATTCGTTCTTGTTTGCTTTGAGAATTTACTTTTGTTTTATGTTTTATAGGTATTCAAAAGCAAAAGTTGATAATTAAGCCTAATTGAGGGGAATTAGAGCATTTTGATATTGAAGTGTTTCAATGAAAAGACATGAAAATGAGCACAAGCACGTATCTATAAGCCTTTTCATCGATATCGAGCTTAAGGGGCAGAAATGGATGTGCCGACTATGCTGCACTAAAATGGTCTTAACTTCGTTTATAAAACTCAGAATTACATTCTATTTGTTGCATTGGAACATAGATATCTGAAAATTCAATTAGATATGTCATGGCAATAACTATGGCGCAGCTACGCCACGCCTTCTGCCATCATTGTGTGCCCGTGCTATATCTTTGCACACTGAACCCTTTTGTCAGCCTAATGACTTTTTTGGATCAATTTTGTCCCTTGGATCTTCCTTGGATGCTAGATTTAGAAAATTTTAGGTTTTTTTATAATTTTCTTGGCTATGCCACCCTTCTATATAAAGGAGAAATGGGTTTTTAACAAGAAAAGAACATTTTTTGGGAAAGATTTTTTTGGGAAAAAGACTTGGCTTACAGCAAGTAGGATCACAAGTATTGGAGATTGAAGACTCATTGGTTCTATTTCTCTTTCTCATGTCTTTTACTTGTGATTTTAAGTTTTTAATCATGTATCTAAGTAGCTAAACTTCCTAGTTATGGTGAAAAGATGAAACCTTGATTGTATATATTTATAGGTAATTATTGGAATTTGGTGAAGTAATGATCATTTATATTGTGTCTATTGTTTAGTATTACTTAATTGATTAATCTAGGATTTGTAACTTTAATCATTATATACTTCGATGATTTGGGAGTGCTAACTTAGACTTTGAACTTGGTTCAATGATTTGGGAATAGTAGCCTAAACTTTGAATAAGTAATACATTAATGCAAATCTAAGGACTACACCAATCCAAGAATTAAATTGCAACCTCTATTATTCAATTAAGAAAGACATTAATGCAAAGTTTAAGAACCATATCAATCCCTTACCTTGATGCTTCTCATATAAATGAATTCCATTAACATGATAACAACACCAATTTACTGTTAATGCAATTTTTTCTTGTTTTCATAACACCTAATGTGTTCTTAGCATGTTAACAATACCCTACACCAAGTGTTGTTACATGTTCTAGGATAGATGACTTAAATCTCACACCAAGATTAACTCATAATCAATGAAAAAATGATGTATGAACACATCCAAAGCTGAGGCATGAACACGTTCATCGCACGTAAGAAAACCATCACCGACTTAAGTTCTATGATTTCCAAATCAATTTAATACCTTGAATATGACAATCAATGGTGGATTTTTGTGCCCTAAACCTAATTTTCTCCAATCTATCCCTTTAATTGATTTAACTATTTTAATTTATTTAGTTATTAGTTATTTTAATTTTCCATTATTCAATCAATCACTCAATTTCATTCAACTTAAGCTATATTAGTTACGAAATACTAATTTTCTAATTTCCTATGGGATCAACTTCGTTGAATACTTATCATGCTTCAGCCGATTCATATACTTAGGAGTTTAAAATTAAAATGAACAACAAGTTTTTAGTGCCGTTTCCAAGGGAATAGGCGTTAAATTAGGATTTTTGATTAGTAGATTTTAGGTTGCTTTATTTTAATTTTTAGTTTCATTTTATTTTATCTTGTTTATTTTTGTTTATTTACTTGTTTTTATTTTGTTTAAGTAGGATTTTATTGAGCTTTGTTTTTGTTTTCTTCGCTGCGAATTTATTCTTGGAAATTCTTCAAAGAGCTCTTAATAGGATTTGATAGCATTGGAAGATACACATTTATTGACTCTTTGAAGACTACATGAGTTTTGTTAAGCAAGTAAGATTGGGCATGTTAATCCAAATAAAGAGGAAGTAAGCAAAGAGGAAGAGCAAACAACTACAAACATGGATCCACGAGTGCCTAATCACAGTTTGTTGCACCGCTCATGCTTGAAGCTTCATTCATGCTGCAAATGAACAATGCTCCTCTTGCATTGTTTATGGCACAACAAATGCCAACAATTATGAGATCAAGTCTAGTATGATTCAATTACTTCTATAATTTTGTGGTTTGTCTAACAAGTATGCTTATTTACAAGTAAGGGATTCTTCAAGATTTGTGTGACCGTAAAGATACACGGGTTGGAGGAAGAACAAAGCCGCTTGATTCTTTTTCCTATCTCTTTAAAGGAAAAGGCAAAGATTTGGCTTTACTATTTACTAGCTCGTTCGGTCACAAAGTGGACTTAATTGGTCAACAAATTTCTACAGAAATTCTTTCTTGCTCAATGATCTAATCAATTAAGGATGGATATCATAGGATTCTGGCAAGGCATTGGTGAGACATTTGGAGATGGTTGGAGAGAAAGAAGGAATTATTGTTGAAATGTCCTCATCATGGCATTCCTTACATCAACGAGTTCAATACTTATATGAGGGATTATGATTGAATGATAGAAGGATGGTTGATGGGGCATCTAATGAGGCTTTTCTACAAAAGACCAAGCAAGAAGCATGGAACTTATTTGAAACAATTTGTGAGAACTTACAACAATTGATTATCCATGATAATGAGACATTTAGGAGAGCTTATGAGGTTTCTTCTTCTACACCTTCTAATCTAGAGGCTCAAGTATCATTTCTTGTTTCCAAGCGAGTGAATTTGATTTTGCCTAATGTGCTTGGTTCCCAAAATTGGTAGCAAGTGTGTTCTTTATGTTTCCAATTAGGTCATTCTATAGAGATGTGTTAATGCAATGCAATAGGGAGTTCTTATGAGCAAGTTAACATAGTAAGAAACTTCAATAAACCAAAGAATGATCGTATTCAAACACTTAGAATCCCGGTTGGAGAGATCAACCAAATTTTCGGTGAAGTTTCTGAAAATCAACAAGCTAATCAACCAAGAAATTTTAGCCAAGACAATTATCAACAATTTCAATTTCAACAATCAAAGAATCATCAAGGAGTGGCAATATCTCAACACAACCAATCCGAGTTGGAGAGATCACTTGAATTTTTAGTGGAGTTTCTGAAAATCAACAAGCTAATCAACCAAGAAATTTTAGCAAAGACAATCATCAAGATTTTCAATTTTAGCAATCAAAGAATCGTCAAGGAGTGGCAATATCTCAACAGAAGCAATTTGTCGTTGACAACTCAATGATGAACTCATTTACAAAGACAATAAACAACCTCTCCAAAATCACACTTCAATTGGCTCAAAGTCAACAAGCCTTTCAACAATAATCCCAATTGCAAGCTAGCAATCTTGAGGTTTTTATGCAACAATTGGAGAAGCAAGTAAGTCAATTGGCAAGTGTGATAGCAAAAAAAGAGCAAGGCAAATTTTTTGGTCAACCACAAGTCAATCCTAGGCCACTAGAAGAAGCAAAGCCTATCACAACTGTAAGAAGTAGTAAAGTGATTGACGACGAGGTTATAAGTGATGAATCAAGTGAAGAATCTAATTTTGGGAATCCATGAATCAATTCAAGGGTAACAAGTTGGTAAGGAAAAGAAGAATAAAGTTAGGCAAGGATTGGAAAAGGATGTTGCTTGGAATAAAGAGAAAAGGTTATTTTGGACTTTCGAACCACCACCATATATGCCACCACCATCCTTTCCTCAAAGAAAGATCCTTATGAAGATGCAATATTGGAGCAATCCAAGAAGGTGGCCATCAATATACTGTTTGATTTAGGAAAATGCTTTAAGAAGTAGTGGGTGAAGAAGTCAGTGCGATTTTGCAGCAAGAGTTCGCACCAAAACTCAAGATCCAAGGAAGTTCACTATTTCTTGCATTTCAGGAGATAAAATTTTTAATGGATGTTTGCTTGATCTTGGTGCCTCCATTAACTTAATGCCTTATTCTATGTTTGTAGCACTTAATCTTGGTAGATTGAAGCTGACAGCCATAGCCATTCAACTTGCGGACAAATCAATCAAGTATCTAGTTGGAATGCTAGAAGATGTACCTATACCCATCAAAGTTAAGGATCTTGTGCTATATGCAAATTTTATGGTGATGGAAGTTAAAAATGATTGTAAAGGAGATGATTTGCCTACTCTTCTCGAAAAACCATTCATGGGAACCATAGGAGCGAAAATCAATGTCAAGGCGTACCCTGTGAAAGAAGGGAATTTAAGCTGTTTGACACATTGAAATTGCCGAGTGAAGAGGGTGAATGCTATTTTGTGGTACTAATGATGATGGAGTTCAAGTCTTATTAGATTGACATAACATCAGAAAGTCTTTAAAGACCCATAAGTTAGATGTTTTTCAAGTATTGGAGCCCTTTTAACTATTTACATGTCTACATTGTGTTTCATTTATATATTAATCTTAATTATATTTATTACATCTTTGCTTTGGAAAAACTTTTCCTAGTTTCAGTAGAAAGATCAATCTATCTGCCATAATTATGTGACTAACCAGAGAATTATTGGCAACACCAAATATATTTTCCATAACTAAGATGATCTATGAATCTAAAATGAGCAAATAAAAGTAGTGATGAGATAAATTCTGAAGAGTCTGGAAAGAATTTGAAATAGAATTAGGCCTCTAGTCTTTAGTTGCCAAGTTTCACTATTGGAATTCAAATTTTCTTCTCTTTTGCCTTTAGGGTTCTTGAATTAGCTTTGGTTTTCTTTGTTTTAGAGTTTTCTCAAGATCAAGTTTGTCTTCGAAAGGAGTAGTTTGGTTTACACATGACTTTTGAAGGAAGGAACGATGTGGTTTACTTTTAGTATTGTGGTACACTTTTTGCCACTTACTAAGCTAGATACATTGATATAGAATTCATCAAACACAAAAACAGAGCAAAGGACAGCAAACATGTTTAATGTGCCCCTGTTTATTATTATTATTTGAAAACAGAGATAATAATGGGCAATTAATAGCATTTAGGTTGTTGAGGATATTAACAAAATATTAAGATAAAAATTAGTTTGATGGTTGTATCTTTATATGTGAAAAGACAAAAACTCAAAAAATATAAATCCAACAGTCAAGTGGCAATGTAATGTTGTACCTCTAAACCAATGGTGTCTTGATGTTCATAACATTGTTATAGAAACTTTGAAATATCCAAACCTTCACGTTTTGGAAGATTACGTGTTGAAAATAGCTATGTTTGTCTGCATTTTAATCTTTGCATAATATTTTCTATAACAACATAGCAAGGTTAACATCAATAATAAGACGTAGGTGGCAATGTCCCCAGAGAAGGAGATTACAAAGCTGAGTAAATAGGATCATGCTATGTTTGCACCCTAAGAAAATGAAGTCCTTGGTGTGAGAAAATAAGCTATATCTTTTTTGTGTGCGTTGGCTTGAGATAGACAACAAACCAATCAAGAGGTCATGATTAATAATGTTTTTGATATCGACTTGTATTCGTATACTACATGACAAAATAAAAGCCACAAAAGTATTTCACTCAAAACTAGATTTTAAACAAGATCCATTATAGAATTTTACTTTCAAAAAGCACATATAAAAGCTTGCATTTAGTCATCAACAGGTGGCGTTTCCTTCTTAAGAGGTTTATTTGAAAACAAAAAACATATGAAAGCTGGTGCATGTTCTTTTGGGCATAACATATTTCATCCCAACACCTAATCTAATAGTGCCCCTAAATACTTTAAGTTCAGGCTTTGATGGATTTGGGAGGTGTGTTTGTTATGAACTTCCATGAGGTATTCCTCACGGCATTATATTCTCTTGGTCTTGCTACCTCTTCTATAGGTACAACATTCGTAATTTCCTCGACGTCCTTTTTTTGTAAGTTTCACAGTTAGAGAGCCAATATTGTTGTCTAAATTCACATTATCCCCTTGTCTGAAAAGCCATGCTAGCGCTAGCTGTGCAGGGGTGCATTTGTGCTTCTTAGCGAGCTTTTCTACGTGAGTATAAATGCTCTTGTTCTTCTCTAGATTCTCTCCCACAAATAGGATGTGAGATCTTATAGAAAGATACAAGGAACATTTTAATAAGCTTTTGGACAATTAGAACATTAATCTCAAATATGATCGGAAAAGTATTATAGAGTGAAAATCTTTTATATAATCACTCTATTGTAAAAAAAAATCGTGGATATAAACATTGATGAAAAACATACCAAAGAGCTATCAGGAGGCAAACTTTCCACAATAGCTTTGCTAGCAAAAAACCCATGACCAACAGCATCGTATGATACTATTCCAATACCAAGCTCCCTGCATACTTGAATGAATCAAGATGACAACCTTATATTTCTAGAAGTATATAAAAATTATACTTGCATTACATAGTAAAAACAAATTGCCCAAATAAACCTTAATATTTAAGGTTATGGTTACCTGCTAAAAGGCATTATCTCTTCTTCGATATCACGACTCTAAAGGGACCATTCCATTTGCACCGCTGTAATGGGATGCTCTACATGTGCCCTCCTAATTGTGTCCGGGTTAGCCTTAGACATTCCAATGTACTTGATTTTGCCTTCTTCCACCAGCTTCTTAAGTTCGCCAATCTATAATCATTGAAAAAGATATATAGTTTTTAACATGTGAAAATGGGTTCTTAAGCTTACAATTATTAGGTATAGGTGGAAGAGAAAGAGATCCACTTACATGAAGAGATAATGTAGATTGAAGTTTACAATTATTAGGTATAGGTGGAAGAGAAAGAGATCCACTAACAGTGTCTTCTATGGGAATTGATGTGTCTATTCTATGCAGATAATACAAATCAATATAATCCACATCAAGATTCTTTAGGCTAGCTTCACAATGTGAGCGCATCCACTCAGGGTACCATTCACAATCATACCATTAGGTCCAAATCCTGCAATGCCACTCTTTGAGCCTATTTCCTCTTGCTAACTGCTTCAAGGCCTGAAAGGTGTTAAGCATAAACAAAACTTTTTTTATTATCAGCCAATTAATTATGAGTAAAAGTAGTTGAAAATTTGAAATATTTTGAATAGTCAATATTATATATAAATTCATAAAAGAGAGACATTCACCTATGCAATCACTTGTTATGTTCCATATACATCAGCTGTGTCAAAGAAAGTGATTCCTCTATTCAAAGCATGCTTTAATAATGCTATTCCATCCTCTTATGAGGTTTTAGGATTAAAAGGTCTGGACAACTCCAAATATTCTAACTCGAGCTTTGAGACCTAAAATTAATAGATCATTAGAGAAAAAAGAAATTTGACAAGGAAAATCTAGAATCTCTCAATTTTATCATTTATAATTTGCCAGCGAAAGGTTTTAACATACAAGAATTACGTTATGAATGCAAAGCTTACATCTTAACCAACATGGAAAATAAAGTAGGACTATTGCATAATGTTCTATTATCTACCTTCTTGGTCTTTGCACATATGGAAAATATCTCGCATTGTAAAAATGAAAAAAAAGTTGAGCAAATAAAAGAGAAGTTTGGGGTATATGTACATACCTCAAGTCCTTGGCTTCCTAGTTTCACTCTTGGAACATGAATTTTCCTGTCTTCTGCCATCTTTAAGTTGTAACTTGGCTTTTCTTAGCTTCAGTTTTCCTAGTGTCTTGCATATATATATACACACACACACATATAAAGTTATTCAATTGAATTAAATGTGTCCAAATATTGACTTATATGTATCAATGTATTGTAATTATTACATTAAGAGACGCAAGGTAGCTGAATTATGTTGACTATTATGTTTAAAATAGATGAACTGAAGTGGCCATTCTCTCCAAAGATGAATTATTAGAATTATATATATATATATGTTTACATATGATTAGTTAATTCATCTTAAATTGTGACTTGATAATTACATTGAGAGAGGTTAGGCAACTGAATTATGTTGACCATTATATTTAATATAGATGAATAAAGTTTACCTTTGACTAAAAGATGAATTCTTATGATTAAATATGTATATAATTAATTGATTGTCTCTAAAAGATAGTAATTTAAACCTTCAAGATAAAGTTTTTGATGCTTTCCTCTGGATAAGGTTTTAATCATATTTCGTTTACTTATATTCATTCATTTTTTTTTTTTAAATTTCTGGGAAAGATTTTTATGAGCCAAGACTGTTGTGAGTCGTAAATGAAACTAAAAAAAACATTTATTATTAATTTCCTCAATTGAGGTCTCTATGTTTCCATGTATTTCTTGTGATTTTCTTTTCTTCTTTCATAAAGTCGTCTTGCTATGAAGTTGTTACCGCCCCTAAATTTTGTTTATTTAATGAAACAATATAATGTTGGGATTGTAGTTCTCTTTGTAGGAAATGCAAAAAATTTCGATGTTTTAACAATTAAGAAAAGAGGAGTTATCAAAGTGATTGTTACAACAATTTTAATATCGTGTCATAAATGTTGGCACCATTTAATGCTGCATTTTAGACATTGCTGATCATTCTTTCTTTTGTTCTAATTATATGTTACTTCATTATTATTGACTTTTTTTACATGATCTTTGACTTGGATTTTATAGGTAGCACCAAAATATGCTTTTATTTTTCCATATAATTATTTCTAGCTGAATGATTTGTTTTCCCTTTACCTGTTCTAATTTTAATTTTTGTGGAGAAATAAAAATGATGTTCCTTGGGTACCTACAAAATGCTAAGCAATTTAACCATATGGAGTAGTACATGTATTTAGAGAGAACAAACCTTATGAATCCCGCACTACATCAAACCATAAAAGCATACAGATGTGTGAGATGCAAAACATGGATTTGCTGGAGCAGAAGATGAAATAAGAGAGATGCGTGCGTCTATTTGAGTGTTTACATTAAGTGTAAATACTTGTACTAATTTATTGTACGGGTGATTGTTTTCCTTGCGTGTATAATAACACTTATACCATTCTTATTTATAAGTTATTTTATTTCATTTATTAAATTAAAGAGTGTGCAATTTATTTTTTTCTATAATTTGGTATCAAGACCTCCACGTATTCGTAACAAGTAATATTAGAGATTATTCATGTGAATAGTAAGTTATGGGTTGAATACGATGCTATTCATATAAATGTCTGTTGGGTTAAAATATTTTCATTTTAAAATAGTTGATAAACTCTATCGATTATGGGAGGAAAGGGATTTACACCTTGAAATTTTTGCTAACTTGGTTTCTACTTTACGTTATAAAAAATGTAGTCTTAAAAAATATTTTACCTAAATTTGCATAATTGATATTAGGATTTTTTTAGAAGCATAGGAGTTCTCATTTCCTAGATGTATTAATTTATGTATAACTCTTGCATAATAGTTCAAAGAATTAATAAACTAAAGAATTAAAGCTTTTAAAATTATAGCATGAAAAGGTTTTAATTTGCTCACATTTTATTGATAATGTTGGTTTTATTGAATATAAGATTGCTATGTTGTGTTATTATTTTTCACAGGAATGCAATATTCTACCACCAATACATTGGCACCTTGATGTTCATAACATTGTTATAGAAAATTTGAAATTTCCAGATCTTGGTTTAGTTTAAGTATTCCAATTCACATTTTGGTAGATTATGTGTTGTAATAGCTTTGTTTGTCTGCATTTCAATCTTTGCATAATATTTTCTATAAAAGCATAGCATGGTTAACATCAATTAAAAGACGCAAGTGGCAATGTCCTCGGAGGAGATTACAAAGTTGTGTAATTAGGATCATGCTATCTTTGCACCCAAAGAAATGAAGCCCTTGGTGCAAGAAAATATGCTATATGCTTTCTTTGTGCACTGGCTTGAGATAGATAACAAACTGATCAAGAGATCATGATTAACAATTCTTGTGATATCAACTTATATTTGTTTACTACATGATGGAACAAAAGCCACGAAATTCTTTCACTCAAAACTAGAACTTAAAAGAGATCCATTATAGAATTTTATTTTCACAAGGCACATATAAAAAGCTTGCATTTATTCATCACATAGTCCAACATATATGGCAGTTGGTACATTTATTTATCAACCGATAGCGTTCCCTCCTTAAGAGGTTTATTTGAAAACAAAAAAGATATGAAAGCTAGCACATGTTCTTTTGTGCATAACACATTTCATCCCAATACCAAATCTAATAGTGCCCATAAATACTTTAAGTTTGGGCCTTAATGGATTTAGGAGGAGTGTTTTTTATGAACTTCCACGAGGTGTTCCTCACAGCATTGTATTCTCTTGGTCCTGCCACCTCATCTATGGGTACAGCTTTCGTAATTTCCTCGACATCCTCTTTTGTAAGTTTCACAGTTAGAGAGCCAATATTGTTGTCTAAGTTCTCTATCTTAGTTGTGCCTGAAAATGAAAGCAAATCAACAGAAAATAATGTTGCCAATTCATCTTCGTTGGCTACATTTCGAAACAACTGTACATATTTCTCTAAAGCACTACTTTTAATGTTTGCAACGTTTTTTTCACATAGGATAGTAGAAATAAATAGTCATTCAAGCTAGTGAAGACAAAAAAGAAAATAATCACCAGGAATAGGAAACAACATCATCCCCTTGTTTGAAAAGCCATGCCAGTGCTAGTTGTGCAGGAGTGCATTTGTACTTCTTGGCGAGCTTTTCTACACGAGTATAAATGCACTTGTTCCTCTCTAGATTCTCTCCCACAAACCTAGGATGTGAGATCTTATAGAAAGATACAAGGAACATTTTAATAAGTTTTTAGACAAACAGATCATTAATCTCAAATACGATTGGCAGAGTATTGTAGTGTGAAAATCTTTTTGCATAATCACTATATTGTCAAAAAATCATGGGTACAACCATTGATGAAAAACATACCAAAGAGCTATCAGGAGGCAAACTTTCCACAATAGCTTTGCCAGCAAAAAACCCATGACCAACAGCACCGTATGATACTATTCCAATGCCAAGCTCCCTATATACTTGAATGAATCAAGATGACAGCCTTATATTTATAAAAACATATAAAATTTACACTTACGTTAAATAGTAGGGACAAATCGCCCAACAAACCTTGATATTTAGGGTTATGGTTACCTGCAAAGAGGTACTATCTCTTCCTCAATATCACGACTCCAAAGGGACCATTCCATTTGCACCGCTGTAATGGGATGCACTGCATGTGCCCTCCTGATTGTGTCCGGATTAGCCTCGGACATTCCAATGTACTTGATTTTCCCTTCTTCCACCAGCTTCTTAAGTTCGCCAATCTATAATCATTGACAAAGAAATATACTTTTTGACACGTGAATATGGGTTCTCAAGCTTCCAAAGAGATGATACAGATTGAAGTTTGCAATTATTAGGGTATAGGTCTAAGAGAAAGAGATCAACTCACAGTGTCCTCTATGGGAATTGATGTGTCTATTCTATGCAGATAATACAGATCAATGTATTCCACATCCAGATTCTTTAAGCTAGCTTCACAATGTGAGCGCATCCACTCTGGGGTACCATTCGCAATCATACCATTAGGTCCAAATCCTGCAATGCCACCCTTTGTGCCTATTTGTATTTTTTCTCTTGGTAACTGCTTCAAGGCCTGAAAGGTGTTAAGCATAAACAAAACCTTTTTTATTATCAGCCAATTAATTACGAGTAAAAGTAGTTGAGAATTTGAAATATTTTTAATAGTCAATATTATATATAAATTCGTAAAAGAGAGACATTCACCTTTGCAATCACTTGTTCTGTTCCATACACATCAGCTGTATCAAAGAAAGTGATTCCTCTATTGAAAGCATGCTTTAATAATGCTATTCCATCCTCTTCTGAGGTTTTAGGGTTAAAAGGTCCGGACAACTCCAAACATCCTAACCCGATCTTTGAGACCTAAAATTAATAGATCATTAGACAAAAAAAGAAATTTGACAAGGAAAATCTAGAATCTCTCAATTTTAACATTTATAATTTGGCAGCGAAAGGCTTTAACATACAAGAATTTCGTTGTGAATGCAAAGCTTACATCTTAACCAACATGGAAAATAAAGTAGGACTATTGCATAATGTGCTATTATCTACCTTCTTGGTCTTTGCACATAAGGAAAATATCTCGCATTGTAAAAATGAAGAAAAAGTTGAGCAAATAAAAGAGAAGTTTAGGGTATATGTACATACCTCAAGTCCTTGGCTTCCTAGTTTCACTCTTGGAACATGAATTTTCCTGTCTTCTGCCATCTTTAAGTTGTAACTTGGCTTTTCTTAGCTTCAGTTTTCCTAGTGTCTTGCATATATATACACACACACACACACACACACATATAAAGTTAGTTCAATTGAATTAAATGTATCCAAATATTGACTTATATGTATCAATGTATTGTAATTATTACATTAAGAGACGTAAGGTAGCTGAATTATGTTGACTATTGTATTTAAAATAGATGAACTGGAGTGTCCAAAGATGAATTATTAGAATTATATTATATATATGTATACATATGATTAGTTAATTCATCTTAAAATGTGCCTTGATAATTACATTGAGAGAGGTTAGGCAACTGAATTATGTTGACCATTATATTTAATATAGATGAACAAAGTTTACCTTTGACTAAAAGATGAATTCTTATCATTAAATATGTATATAATTAATTGATTGTCTCTAAAAGATAGTAATTTAAACCTTCAAGCTAAAGTTTTGGATGCTCTCCTCTGGATAAGGTTTTAATCATATTTTGTTTACTTATATTCATTCACTTTTTTTTTTTTTTTTTTTTCAATTTCTGGAAAAGACTTTTATGAGCCAAGATTGTTGTGAGTCGTAAATGAAACTAAAAAAAAACATTTTTTAATTCATTTTCTCAACTGAGGTCTCTATGTTTCTATGTATTTCTAGTGATTTTTTTTTCTTCTTTCATTAAGTCGTTTTACCATGAAGTTGTCATGCTCCTCATATGTTGCCGCCCTTAAATTTTTTTAATTTAACGAAACAATATAATTGTTGGGATTGTAGTTCTCTTTGTACGAAATGCAAAAAATTTGGATGTTTTAACAATTAAGGAAAGAGGAGTTATTAAAGTGATTGTTACAAGAATTTTAATATGGTGTCATTATGTTGACATTGCTACAAGTCAAAATTTAATGGGAGTACCATTTATGTTGCATTTTAGACATTGCTGATCATTCTTCTTTTTTTGTTCGTATATGTTACTTCATTATTATGAATTTTGTGGAGAAATAAAATGATGTTCCTTTTGTACCTTTAAAATGCTTGGAATCACATGGAGCGGTACATCTATTTAGAGAGTACAAACCTTATAAATCCCATATTGAAGCCCTAACAACTTTGAACGAAGAAAATTTGTTTTTTAGCCTAAAAATTGAAAGTATTTTCAATATCTTAGAATCACTGCCAACACAATTCTAGAATTTTCCAGACGCATCAAATTCAAATTATCTTCTAACTCTCAGGAAAACTTCTAGCTTAAGTTTTTATATTCAAGCAAATTTGAGTATAATCAGCAAACAATTCCTGAGGGAGTGTTTACATTGAGTGTAAACACTGGCATCAATTTATTGTACGAGTGATTGTCTTCCTTGCGTATGTAACGCTTATACCATTCTTATTTATAAGTGGTTCTATTTTTTTTCTTGAATTAAAGACTGTACAAATTATTTTTCTGTACAATTTGGTATGAAGATCTCCACGTATTCGCAACAAATAGTATCAGAACTTGGTTCGTACAAGAGAGTATTCATGTGAATAATGAGTTACGAGATGAATAATTGTGAGGCTACTCGTATAAATGTCTGTTGGGTTAAATTATGTTCATTTTAAAATAATTTGTAAATTCTATCAATTATGGTAGGAAAGAGATTTCCAGCTTGAAATTTTTGCTAGCTTGGTTTCTACTTTGTTTTATAGAAAATGTAGTCTCAAAATAAAAGATTTATCTAAATTTGAGTAATTGATGCTAGGATTTTTTAGAATTATAGGAGTTCTCATTTCCTAGATGTATTAATTAATGTATAACTCTTGCATAATAGTTCAAAGAATTAATAAGATAGATTCGTACGTTGAATGAAATCCAGATTTCAAATTACTAGCCAATTGATATACCAATTTAATTAAAATTTGCACAAACAATTATAAATAAGTAATAAGAGTAAAGAAGGAAGATATACAAATTTTTAATATGGTTTACATTTTCCCAATCCTTAATCAACCCACATCTAAGGGTCATACTCAGAGAAAAATAATCCACTAAAAAATAATTGATTATAAACACCAATAGACTAATACAAATGATAAACTTCCTCTGTGTTATCGCTATCTTATCAAACCTTCTTAAATGACCTTATTTTATAAGATCCCTTCGCTTTAGATATTGTTGAACTTCCTTTAACAAGCTGACTACTAAGTTCTTCTCTCAAACAACACACACTACATTGCCTCGATATCTGCAAGAAAAACTCTCGAACTCTTTTTTCACAAACACTAAATCGGCTTCAATGAAACAATCACACAATATAATCTTCTGCCGTATCACAGTCCCTCAATCAATTGGCTTTTATATCTTCTCAAACAAAAAACCTAATCCTAGAAGGAATATTATATTTTCGTAATATACTTAGGTAAACACAATTCTCAATAGAAAAGAATCCTCCCTTTACAAAGATTCGTTGTTTCCACAAATTTCTATTTTTGTAGGACTTCTTCACCAATTGCCATATAATGCCAAATAAGAGTCCTGACAATCTCCCCTTTTGGCATTATTTGGCAAAACTCAACCAAGGTGGCTACTAATAATTCCATGACTAACATTAGAACCTGCAAAAATAAAAATGTGGAACAAGAATGGTAATGAAAAGCAAATAAACAAAGAGACTTAGAGTTTCATGAGTAAGCAAAATACTCCCTGTAATTGCATGAACTACCTCGGAGTTCAACAATCAATGCTACACAAAACACAAAACCATTATAGCAAGCCAAAAGGAGTGCCAAAGTATAACTGAAATGCAGTTAGCAAAACAAGAAAATTAAATAAAGAAAACTAAAGACGATGACTCAAACGATCGAGAGGCACAAAAGGATTAGATGCTCTTTTCCTTGCAGAGCGGAATGAAGTAGAAGTTGGTATATCCAATGGACAAACAACTAGAGGTGATTGTGCAGCTGAAACATGTCCAGTAGCTTTAATCATATGTCGTAGAATGGTCTCTAGACTAGAAACACGCTATAGCATTGTGTCTTGCTGTTGTAATATCAAAGCTTGACTGTTAGCAAGATGTGGTAGCTGGTTACATACAAAAATCTGCCAATCTGAACCAATGCGAGCTATATCTTCTTGCTGAGATGACTGAGTTGGTTGGGCTCCCGATGATTGAGCCTAAATGTTACGCTAGGAGGTCGAGTCTTCACTATATTTTAGATAGACCCAAAAACTTCAGGATTGCTGACAAGTTCTCTAATTCAGCTTGAATGGTGTATTGGTGCATCAATAACTTATAGATCAACCAAATCCTATGAATGTGATTTTTCAAGAGCTTATAATTCTTCTGCCATTTCTTGTTGCCAAGCAGGGTTAGAACTAGTGTCATAATAAAATTGAGGCTCATATAATGAAAGAGTAGTAGAAAAACAATGATAATTTCGAAGTCTAATCGGATGTTCTCTTACCTCAGTAGAGTGACGAGGTAGGGGAGGAATATTAGTGGACAAAGAAGAAACAATAGAGCTGTTAGATGTAGATTCAGAAGACAAAGTCATCAACTTAGGAGTAGATGACAATGTATAGGACATAGCTGCATGAAGCTCATGTAAGGAATCTATATTAAGAAACAAATCTACAAATTTATTAGTTAAGAAAAGAGTAATGTGAGACTTAGAACGAAAGTTGGAAAGAGAAGAAAACATTTTGTGTTCCCAAAAAACTACATGACAAGATATACGAAGCTTATTAGACACAGGATCCCAACACCTATAACCTTTATGTTCAACTCCACACCTTAGAAGACAACAAAGACTAGCTCTAAGTTCTAATTTCATGTACTCATGAGGTTCAAGAAGAACAAAACAGGCACAACCAAAACTTTAAGAAGACTATAATCCGGTGGAGTCCCATATGACCGTTTATAAGGAGATTAATTAGCAATACGAAGGGAAGTATCAAATTGATAGTATAACTAGCCGTAAGCGCAGCTTCCCCCCAAAAACCTTCTAGACAAGAGACAAAGATAACTAGAGCATGAGCTGTTTCAAGAATATGTCTGTGCTTTCGTTGGGCTTTACCATTTTGTTGAGAGGTGTCAGGATACGATCAACGACAAAGAGTTCCATTATTTTGAAGAAGTTGTAAAAACTCAGAGTTCTTGTATTCCATAACATTATCAGTGCGAAAAACTTTAATAAAATAGGAAAATTAGGTTTGAATCATTTTAGCAAAGTCATGATAAATTTTAGCCAACTCTAATCTATACTTCATAAGATAAATCCAAGTATAGTGAGAATGATCATCTATGAAAATAACAAAATACTTAGAGCCTCTCATCGTTGCAGTAGGTGAGGGACCCTAGATATCAGAATAAACTAGATTAATTGGAGTAAGAGAAATAAAGTCACATTTATAAAAAGGAAGAGCAGTCTGCTTTACTAAATGACATGATACACATTCAATCTGGTCTTGTGATATAGTTCCCAAAATACTAGTATAAACTAATGAATGAAGATGATTAGGTGACATATGACCCAGACGAGAATGCTAAAGACTTAAAGAAGGAACTAAAGTTGTAGACGTAGCAAACCGGGAAATGGAGTTATAATTGGATGGAAGATAGAGATTGATGAACTCAAACAAACATCCAATTTTGTGACCTATCCCAAGCGTCTGACCTATCTTTGGATCTTGTGCATGACAACCAGAAGCAATGAAAAGAACATAAAGACTAAGATCAAAAAATTGGCCAACAGACAAAAGATTAAGGGTAAGTTTAGGAACAGGAAAAGTATTAGGTAATAAGAGATGGGATAAAGAGACATAACCTAGATGACTTACATGTATGGTAAATCCATTTGCAGTTTGAATAAAATGTAAAGTATGTGAAGTGAATTTAGAAGAAAATATAGTAGAATCTGTAGTCATATGGTTAAAACAGGCAAAATCAAAATACCAAGAAAATTTACCTAAAGGAACTGATGAAGCAGTAATGGAAGGATTACCGAATTGTTGTAAAAGTTGATAAAGTAAAGATGCTAAATCATATGTGGTAAGAGATATGGAGGCAGAGCAGTCATCAGCAATAGCAACAGATAGTTGGGTAGTATGCTTTGGTTTCCCTTTGCTTGGAGAATTTCCCTCAAAATGCTTATGACCAACTATTCGATAAATCTTACATCTTCTATAGGACAATTAAGAACTAAATGTCTAGCCTTACGACAATACTTACAGGTACGAGCATCTTGAGAGACTAATGAAGTGGCTAGAGCAGTATTAGTGCGAAGCAAATGGAGTAGTGCAAGATGAGATTCTTTTGAGACAAGCATGTCAATTGCCTCATCAAGAGTAGGCAATGGTTTTTAGTTAAAAAGTAAGGTTCGAGTAGGCTCAAAAGTATCTTGTAAAGCCATAAAAAATATCATCAATCGTTATTGGTCACTATAGACTACAAATTTCTCTGCACCTTCAGAATTTGTCCATTTAAACTTTGAGAGTAATAACTGATCCCATAAAAACTGTATCTAAGAGTGAAAGCCAGAGATAGTTTGGTTGGATTCTTGACACATCTGATGAAGTTTGCAAAGAATCTAGTATTGATGTAACAAATCAGTGGCAGTGTAGTGATGGGCAAGGAAATCCCACAATGCTTTGGCTATTGCAATTCTTCCAAACTACAGGTGAATAAATAGAACAGGAGTATTCTGAAACCAAGTAATTATCTAAAGATTTTTGCTATCCCATTCTTCCAATCGATAAGCAAACTTCTCATTAGTCTTAGTTTTTGTTTTAACAAGTTCAGCAACATGACTAGTTGACATAGCGCCATAGCCGTTGTCCATTGAAAAAGTTAGAAATAGCTTGAGCCTATAATACATAATTATGCCCATCCAATTGAATGTGAATGGGGTAAGAAATATCTAATTTATTCATGATAAAAATGAACATAAAGCAATAGTCAGAAAAGAAATTACTAATGTACAGAATCGGACGTGAACTCTATCAGCTAGCTGATGGCCAGAAAACAACAATGGCGACCAAAGAAACACTGAATAGAGGCTAGTAAAGCGAATGAGACCGGTAGTGATGACCCACCTGCCGGAAAATGGTAGAATCAGAGAAAAGAAGATATTATGTTGACCGTACTTTGACCAAGACTGAATTTGGCCAGAAATTGGGAATGGACGACACAGAGGTGATGGCTGGTTGGTTCTGAGTCAAGTAGTGGTAGTTGTGACACTATACTCATCGGTGATGAACGGGATCGGCAAGAAACAGTAGTGGCAATACGGGCTTCAGAACGTAGCAGTGTAGTAAACGAACGACACGTTTTGATGCTATAGGGTTGGGTAGTGTAGCAAATGGTTGACAAAAACGGTGGCACATGAGATGCACACGTGGCTGTTGAATGATGGTGCATGAGATGCATGCGCAGCTAGATGGTGGACAATGAGGAGGCCAAAACTAAAGAATAAGCCAAGAAAGTCACAAAATCTGACGCTAAAAAAACAAGGATAGAATGAACCAAAGGAATCAAGAAACTAAGGCTGAAAAACTCTGCTCTAATACCATGTGAAGAAAAATGTTTTATATTTCTTAAATTGTATTGTACATAGGTAGCCTTTATATTTACAAAGTAATAAGAAAAGTAAAGAATATAATACAATTAATTACAATAAATATGGAAACAAATCAAAAGAAATGAAAGGAAAAAAATCAATAATTAAGTAAATTGATATAACAGAATCAAGGTAAAATCAGCCTTAACTTGCTGTATCATTATCAATGAGGACGGAGATTAGATCATGTTCATCTATGTCATTGTTGCCAAAGTATTGATTTACATATGCAGGCAAATAAAACAAACATCTTATTACGCACATATACCCGATGATACGAGTATGAACTAACAATGTTTACATCCATAGATAAATTGGCATAAAATTCATACACAATTGGAAGAACCAATTGGCCAACTCGTGAAACACTTCCAATAAGATTTTTCTTCTTTAGGATGTCAATTACCCCACAACTTCAAAATTGGTCTAATATCACAAGCGTTTTACACACAAACTTCCTCTCATTCATACTGCACATAATGCTTGATTACATTGGCTAAAAATAACAATCTGAGAAAGGTACAAAATCGTGTTTTAACTTGCCTTCTTCAATAGCTTTGGCCTTTTTGATATGTGAGTTTGAAACTGAATGACTTGAGATTAAAGACTAAGATGAAGCATCGACCAAGGAATTTGTCTCACTGTTTGATTCAGAGTCACGAATAACACCTTTTATCACTTCAGAGGATGGTGGTGGCTTTGAAGGAACCACAAAATTTCGCTTATGTGGTGGTGTTGGAAGAGTGGCCATTCATTATGACGACCAACAAGGTAACAAATTCCTCTTCTTTGGTTGAGAAGCATCTATGACGATAGCCAAAGGTTTGGTAGATAGAGCAGTAAGAGGATTATTTCTTGTCCTGACCATGTTGGAAGTTGAACTATACAACAAAAGAAGAAAGCAAAAACTGAGTTATGGAAAGAAAAAAATGAGAGAAAACGAAGAAAGATGAAAGTCGATCTAATTTCAATTTTTCCCAAAATTTAAAGTAGCTTACATCGATTAACCTTTTTTTTGGATAATTTCAATCAACTCCTTGACAAGGTAAATTACACTAAACACCTTAAAAGTCGTTTCTCAGTCAAAGTTTGTTACCAAAAAAATATTATAGGGACCCTATATAAAACATAAATTTAATGAAAGCTCAAATTTAAAAAATACTGTTATGGCCTTATAAATCCGCGCACATTTTCAACCAGTCCCACGCTCTCCAAATTTTAGAAATTAATCTTCGAGCACAACAGATGCAAAATCATGCATAAACACCCAGAAAATAAAGTAGGAAATCACAAAAGGCCTTAATCTGGACACATGTTGCAGTTAGGTCCAGAAAAAACAAAAGAACCAAATTTGTGTCACCATGTTTTCTAAAACTTTTCTTCACCTCATCATGCATGAATATGCAATATTTAAGACTTGAATAGCTTTGCACCATAAGATATACCAAATACCATATTCACTAGTCCTATTCACAAAACGAATAATTCTTTTAACCGTAGATAAATGTGACTCCTTAGGGTATAATTCCTATTCACAGAATGAATAATTCCAATGTACTTGATTTTCCCTTCTTCCACCAGCTTCTTAAGTTCACCAATCTAAAATTATTGAAAAACAAATATACTTTTTGACACGTGAAAATGGGTTCTCAAGTTTTCAAAGAGATGATACAGATTGAAGTTTGCAATTATTAGGGTATAGGTCTAAGAGAAATAGATCAACTCACAGTGTCCTCTATGAGAATTGATGTGTCTATTCTATGCAGATAATACAGATCAAAGCATTCCACATCGAGATTACATAAAGTAAGACTATTACATAATGTTCTATTATCTACCTTTTTCGTGTTTTCACATATGAAAAATATCTCGCATTGTAAAAATGAAAAAAGAATTGAGCAAATAAAAGAGAAGTTTGGGATATACGTATATACCTCAAGTCCTCGGCTTCCTAGTTTCACTCTTGGAACATGAATTTTCCTGTCTTCTGCCACCTTTAAGTTGTAACTTACCTTTCTTTGCTTTAGTTTTCCTATTGTCATGCACACACACACACGCACACACAAGCACACACGCACACACACACATATATATACACATATAAAGTTAGTTTAATTGAATTAAATGTATCCAAATATTGACTTAAATGTATCAATGTATTGTAATTATTACGTTAAGAGATGCAAGGTAGCTAAATTATGTTGACTATTGTATTTAAAATAGATGAATTAAATTGACCATTCCCTCCAAATATGAATTATTAGAATATTATATATATATATATATGTTTACATATCATTAGTTAATTCATCTTAAAAAGTGCCTTGATAATTACATTGAGAGATGTTAGGCAACTGAATTATGTTGATCATTATATTTAAAATAAATGAATTAAACTTATTGTTAGCTCAAAGGATGAATTTTTTAATATAGTATATATATATATATTATTTTGTTCAATTGAATAAATGATGCGAGCATTACATTGAGAGATGTGAGGCAGTTTAATTATTTTGACTGTTGTATTAAAATAGATGAATTAAACTAATAGTTGAATAGAGAGATGAATTCTTGGAATTAAGAGGTATATATATAATTAGATAGTTAGTTCAATTGAATAAAAGAAAGAGTGTCAAATTTAATTTTAATCGTTAAAAGTGTGTAAATCTAACGATCCACAAATAGTGTAAATATATGTACAAAAATATGATGTGGTCAACCCTTCCTACATATAAGACCAGATTACCCTCAAGATGCCCCAAATTCTTCAAAATTTTTACTGTAATATTTATATTTTTGACACATCTTTTACGTTTATATATAATTTAGCTCTACAGCTTTACAAAGTTATCAACTTAGCCATTAATTTATCAATTGCTTTTAAAATGTTAGCAAACTAACTTTATCTTTTAAATATTTGACCACTTTAGTTATCCATTTTTGGCTTATATATATATATGTTTCATTGTCATCTTTTTGGTCTTATTCTCCATTTGTCACATTAGATGTATATAGAAGGACAAATATGGTAGAACGACACATTCTCTATTTACTCAATAGAAAATTCCTAATGGTAGGATATTTTTGAGGTATTTTACTCTAACAAAAAGGTACTAAGCATAACATGTCTCTACCAAGCAGTGAAGTGTTTTTTTCCCTCAACAAACCAATGCATCTTTTAATAAGGTAGCAAATTTGGGCCTCCTACTTGAAGCTTTGTCAGTTATATTTGTAAGAACATGCACTTACTAGTGTTAGTGTCTTTCTGTTAGTTATCATTTGAATTAATTTCTTCTTGTTTTCTTCTAGTTAATTCAGATGAATAAAAATGTTTCTTGAAGGTAGTGACTAAAATGTATAAATCTAATGTGACCTAATAAGATGTAGCTTGAATTATGCTGACCATTGTATTTAAAATTAAAAAATTAAACTAATTTTCTAAATTATGATTGAAATCATCACAAACCTCCGTTTCCTCTTTTTTATTTCAATTTCTAGGATATTATATGGTGATTTTTTAACTTGTCAAATGGAAATAGAAACAGATAGCCCATTATTTCAATTCAATATGGCTAGGGACTTCAGCTAAATGAAATGTCTCTTAAGGATAGGAACTTATACGTAAAAAAAGTGATGTGATTGTTACATTGAGAGATATGAGACAGTTGAATTATGTTAACCATTGCATTGAGAGATTTATGGGAAAACAATTATGTTGACCACTACATTGAGAGATGTGAAGCAGCAAAATTATGTTGACCATGATATTTAAAATAGATGAATAAAATTAACTTTTCGCTAAAAGATGAATTCTTAGGATTATATACACATAATTAGTTGATTAAGTTGAATAAATTGTCTCCAAGAGACACAAACTTGAATGTGTAAATGAGATATGATTGTTTCATTGAGAGATGCAAGGCAGATTAATTATTTAGACTGTTTAAAATAAATGAATTAAACTAAAGTTGACTCGAGAGATGAATTCTTAGAATTAAGAGGTGTATATATATATTTGGATAATTAGTTCAATTGAATAAAATCTCTCTTGTAGACAATAACTTAAATGCATAAAGCTGATGTGATTGTTACATTGACAGATGCGATATAGCTTGAATTATGTTGACCATTATATTTAAAATTAATGAATTAGACCAATTTTTAAAAACTTGATTGAAATCATCACAAACCACCCTCTCTACTTTTCTATTTTAGCTTCTAAAATATTATAAGGTGATTTTTTTTTAACTTTTGATAATTTTTTAACTTGCCATATAAAAATAGAAAAAAGACAGACTAGAAAGAACATATCTTAAGTCAAAGCAATATACTTAGTTAGTTAGTTCAACTGAATGAAATGTCTCTTAAAGATCATAAGTTAAATGTAAAAAAAGTGTTGTGATTGTTACACTGAGAGATGTGAGACAATCAAATTATGTTGACCATTGCATTGAGAGATTCAAGTTAGCAAAATTGAATTGACCATTACATTAAGAGATGTGAGGCAACAAAATTATGTTGACCATTACAATTAAGGGGTATTATTACATACCTCCCCTGAGGTATTAATAACAATCACCTAGGTACAAGGTATAATGATTCTATCACTACCTCCCTTGGTGTTATAGTTGATTGTCAACTTTAAGGGCATAACTGTAAAAGCAATTAGATTTTAATTTTTGTTTTTTAGCTGAAAGAAACTAGAGTCTAATTCACAGAATTCGCACGCAAAGTTATGTTTCCATTTTTCTTGGCTTTGATCGATTTAAGAGAGATTCGGTAAGAAAAGTATATGGCATCTTTCAACAAATGGTGGGAAGGCTATAGAGCAATAGTTGAAGAAACCAGGGGAAGCAAAGGACCAATAAATAGCTATATGGGTTGCATAGAAGCTTTAGGAAATAGGGGGCATCTGTGGAAGATGGTAGCGGGACTGAGGGGAGAATGAATGAAAGGCCATGGAGAGATACCGTTTGTGATCCATGGATCTCTGATTAGGAAATCGTATTCAAGCTCCGTTGTCGTTGAGCGCAGAACTTTCAATTTCTTCTCGTGATGCCTATAAGTGGGTTTGTTCAAAGCCTTGGTTTTTTGAGTCCATCTTGTTTAATCCATTTCTAAACTAAAGCAATTTTAAATTAATCTACTCAAAGAGTGAATAAAATGATCAGGTGAAGAAGATTAACTGAGACATTAGGCTTTTGAACAATACATGAGTGGTGGTGGACGTGACTGGAGCTTTAGATGGTAGAATAGGCTGAAGCAAGAGATGCAAGTGGCTTTGAATAAACAATGAACTTGTTTGCTTGATTCATTAGAGAGAAGATAGAGAGCTTGTGGGTACATGATGTTTTATTGTGATGCATTTGTGTCCGTTGATTAGATCTTCTTTTTTGAGATTAACTGTCGTCAAAACTCAAAAGTTGGATTACCATTTTTCTTGCAAGCTGTAGCGTAGTTAAGGGTATTTCAATAATTTCGCACATTGGTGTTAGTGAAATAATGGTCAAGGTGAGGTAAGTGATAGAATCCTAATACTTTCTAACAAAGTGATAGTTATTGATACCTCAGGGGAGGTATATGATAATACCCTTTATATTTAAAATAGATGAAAAAAGTTTACCTTTGACTAAAGGACGAATTCTTATGATTAAATATGTATATAATTAATTGATTGTCTCTAAAAGATAGTAAATTAAATGTATAAATGCAAATGTTATTTTTACATCGGGAGATGCCAAGCAAATGCATTATGCGGACCCTAACATTTAAATTAATACTAAAATTGTTTTGCCAATTACGGAAATTTTCTCGACTTAATATTATTTAAACAGATAAATAAGAAGTACTAGATTACTAATTAAATTAAATTTAAGAGGAAATTAAAAAAAGGAGGTAATGAATTAAGTAATCGATATGGTAAAACTTAGGATTACAATTTTTCCTCAACACATCACTTGAATCCTTATTTCTCACTTAATTAATTAATTAATTTGAATTGTTAATTAAAAAATGCAAAAAATTTCGATGTTTTAACAATTAAAAAAAGAGGAGTTATCAAAGTGATCGGTACAACAATTTTAATATCGTGTCATAAATGTTGGCATTGCCACAAGTCCAAATTTAATGTGAGTACCATTTATGTTGCATTTTAGACATTGCTGATCATTCTTCTTTTTTGTTCTTATATGTTATTTTCTTATTATTGATTTTTTTTTTACAAGATCTTTGACTTGGATTTTATAGGTAGCACCAAAATATATTTTTATTTTCCATATAATTATTTCAAGCTGAATGATTTGTTTTCCCTTTACCTATTCTAATTTTTATTTTTGTGGAGAAATAAAAATTTTGTTCCCTGGGTACCTATAAAATACTTGGCAATTTAACCGTATGGAGTAGTACATCTATTTAGAGAGTATAAAGCTTATGAATCCCACACTGCGTCAAACTATAAAAGCATACAGATGTGTGAGATGCAAAACATGGATTTGCTGGAGCAGAAGATGAAATAAGAGAGATGCGTGCGTCTATTTGAGTGTTTATATTAAGTGTAAATACTTGTACTAATTTATTGTACGGGTGATTGTTTTTCTTGCGTGTATAATAATACTTATACCATTCTTATGTATAAGTTATTTTATTTCCTTTATTAAATTAAAGAGTGCGCAATTTATTTTTTTCTATGATTTGGTATCAAAACCTCTACGTATTCGTAACAAGTAATATCAGAGTCTAGTTCATCCAAGAGATTATTCATGTGAACGGTGAGTTATGGGTTCAATAATTGCGACGCTATTCATATAAATGTCTGTTGGGTTAAATTATGTTCATTTTAAAATAGTTGATAAATTCTATCAATTATGGGAGGAAAGAGATTTACACCTTGAAATTTTTGCTAGCTTGGTCTCTACTTTGCTTCATAAAAAATGTAGTCCTAAAAAAAATTGCCTAAATTTGAGTAATTGATATTAGAATTTTGTTAGAATTATAGGAGTTCTCATTTTCTAGATGTATTGATTTATGTATAAGTCTTGCATAATAGTTCAAAGAATTAATAGACTAAAGAATCAGAGCTTTTAAAATTATAGCATGAAAAAGTTTTAATTTGCTCAGATTTTATTAATAATGTTGGTTTTATTGAATATAAGCTTGCTTTGTTGTGTTATTATTTTCCACAGGATTGGAGAACTTAAGAAATTGGTGGAGGGCATGTGAAGCTTTTAAGGGTACATTTATAATGGAAGGCTTTGTGGGTGTAATCGTACTCTAGTAGTTATTATTTGTTAATTGTAATTTCATGAATTTTTAATTTGTTTTGCATTCTTGAAATTTTTTGAGAGTTAAAAGTCAACACTTCATTGTTTTATAAACTTTACTTAGAGAATTGTTGTACAAATTGTGACCTTCACCGTGTTAATAGAATTTTCACGTTTTATATTATTCGTTTTTTGTACTTTGAAAAAGCTTGTAAGAGATCATATCTTTGTTGCCTTTTATATGTGAAATAGAACCTAAATCACTTAAAGAAGTGATCTCATCTTTGTTGCCTTTTATATGTCATATAGAATCTAAATCACTTAAAGAGGTCAAAATAGGACAAAAATTAATTAGGTTGGAATTTTGATAAAATAATGTAAAAAATATGTGACAAATCTCATTGGAGAACTTGTGATATTATTATGTTAGAGATACATAATATAATTATTTCAAGATATCTTACTACATTTATCCCAAAAATATATGACATATTTATTTCAAGATATCATGATATATGTAAATCAAAACACTTGACAAAGAATCCATAAAAACACGTATTTGGGAAAAACAATTGTTGATTCATAAATGAGACTTCAAAGATAGTTTATAATTTTAACGGTCAACAAAGCCTAATTTTCTAGTCATGATAATTCAATTAATTTTTCTGTTTTAAAATTGAACATATAAGTTTCTTTTTAAAAAACCGCTAAAAGAAAAAAAAATATTATATAACATCTGAAGTTTAGAAAGATAAAATTGAAAATTTACTATCAGAAATGCATTTCAAAAATCCTATTACCTCTGATGAAATGTTCGAGAGACACGTCTGTACATCCTTAATAATTATTTTATGATTCTTAAATTTCAGGTTTTGGGAACACCGACCAAGCAGTGAGATAAAGTGCATGAATCCAAACTGCATAGAATTTAAGTTCTCATAAGTAAGAAGCATATAACTGCTTTTCATTTGACACTCTTAAATATTGGATTATTAATTGAAAAATTGAAGCATGCTGAACGATTGTTATCATAGGTTCTAGCATTATCTTATCCTTTTTTTTTTTTTTGTTTTAATTGAATTCTTAAATAAAGAAATTTCTTCCTAGGCCTATTGCTCGTATAGACTCCTGATGAGGGATTGATTAAAATATAAACCTACAAATTTGCTTATATATATAAGGGAAAAGAACATTCAAGTCCCTAAATTTACCTTATTGAACTCATTAGTTCTCATAATTTTAAAAATGTCATAACGTCTTTACTTATTTTGATTATAACTATTTTTCCTTAAATATTACTTTAGATTTAATTTAAAATTACAAAACAATAAATAAAACAAAATATAAATAGTAACCCAGAGTTTAAGATAAATGACAATTTTTTTTAAACACTTACTTCTTGACTACTTTTGGTTAATTCTTTTTTAATATTTGGTAGATTGAATTTTGCTGTATTAGATAATCAAGCATGTTTATTTTTTAAATACTTTTTTCTAACAAAAAAGTTACTTTCTTTTACTTTTGTGCTCTGTATAATTATAAATGTTAAATAAATAAGTGAACATCTTAAAAAATAAAAAGGAAATAAGTTGAGTCATACATTAAAAAAAAAAAAAACTTTGTTAAGGTGAATTTCATTATAATTTACAATGTTATATCACAGGTAAATATATACTTTAATTATTAAGTAAGTAAAAGAGAGTTATCACAAAAATTTAATAACATCTTAACTAAAATTTTTGGTAAATGAATGTGACGGAGAATTCATCAAAAGAAACAGAAAAACCAAATGTATATCTTTAAAAGGAAGAAAAAGTCATAAGTTTTGTATGGGTAATGATGCAATAAATTAATTAGAAAAAGATATTTTTCAGAAGATATTTAACGAACTATTTACACTTTAGATTGAAAAATTAACACATTCCTCTGTTAAATTTTGGAAAATCTACACATGGGGTGAAGGTTTGGAGAAATGCACAGATACCTCTGGTGGATCGTCAGTTGAATAACACTATTAATTAAAAATAACTAGAATGCCCTTAATTAAAACTTTAAATTTGGATTAAAAATTTAGAAATTTAATTTAAATTTATTTAATATCTAAAAATAATAATAATAAGTAATCAATTAGAAAAGGTTTTAATTGTTTATCAAAATTCTAGTTTTTGAATATAATTATCTCTTATGAGAATAATTTATAAAAGTTCACTACTGTAACTTAGTTTAGATTTCTTGCACGATTAAAATGTATGGCTCCAATAGTTTTTTAGTTTTTGATTTATTCTTATGTTATTTTTATTTTGTATGTTCTTTTCATTTTCATATATCTTTTTTTTTTATTTTCATTTTTTGAATAAAAATATGTGTTATATCGAATTGCCTCTAAAATTAACAATCAACTCACTATTAAAGTCAGTGAATTGATAGTGCAAGAGAGATATATGTGCATTTTCTCAAGCTTTTATCTACAAATAAGTTACTCAAGCCTCAGGGAAGATATGTGTTAATTCTCTTATTCAGGTTTTAGAAAAACACTATCATAATGGGTGTGTGTGTGTATATATATATGGATAGATATATACATTGGTATTACATGCAATTTAAATTTTAAATTAATTCAAAAATTCCATTTAAACTTAATTTTTAAATCAAACCCATATTTTGAAAAAGGTTGATATTACATTTTTGCGTTTGTATTAATTATAATAGATTAATTACATATATTATGTTTTAATTTAAATGTACTCATTCTAAGCCATTCATAACACTCACTTTTGGATTCAACTGACTTCAATTATATTTATAAAATGTAATAGACTGTAAGATTTTTGCATACAACTCACCATTTCATGAATTGTGAATTTAGGTGTGATTTTGAAATTAAATGTATTTAAAATGAAATTATTAATCGCAATGACAATTAAAAGAAAATAACAAAAACCAACAAACATCCACAAAAGAGACACTAGGTAGCTGAAAAGGACAAAAACTATAGCAAAATAGTCCAATATATCAACTTTCACTATATATAAATAAAATATAAAATAATAGAATTAAACCAAATTATCTCAACCTTAATTATTCTATAAACTCACTACGTCATGAAAAAAACACTTTTTTTTGGTTCATTGACACATAAACTAAGCATATGAATAAAACCCTAAATGGGTTTAAGAAAAAAGTGATAAAAAGACGACAAAATAAATAATCAAGAGCAATAGATGTGTAGTGCTGAAACTCACCCTCAATTTTTCTGTTTTTTTTTGAGCAACAAGTGGGATTACCTGGGCGATTATGAAGAAGAAATTAAAGAGGTGTGGTTAGCATCGTGTGTGTGTGTGTGTGTGTGTGTGTGTGTGTGCGCATTTAGACATCTAAAACCAAATAAAATTAAGCACCCACAAAAGATGACAAGGAAAAGAAAGAATAAAAAAGAATATATATATATATATTCATAAACGTAGATCCCTTTTATCTGCCACAATTGTGTGACTAACCCTGAAATGATCATTAATAAGAGAATTATTGGCAACACCAAATATATTTTCCATAATTAAGATGATCTATGAACCCAAAATAAGCCAATAGAAGTAGTGATGAGATAAATTCTAAACAGTTTGGAAAGAATTTGAAATAGAATTAGACCTCTAATCTTTGGCTGCCAAGTTTTACTCTTGGAATTCAAATTTTCTTCTCTTCTGTCATTATTCAAGGTTCTTTAATTAGTTTTGGTTTTCTTTGTTTCATAATTTTCTCAAGATTTTCTTCAAGTCTGTCTCACAAAAGAGTCGTTTAGTTTGCAAATGGATGATGTGGTTGACTTTCAATACTATTGTACACTTTTTGTTACCCACTTACTGAGCTAGATACATTGAATTAGAATCCATCAAACACGGAAAAAAAAAAAAATAAAGATCAAAGGAAAACAAACATATTTAATGTGCCCTTGTTTATTATTATTATTTGAAAACAGGAAAAATACACGAAAAGACAAAAAGCCAAAAAATATAAATCCAACAGCCAAGTGGCAATGCAATATTCTACCACTATACATTGGCACCTTGATGTTCATAACATTGTTATAGAAAATTTGAAATTTCCAGATGTTGGTTTAGTTTAAGTATTCCAATTCGCATTTTGCTAGATTATGTATTGAAATAGCTTTGGTTGTCTGCATTTTAACCTTTGCATAATATTTTCTATAATAGCATAGCATGGTTAACATCAATTAAAAGACGCAAGTGGCAATGTCCTCGGAGGAGATTACAAAGTTGTGTAATTAGGATCATGCTATCTTTGCACCCAAAGAAATGAAGCCCTTGGTGCAAGAAAATATGCTCTATGCTTTCTTTGTGCACTGGCTTGACATAGATAACAAACTGATCAAGAGATCATGATTAATAATTCTTGTGATACCAACTTGTATTTGTATACTACATGATGGAACAAAAGCCACGAAATTCTTTCACTCAAAACTAGAACTTAAAAGTGATCCATTGTAGAATTTTATTTTCACAAGGCACATATAAAAGCTTGCATTTATTCATCAAATAGTCCAACATATATGGCAGTTGGTAAATTTATTTATCAACCGATAGCGTACCCTCCTTAAGAGGTTTATTTGAAAACCAAAAACATATGAAAGCTAGCACATGTTCTTTTGTGGATAACACATTTCATCGCTACGCCAAATCTAATAGTGCCCGTAAATACTTTACGTTTAGGCCTTGATGGATTTAGGAGGAGTGTTTTTTATGAACTTCCACGAGGTGTTCCTCACAGCATTATATTCTCTTGGTCCTGCCACCTCTTCTATGGGTACAGCTTTCGTAATTTCCTCGACATCCTCTTTTGTAAGTTTCACAGTTAGAGAGCCAATATTGTTGTCTAAGTTCTCTATCTTAGTTGTGCCTGAAAATGAAAGCAAATCAACAGAAAATAATGTTGCCAATATCTTCTTCGTTGGCTACATTTCGAAACAACTGTATATATTTCTCTAAAGCACTACTTTTAATGTTTGCAACGTTTTTTTTCACACACAGGATAGTAGAAATAAATAGTCATTCAAGCTAGTGAAGACAAAAAAGAAAATAATCACCAGGAATAGGTACAACATCATCCCCTTGTTTGAAAAGCCATGCCAGTGCTAGTTGTGCAGGAGTGCATTTGTACTTCTTGGCGAGCTTTTCTACACGAGTATAAATGCACTTGTTCTTCTCTAGATTCTCTCCCACAAACCTAGGATGTGAGATCTTATAGAAAGATACAAGGAACATTTTAATAAGTTTTTGGACAAACAGATCATTAATCTCAAATATGATTGGCAGAGTATTGTAGTGTGAAAATCTTTTTGTATAATCACTATATTGTCAAAAAATCATGGGTACAACTATTGATGAAAAACATACCAAAGAGCTATCAGGAGGCAAACTTTCCACAATAGCTTTGCCAGCAAAAAACCCATGACCAACAGCACCGTATGATACTATTCCAATGCCAAGCTCCCTATATACTTGAATGAATCAAGATGACAGCCTTATATTTCTAAAAACATATAAAATTTACACTTACGTTAAATAGTAAGGACAAATCGCCCAACAAACCTTGATATTTAAGGTTATGATTACCTGCAAAGAGGTACTATCTCTTCCTCAATATCACGACTCCAAAGGGACCATTCCATTTGCACCGCTGTAATTGGATGCACTGCATGTGCCCTCCTGATTGTGTCCGGGTTAGCCTCGGACATTCCAATGTACTTGATTTTCCCTTCTTCCACCAGCTTCTTAAGTTCGCCAATCTATAATCATTGACAAAGAAATATACTTTTTGACACGTGAAAATGGGTTCTCAAGCTTCCAAAGAGATGATACAGATTGAAGTTTGCAATTATTAGGGTATAGGTCTAAGAGAAAGAGATCAACTCACAGTGTCCTCTATGGGAATTGATGTGTCTATTCTATGCAGATAATACAGATCAATGTACTCCACATCTAGATTCTTTAAGCTAGCTTCACAATGTGAGCGCATCCATTCTGGGGTGCCATTCGCAATCATACCATTAGGTCCAAATCCTGCAATGCCACCCTTTGTGCCTATTTGTATTTTTTCTCTTGGTAACTGCTTCAAGGCCTGAAAGGTGTTAAGCATAAACAAAACCTTTTTTATTATCAGCCAGTTAATTATGAGTAAAAGTAGTTGAAAATTTGAAATATTTTGAATAGTCAAATTATATATAAATTTGTAAAAGAGAGATATTCACCTTTGCAATCACTTGTTCTGTTCCATATACATCAGCTGTATCAAAGAAAGTGATTCCTCTATTGAAAGCATGCTTTAATAATGCTATTCCATCCTCTTCTGAGGTTTTAGGGTTAAAAGGTCCGGACAACTCCAAACATCCTAACCCGATCTTTGAGACCTAAAATTAATAGATCATTAGAGAAAAAAGAAATTTGACAAGGAAAATCTAGAATCTCTCAATTTTAACATTTATAATTTGGCAGCGAAAGGCTTTAGCATACAAGAATTACGTTGTGAATGCAAAGCTTACATCATAACCAACATGGAAAATAAAGTAGGACTATTGCATAATGTTCTATGGAAAATATGGAAAATATCTCGCATTGTAAAAATGAAAAAAAAGTTGAGCAAATAAAAGAGAAGTTTGGGGTATATGTACATACCTCAAGTCCTTGGCTTCCTAGTTTCACTCTTGGAACATGAATTTTCCTGTCTTCTGCCATCTTTAAGTTGTAACTTGGCTTTTCTTAGCTTCAGTTTTCCTAGTGTCTTGCATATATATATATATACACACACACACACATATAAAGTTAGTTCAATTGAATTAAATGTATCCAAATATTGACTTATATGTATCAATGTATTGTAGTTATTCCATTAAGAGACGCAAGGTAGCTGAATTATGTTGACTATTATATTTAAAATAGATGAACTGAAGTGGCCATTCTCTCCATAGATGAATTATTAGAATTATATATATATGTTTACATATGATTAGTTAATTCATCTTAAAATGTGCCTTGATAATTACATTGAGAGAGGTTAGGCAACTGAATTATGTTGACCATTATATTTAATATAGATGAATAAAGTTTACTTTTGACTAAAAGATGAATTCTTATCATTAAATATGTATATAATTAATTGATTGTCTCTAAAAGATAGTAATTTAAACCTTCAAGATAAAGTTTTGGATGCTCTCCTCTGGATAAGGTTTTAATCATATTTTGTTTACTTATATTCATTCACTTCTTTTTTTTTTTTTTTCAATTTCTGGAAAAGATTTTTATGAGCCAAGATTGTTGTGAGTCGTAAATGAAACTAAAAAAAACATTTATTAATTCATTTTCTCAATTGAGGTCTCTATGTTTCTATGTATTTCTAGTGATTTTTTTTTTGTTCTTAAATTAAGTCGTTTTCCTATGAAGTTGTCATGCTCCTCATATGTTGCCGCCCTTAAATTTTTTATCTTCTAACTCTCAGGAAAACTTCTAGCTTAAGTTTTTATATTCAAGCAAATTTGAGTATAATTTGCAAACAATTCCTGAGGGAGTGTTTATATTGAGTGTAAACACTTGTATCAATTTATTGTACGAGTGATTGTCTTCGTTGCGTATATAACATTTATACCATTCTTATTTATAAGGGGTTCTATTTTTTTTTATTAAATTAAAGAGTGCAATTTATTCGCAACAAATAGTATGAGAACTTGGTTCGTAAAAGAGATTATTCATGTGAATAATGAGTTATGAGATGAATAATTGTGAGGCTACTCGTATAAATGTCTGTTGGGTTAAATTATGTTCACTTTAAAATAATTTGTAAATTCTATCAATTATGGTAGGAAAGAGATTTACAGCTTGAAATTTTTGCTAGCTTGGTTTCTACTTTGCTTTAGAGAAAATGTAGTCTCAAAATAAAAAATTTATCTAAATTTGAGTAACTGATGGTAGGATTTTGTTAGAATTATAGGAGTTCTCATTTCCTAGATATATTAATTAATGTATAACTCTTGCATAATGGGTCAAAGAATTAATAAGATAGACTCGTACGTAGAATGAAATCCAGATTTTAAATTACTAACCAATTAATATACCAATTTAATTAAAATTTGTACAGACAATAATAAATAAGTAATAAGAGTAAAGAAGGAAGACATACAAAATTTTCATATGGTTTACATTTTCCCGATCCTTAACGACCCCACATCTAAGGAGTCATACTCAGAGAAAAATAATCCACTAAGAAATAATTGATTACACATATCAATAGACTTGTACCAATCACAAACTTCTTCTATGTTGTCACTATCCTGTCAAACCTTCTTAGATGATCTTATTTTATGAGATCCCTTCACTTTAAATATTGTTGAACTTCCTTCAACAAGTTGAATGATAAGTTCTTCTCTCAAAAAACACACACTACATTGCCTCAATATCTGCAAGAAAAACTCTCAAACTCTCTTTTCACAAACACTACATCGGCTTCAATGAAACAATCACACAATATAATCTTCTGCCGTATCACAGTCCCTCAATCAATTGGCTTTTATATCTCCTCACACAAAAAACCTAATCCTAGAAGGAATATTATATTTTCCTAATACACTTAGGTAAACACAATTCTCAATGGAAAAGAATCTTTACTTTACCAAAATTCCTTGTTTCCACAAATTTCTATTTTTGTAGGACTTCTTCACCAATTGCCATATAATGCCAAATAAGAGTCCTGACAATCTCCCCTTTTGGCATTATTTGGCAAAACTTAACCAAGGTGGCTACTAATAATTCCATGACTAACATTAGAACCTGCAAAAATAAAAATGTGGAACAAGAATCGTAATGAAATGCAAATAAACAAAGAGACTTAGAGTTTCATGAGTAAGCAAAATACTCCCTCTAATTGCATGAACTACCTCGAAGTTCAATAATCAATGCTACACAAAACACAAAACCATTATAGCAAGCCAAAAGGAGTGCCAAAGTATAACTGAAATGCAGTTAGCAAAACAAGAAAATTAAATAAAGAAAACTAAAGACGATGACTCAAACGATCGAGAGGCACAAAAGGATTAGATGCTCTTTTCCTTGCAGAGCGGAATGAAGTAGAAGTTGGTATATCCAATGGACAAACAACTAGAGGTGATTGTGCAGCTGAAACATGTCCAATAGCTTTAATCATATGTCGTAGAATGGTCTCTAGACTAGAAACACGCTATAGCATTGTGTCTTGCTGTTGTAATATCAAAGCTTGACTGTTAGCAAGATGTGGTAGCTGGTTACATACAAAAATCTGCCAATCTGAACCAATGCGAGCTATATCTTCTTGCTGAGATGACTGAGTTGGTTGGGCTCCCGATGATTGAGCCTAAATGTTACGCTAGGAGGTCGAGTCTTCACTATATTTTAGATAGACCCAAAAACTTCAGGATTGCTGACAAGTTCTCTAATTCAGCTTGAATGGTGTATTGGTGCATCAATAACTTATAGATCAACCAAATCCTATGAATGTGATTTTTCAAGAGCTTATAATTCTTCTGCCATTTCTTGTTGCCAAACAGGGTTAGAACTAGTGTCATAATAAAATTGAGGCTCATATAATGAAAGAGTAGTAGAAAAACAATGATAATTTCAAAGTCTAATCGGATGTTCTCTGACCTCAGTAGAGTGACGAGGTAGGGGAGGAATATTAGTGGACAAAGAAGAAACAATAGAGCTGTTAGATGTAGATTCAGAAGACAAAGTCATCAACTTAGGAGTAGATGACAATGTATAGGACATAGCTGCATGAAGCTCATGTAAGGAATCTGTATTAAGAAACAAATCTACAAATTTATTAGTTAAGAAAAGAGTAATGTGAGACTTAGAACGAAAGTTGGAAAGAGAAGAAAACATTTTGTGTTCCCAAAAAACTACATGACAAGATATACGAAGCTTATTAGACACAGGATCCCAACACCTATAACCTTTATGTTCAACTCCACACCTTAGAAGACAACAAAGACTAGCTCTAAGTTCTAATTTCGTGTACTCATGAGGTTCAAGAAGAACAAAACAGGCACAACCAAAACTTTAAGAAGACTATAATCCGGTGGAGTCCCATATGACCGTTTATAAGGAGATTAATTAGCAATATGAAGGGAAGTATCGAATTGATAGTATAACTAGCCGTAAGCGCAGCTTCCCCCCAAAAACCTTCTAGACAAGAGACAAAGATAACTAGAGCATGAGCTGTTTCAAGAATATGTCTGTGCTTTCGTTGGGCTTTACCATTTTGTTGAGAGGTGTCAGGATACGATCAACGACAAAGAATTCCATTATTTTGAAGAAGTTGTAAAAACTCAGAGTTCTTGTATTCCATAACATTATCAGTGCGAAAAACTTTAATAAAATAGGAAAATTAGGTTTGAATCATTTTAGCAAAGTCATGATAAATTTTAGCCAACTCTAATCTATACTTCATAAGATAAATCCTAGTATAGTGAGAATGATCATCTATGAAAATAACAAAATACTTAGAGCCTCTCATCGTTGCAGTAGGTGAGAGACCCTAGATATCAGAATAAACTAGATTAATTGGAGCAAGAGAAATAAAGTCACATTTATAAAAAGGAAAAGCAGTCTGCTTTACTAAATGACATGATACACATTCAATCTAGTCTTGTGATACAGTTCCCAAAATACTAGTATAAACTAATGAACGAAGATGATTAGGTGACATATGATCCAGACGAAAATGCTAAAAACTTAAAGAAGGAACTGAAGTTGTAGATGCAGCAAATCGGGAAATGGAGTTATAATTGGATGGAAGATAGAGACTGATGAACTCAAACAAACGTCTAATTTTGTGGCCTATCCCAAGCGTCTGACCTATCTTTGGATCATGCGCATAACAACTAAAAGCAATGAAAAGAACATAAAGACTAAGATCAAACAATTGGCCAACAGACGAAAGATTGAGGGTAATTTAGGAACAGAAAAAGTATTAGGTAATAAGAGGTGGGATGAAGAGACATGACCTAGATGACTTACATGCATGGTAAATCCATTTGCAGTCTGAATAATGGGTAAAGTGGGTGGAGTGAATTTAGAAGAAAATAGAGTAGAATCTATAGTCATATGATTAAAACAGGAAAATCAAAATACTAAAAAGATTTACCTGAGAAAACTGATGACATAGTAATGGAAGGATTACTAAATTGTTGTAAAAGTTGATAAAGTAAAGATGCTAAATCATGTGCGTTAAGAGATGTGGAGGCAGAGCAGTCATCAGCAACAGCAGCAAAAGTTGAGGAGAATGCTTTGGTTTCCCTTTACTTAGACAATCTCCCTCAAAATGCTTATGACCAACTTTTCGATAAATCTAAAATCTCCTATAGGACAATTAAGAACTAAGTGTCTAGCGTCATGACAATACTTACAGGTACGAGTATCTTGAGAGACTAATGGAGTGGCCAGAATAATATCAGTGTGAAGTGGATGGAGTGGTGCAAGACAAGTTTCTTTTAAAACAAGCATGTCAATTGCCTCATCAAGAGTAGGCAATGGTTTTTAGTGAAGAAGTAAGGCTTGAGTAGGCTCAAAAGTATCTTGTAAAGCCATAAAAAATATCGTCAATCGTTCCTGGTCACTATAGACTGCAAATTTCTCTACACCTTTAGAATTTGTCCATTTAGACTTTGAGAGTAATAACTGATCCCATAAAAACTGCATCTAAGAGTGAAAGCCAGAGATAGTTTGGTTGGATTCTTGACACATCTGATGAAGTTTGCAAAGAATCTAGTATTGATGTAACAAATCAGTGGCGTGTAGTGATGGGCAAGGAAATCCCACAATGCTTTGGCTATTGCAATTCTTCCAAACTACAGGTGAATAAACAAAACAGAAGTATTCTGAAACCAATTAATTATCTAATGATTTTTGCTATCCCATTCTTCCAATCGATAAGCAAACTTCTCATTAGTCTTACTTTTTGTTTTAACAAGTTCAGTAACATGACCAATTGACATAGCACCATAGTTGTTGTCCCTTGAGAAAGTTAGAAATAGCTTGAGCCCACAATACATAATTGTGCCCATCTAGTTGAATGTGAATGGGGTAAGAAATATCTAATTTATTCATGATAAAATTGAACATGAAGTAGTAGCCAAAATAGAAATCACTAATGTACAGAATCAGACGTGAACTCTATCAGCTAGCTGGTAGCCAAAAAACAACAATGGTGACCAAAGAAACACTGAATAGAGGCTAGTAAAGCGAATAAGACTAGTGGTGATGACCCACCTGCTGGAAAACGGTCGAATTACAGAGGAGAAGATATTATGTTGACCATACTTTGACCAAGACTAAATTTGGCCAAAAATTGGGAACGGATAACACAAAGGTGATGGCAGATTAGTTTAAAGTCAAGTAGTGGTGGCTATGACACTACATTGACTGGTGATGAGCGGATCAGCAAGAAACAGTAGTGGCAAAACGAGCTTTGAAACGCAGCGGTGTAGCAAACGAACGACATGTTCTGATGCTATAGGGCTGGACGGTGTAGCAAATGGTCGACGAACACGGCAGCGCGTGAGATGCACGCATGGCTGCTGAATGATGGTGCATGAGATGCACATGCAGCTGTTGATGGTGGACAATAAGAAGGCTGAAACTAAAAAATAAGCCAAGAAAACCACAAAATTTGAAGCCAAAAAAATCAAGGATAGAATGAACCAAACAAATCAAGAAACTAAGGCCAGAAAACTCTGCTCTAATACCAAGTGAAGAAAAATGTTTTATATTTCTTAAATTGTATTATACATAGGTAGCCTCTATATTTATAAAGTAATAAGAAAAGTAAAGAATATAATACAATTAATTACAATAAATATGAAAAAAAATCAAAAGAAATGAAAGGAAAGAAAATTCAATAATTAAGTAAATTGATATAGCAGAATCAAGGTAAAATCAGCCTTAATTTGCTGTATCATTAACAACGAGGACGGAGATTAGATCATGTTCATCTATTTCATTACTGCCAAAGTATTGATTTAGAGATGCAGGCAAAAAAAAAAACAAACATCTTATTACACACATATACCCGATGATACCAGTATGAACTAACAGTGTTTACATCCACAGACAAATTGGCATAAAATTCATACACAATTGCAAGAACCAATTGGCCAACTTGTGAAACAATTCCAATAAGATTTTTCTTCTTTAGGATGTCAACTACCCCACAACTTCGAAATTGGTCTAATATAACAAGCCTTTCACACACAAACTTCCTCCCATTAATACTGCACATAATGCTTGATTAGATTGGCTAAAAAAACCAATCTGAGAAAGTTACATAATCTTGTTTTAACTTGCCTTCTTCAGTTGCTTTGGCCTTTTCGGTATGTGAGTTTAAAACTGAATGACTTGAGACTAGAGACTAAGACGAAGCATCGACCAAGGAATTTGTCTCACTGTTTCATTCAAAGTCACAAACAACACCTTTTATCACTTCAGAGGGTGTTGGTGGCTTTGAAGGAACCACAAAAATTCGCTCATGTGGTGGTGTTGGAAGAGTGGCCATTCGTCGTGATGATCATGAAGGTAACAAATTCCTCTCCTTTGGTTGAGAAGCATCCATGACGATAGCCAAAGGTTGGGTAGACAGAGGAGTGAGAGGATTATTTCTTATCCTCACCAAGTTGGAAGTTAAAGTATACAACAAAAGAAGAAAGCAAAAATTGAGTTACGGAAAGAAAACAAATGAGAGAAAACGAAGAAATCTAATTTCAATTTTTCCCAAAATTTAAAGTGGCTTATATTGATTAACCTTTCTTTTGGATAATTTCAATTAACTCCTTGACAAGGTAAAATACACTAAACACCTTAAAAGTCGTTTCTCACTCAAAGTCTATTACCAAAAAAATATTATAGGGACCCTATATAAAATATAAATTTAATAAAAGCTCAAATTGTTCCAAAACCTCTAAAAATAGCACCCGCAGGTTCGAATTTAAAAAATACTATTATGGCCTTATAAATCCGCACACCTTTTCAACCAGACCCATGCACTCCACTTTTTAGAAATTACTCTTTGAGCACAACAGATGCAAAATCATGCATAAACACCCCGAAAATTAAGTAGGAAATCACAAAAGGCCTTAATCTGGACATATGTTGCAGTTAGGTCCAGAAAAAACAAAAGAACCAAATTTGTGTCACCATCTTTTCTAAAACTTTTCTTCACTTCATCATGCATGAATATGCAATATTTAAGACTTGATTAGCTTTGCGCCACAAGATATAATAAATAAAATTATAAGCTTTGTGTGTGCGTGAAAAGATTAACTCAAAGTTATTACTCAAATTTCATTAGTCTCTATTATCTTAGTAATAGCTAAACTGAACTAGTCAAAGCAACCTTATCATCTTAATCTCAAGTATTTCTTTTTTCTTGCATGCATATGTGTGTGAAATGATTAGCAATACATATTTGTTTCTTCCTACTGCATTCCTTTTCTTTCTTTTTCTTTAATTTTCCTATATTCAAAATCAGTAGCTTTCACGCTATCTCATTAAGGTAGCCCTCTTCTCATGGGAGATCGTCCTCTCTATATTGGTGATACATAAACCCAAATTACTCATAGATAGCTTCACACACCAATGTAGGTAGCTTTTTCTAATTATGAAGCATGCAAAAATTTGAGAGATAAGAATCAAGGCAAAAATAGTCATGGTTTAATCCACTGTTACAAAAAATAAATTGACCTCAGAAACTAGATTAAAAACATGAGCTAATTAAAAAAGTGCAAAAGAAGGACAATTCAAGATCACCTATTCTAGATCATGGTATGAAGTATTTCAAGTCAAATAATGACGTTCACATGAAATGAAGAAAAATTCAAATTCACACAAATATAAGTACCATGACACACACAGAAGTGCAAAACAAATATGATTTATATTACACACACACCAAGTGCTTTGCTCAAAGTGGCAAATCTGATTGCATCAAAGGGTTTGGTGAAAATGTCTGCTACTTGTTTCCCAGTATCAATATATTCCAATTTGACCATCTTATTCTCAACCAAGTCTCTAATAAAGTGATGCCTTATATCAATATGCTTAGTCCTAAAATGTTGTACGGGATTTTTTGATATATTTATTGCACTAGAATTATCACAATAAATAGTTAAGGGATCTTGTACAACACCATAGTCTTTAAGCATTTGTTTCATCTAAAGTAATTGGGTGCAACAACTTCCTGCAACAATATATTCAACCTCAATAGTAGACAAAGAAATTGAATTTTGTTTCTTGCTGTGCCATGACACCAAATTATTTCTAAGAAAGAAACAACCACCGCTTATGCTCTTGCGATCAATTGCATTACCTGCCCAATCAACATCAATAAAACCAACAAGATTTGAGCTAGTATCTTTAGAATACCAAATACCATGTTCACTAGTCTTACTCACAAAATGAATAATTCTTTTAACCGTAGATAAATGTGGCTCCTTAGGGTATAATTCCTATTCACAAAACGAATAATTCCAATGTACTTGATTTTCCCTTCTTTCACCAGCTTCTTAAGTTCGCCAATCGACAATTGTTTAAAAACAAATATACTTATTGACACGTGAAAATGTGTTCTCAAGTTTCCAGAGAGATGATACAGATTGAACTTTGCAATTATTAGGGTATAGGTCTAAGAGAAAGATATCAACTCATAGTGTCCTCTATGGGAATTGATGTGTCTATTCTATGCAGATAATACAGATCAATGTATTCCACATCCAAATTCTTTAAGCTAGCTTCACAATGTGAGTGCATCCACTCTGGGGTGCCATTCGCAATCATACCATTAGGTCCAAATCCTGCAATGCCACCCTTTGTGCCTATTTGTATTTTTTCTCTTGGTAACTGCTTCAAGGCCTGAAAGGTGTTAAGCAGAAATAAAACCTTTTCTATTATCAGCCAGTTAATTATGAGTAAAAGTAGTTGAAAATTTGAAATATTTTGAATAGTCAAATTATATATAAATTCATAAAAGAGAGACATTCACCTTTGCAATCACTTGTTCTGTTCCATATACATCAGTTGTATCAAAGAAAGTGATTCCTCGATTGAAAGCATGCTTTAATAATGCTATTCCATCCTCTTCTCAGATTTTAGGGTTAAAAGGTTTAGACAACTCCAAACATTCTAACCTGAGCTTTGAGACCTAAAATTAATAGATCATTAGAGAAAAAGGCAATTTGACAAGGAAAATGTAGAATCTCTCAAATTTACCATTTATAATTTGGCATAAAAATGTTTTAATTTACAAGAATTATGTTGTGAATGCAAAGCTTGCATCTTAACCAACATGGAAAATAAAGTAGGACTATTGCATAATTTTCTATTATCTACCTTTTTCGTCTTTTCACATATGAAAAATATCTCTTATTGTAAAAAATGAAAAAAAAAAATTGAGCAAATAAAAGAGAAGTTTGGAACATGATTATACGTATAAAGTTATTACAAGTTTGGAACATTTATACGTATATACCTCAAGTCCTCAGCTTCCTAGTTTCACTCTCGGAACATGAATTTTCCTGTCTTCTACCATCTTTAAGTTGTAACTTGGCTTTCTTTGCTTTAGTTTTCCTAGTGTCATGCACACGCGCGCGCGCACACACACACACACACATATACACATATAACGTTATTTCAATTGAATTAAATGTATCCAAATATTGACTTAAATGTATCAATGTATTGTAATTATGCGGACCCTGACATTTAAATTAGTAAGGGTCAATAATAAATACTAAAATTGTTTTGCCAATTACGGAAATTATCTTGACTTAATCTTATTTAAACAGATAAATAAAAAGTACTAGATTACTAATTAAATTAAATTTAAGAGGAAATTAAAAAAACGAGGTAATGGATTAAGCAACCGATATGATAAAACCTAGGATTACAATTTTTTCTCGACACTTCACTTGAATCCTTATCTGCTCTCACTTGACTAATTAATTAATTTGAATTGTTAATCAAAAAATGCAAAAAATTTCGATGTTTTAACAATTAAGAAAAGAGGAGTTATCAAAGTGATTGCTACAAGTATTTTAATATCATGTCACGAAAATTTAATGTGAGTACCATTTATGTTGCATTTTAGACATTGCTGATCATTCTTCTTTTTTGTTCTTATATGTTATTTTATTATTATTGATTTTTTTTTACAAGATCTTTGACTTGGATTTTATAGGTAGCACCAAAATATATTTTATTTTTCCATATAATTATTTCTAGCTGAATGATTCGTTTTCCCTTTACCTATTCTAATTTTTACTTTTGTGGAGAAATAAAAATTTGTTCCCTGGGTACCTATAAAATGGTACTCACATTAAATTTAACCGTATGGAGTAGTACATCTATTTAGAGAGTACAAAGCTTATGAATCCCACACTGCATCAAACTATAAAAGCATACAGATGTGTGAGATGCAAAACATGGCTTTGCTGGAGCAGAAGATGAAATAATTGTTAAAACTAATTTATTGTATGGGTGATTGTTTTCCTTGCGTGTATAATAACACTTATACCATTCTTATTTATAAGTCATTTATTTCCTTTATTAAATTAAAGAGTATGCAATTTATTTTTTTCTATAATTTGGTATCAAAACCTCTACGTATTCGTAACACGTAATATCAGAGTCTAGTTCATCCAAGAGATTATTCATGTGAACGGTGAGTTATGGGTTGAATAATTGCGACCCTATTCACATAAATGTCTGTTGGGTTAAGTTATGTTCATTTTAAAATAGTTGATAAATTCTATCAATGATGGGAGGAAAGAGATTTACACCTTGAAATTTTTGCTAGCTTGGTCTCTACTTTGCTTCATAAAAAATGTAGTCTTAAAAAAATAATTTACCTAAATTTCAGTAATTGATATTAGAATTTTGTTAGAATTATAGGAAAATGTAAGAGAGGGTTTTTGATATGGTTGTTTCATGAATTGTGAATTTAGGTGTGAATTTGAAATTAAATGCATTTAATTAATTGCAATGACAATTAAAAGAAAATAACAAAAACCAACAAACATCCACAAAGGAGACACTAGGCAGCTGAAAAGGACAAAAGCTATAGCAAAATAGTCCAATATATCAACTTTCACTATATATAAATAAAATATAAAATAATAGAATTAAACCAAATTATCTCAACCTTAATTATTCTATGAACTCACTACGTTGTGAAAATAACACTTTTTTTTTGGTTCATTGACACATAAACTAACCATATGAATAAAACCCTAA
>CM040447.1:1386780-1448288 GCA_022749755.1 Azadirachta indica
CTACTTCTTCTTCTAAAGAAATAACCACAGCCGCGTGAACTATACATCCAAAATAGGTAATCTTCAATTTACCTCTTTTATATATTAATAATCTTCACCTTATTCCTAAATTTATTACTAATCATTAAAATACTCCTAATTCGTTAAGTTTGATAGTTAAAAGTTAATTGTCTAAAGGGTAAATTAGTAAATTACAGTTATAATTATTTTTTCTTCTCTCTTCTATTTTTCGTAGAAAGTTGATTAAAGCAACCATTGAAGCAGCCATTTGATGCTTTCTGTAGCAGCCATGGAAGGCTGGTTGAAGTAGCCATTGGAGGCTGCCTCCAGTAGCTATAGAAGGTTGCAGTAGCCTGCACAACCATGAAGGTTGCTTGTAGCCATCGAAGAGAGATGAAGAGATGATGGAGTAGAGAAGGAAGAAGAAGAAAAGAAAAGAAAAGGAAGGGAGAATAGAGAAGAAGAAAAGAAGAGAGAAAGAAGAAGGAGGAGGAGAAGAAAGAAGGAAGAAGATAAAGAAGAAAAACCAAAAAGAAAAAAAGAAAAAAATAATTTGGGTTTTTTAGAAATAATAATGTCTTCTTACACTTACTAAATATTATTTATGATAATATAGTTTTTTTATCATTAAACAGTTAATTCTAACAGCAAACTTAACGAAAGGAGACTGATCGATAACTTACGATAAATTTAAAAGTGGAGTGAAAATTATCAATATATAAAAGGGGTAAATTGAAGATTATCCATCCAAAAATATAAGACACAATCTTTAATCAAATTTCAACTTCAATAAAATTTCGAAAATTTCTATTGAATTCATTAACCGAATGGTGAACAAATTTAACACAACCACTGTGGATTTAAAACGTTTCATGGCTGGACAGAGAACGACTTGCGAACTTTTCTTCTTCTGAATTCTCGGCAATTTCTACTCGACTCATGTACTATTCGGCATCAAACGAGTTTGTCTTGATTGCATCTAACGGTGCATGCTTCGAAGAAGAGTGGGAGGGAACAGAAGAATCTGAAGCGTAGAAGCTCGATAACAAATCTGTCATTCTCTTTGCTTTATCATCCACCAAAACATTATCTACACCCATTTTCTCCAAGGAGTTGCTGCTGATTATTAGATTTGCTAAAAGTTCGATCTAGATCAGATTCAAAGATTCAACAATGGTGAATAGATCAAATAAAGAAAAAGACGGAGTGGAAATAGAAAGGGAGAGAGGAGACTTTTTGGCAATGAAATGCAAAGACGTAGAAATGCTACATACATGAATTACTAAAATAATTTTACCCCCAGTGAATTAAGTAATAATCAAATAATTGTTCTAATTTTCATTTTAAAACCTTTTAGCTATACTATGGTATTAAGAAAGAGATAAAAAGAGATGAGAAAGGGAAGGTGCAAGAGATGCGGATGAGAGGATAAGAGAAAGAAAGAGAGAAAATAAATCAATAAATAATTAAGTTTTTTTTTTTAAATTTATTTCTTTTGGATGGCAAAGTAACATCTATGCTAATTAATGCCTTTTATCAAAACATTTATGTTATTTTATTTTATTTTGAATTTCAAAGGGTATAAATGCAATTGCATTGAAAAAATAACCTTTTTATTCATGGAGATAACTTAAGAGGAGGTAATGAGATAATAGGCTAAATAATGAGTAGGTACGAGGAATTCTCTCCGATAAAGTGGGAGTGCATATGTCATTTGTCCAATAATATATATATATATATATATGTACAATATTTTAAAAAATAATCTAATAATTATTCTAGAAATTGAAGATATAGTTTAATATATCTCACATAATGCAAACATAAAATTGTCAAATCTAAAATTAATTAAAAATTTTCACTATTTGAAGGTATTTTTAGTGGTATTAAAAATTTAAAATACATGATTTAGGCCTAAGAGTAGAGATAAAAATTAAAGATAAGATTAAGAGTTAAGACATAACTTAAAGTTTATTGTATTTTTCTTATTTTTTTAAGTAGAAAATGACATTATTTTTGTAATATAATTTAAAAATAAAATAGTAAAATGGATATTCTATGCTAATATCTGCAGATATTTTAGAATATTTCATATTTATATCATATTCTAAATGTACATCATATACCCTTACCATATTTGTACTATATCCATTTTTATATTTACTATATCTTTACCATTAGAATAGGATACAAACAAATATTTGCTAAAGCGGATATCTTTACCATCCCTAGTACTGGCTGAGAGTAAGCCACTCGGTGAGATTTGTGGTTTTTACATTATTTGATCCTTATTACATGCAATGCTGTTGTTGAATTGGAAAGTATTGTATATTGTATTATATTGAATTAGATATTAGAATGTTGAATTCAATCTAATGGGTTTTAGACTTTGTGTGGGTTTGAATGACTTGTATTTCTTTCTCTTGTGGTTATTCACTTTGATGTAGGAAGGTTTCCTAGATTCACTTTTATTTAGTCAAGGCAAATAGATAATTGTATATAATTTTATTAATAGTTGGGGTTGTAATAGAGATGACAATTTTTCCTTCTGAACCAAGGGCTTGTGAGGTCCAACCCATTCTGTTCGAGGAGCAGGAAAGATTTTTTAAAAAAATTGGGAATCGAGTTGGTTTGGGGATAATTTTTCATCCCTGATTTGAAAACAGGTCAAGACATGTGAAACATCCTTAATACTAAGAAATTTCAACAAAATTTCCCCTGTAATATAACATATGCCAAATACATAATCCTATAAACTTTAAAATTTCATTTTAAACACTTTTAATAAAGTTCAATACCAATTACTTCATTTCATTATTTAATAAAATATAACCAATTCCATGATTTCTAAAATTCGGGTATAAACATAAATTACATCGAAACCATATATTATAAACTCCTGTACCTATAATTACATATAATTTCAGAAGTAGCAAAATCTTTGTCTTGAAGTATCCCTTTGTCTTTTACTTACAAAAATCTCCTGCATCACCTAAATTTAAAAAGTATGGATGAGCTAATACCTAGTAAACATTTATACATAAAAGCAATTTTAAAATTTTTAATAAATAAATTGAACTTAAAAACACTTCTTAATTTCTAACAGAGTTTAATAGAATATCAAGTCAAAATCTCAATTTCAATTTTCATACAAATAACGTATAATACATTAATTCTAATACGTAAAAAAATAATTTCTATTAATTGAGTTCTTGCATACTTTACAGATATTATTTCGAAGGGCTGCCACCTTAAAAATTAGCTATACGTACTTCAGGGGCATTTTTCCAAGGATCGTTATAATATAAAAAGTGACCTTTAGGGGTATTATTCCCAAGGCCCATCGCCCCAACAGAAATGGCTTTTAGGAGCATTATTCTCAGGCATTGTCGCCTTAATAGAAATGATCTTTAGAGGCATTATTCCTAGAGACCGTCACCCTAAATACCGGTGCCTCATCACAACAACAATAATGGTCATCACATTTTCATTAATCAAATTATTTCACAATATTTCCATACAAATCATACATTTATAAAAGCACAACATGTGTTGATACAATTTTCTCATTGTATTTGTAAACATAACATTCATATGAAAATTCCTATTTAGATACGATTCGAATATAATTAATTGGATCAACACGTGATAATTAAAAAATTTCATGCACTTTTATTAATACATTAATTGTAATAAAACATCCTATTTTTTAGTTTTAAAACCGAATCCACCAAATGCATATAAATACCTACCATATAAATGTGTTACAAATTGCTCTGTCAACTTCTCTATCTCCTTCGAATCACCTCCTAACATTAATTTAATAATAATAATAAATAATGATCCAATAATAATAAATAATGATTTAAACTTAATCATCTAAAAATATGTATATATATATATATGTATTTAAACATATTTATATTATACACTAACAATTTAAGTTTCTGCAACTAAATTATTATATAAAATAATTTACTAATCTTTAAAACCAACATTAATCATCTAAAATATAAATTGAAATGAACCTTCTTTCTTTCCTTTCCTTCTTTCTATTTTTGTTTTCTACTGCTTGCTTCTAATTTGCAAAAGTAAAGGTTATACATATATATAAGTCCACTCAATGCCATAACAAAACAGCTTTTGTTATTCTCATATATTTTTGCCACATGGCCACATAATGGATTAATAAGCACAATCCTAACTTTTCTCCTTTCTTATTTCCTTACACCTGGTAACCTATATAGCACCAATTATCAATTCAATTAAAGGAAAGGACACATGGCCTCTCAATTTCAATAAGGCCCTTTAACTTCTCTTTTTACACCTTTCACCTACAATAAAACTTATATTATTCAATAATTATATTCTTTTTTAAAATAAAAAACATATTCATCCTAATAAAAAAATTTCTTGAAAAATAAATATATTTATCTTATAAATTCCAAACTTTTATATCCTCATATAAGATAAAGTTGATATATTGAAATATATATGTTTCAATTAGTATAAGAATTCGGGGTATTACAATCTTCTCACTTGAAAAGAAATTTCGTCCTTGAAATTTACATATCTGATCAAAATAACTATAGATATTGGGATCATACTGGATCCTCAAGTTCCAATGTAATCTCTTCCATTCCATGATTTTGCCATAAAACTTTCACTAATTTGATAACCTTTTTATAAAGAACTTGTTCTTTATGATTCAAGATTTGAATGAGCTCTCTTTAGAAGAAATGTCCTCATTTAATGTAAGGTTTTTCCATTCCAAGACATGTGAAGGATTTGGCTGGTACTTCTTAAGTTTTGAGACATGAAAAATATTGTGGATTTGTGATAGCCGAGGAGGTAAAGCTAATCTATAAGATACTTGACCAACTAGTTCCAAAATCTCAGAATGACCAATAAACCTTAGAGCAAACTTCTTACTCTTCTCGAACTTGGCTATTCTGGTATGAGGTTCGACTTTTAGGAAAACATGATCACCTACTACAAATTTTAATAGTCTCCATCTATGATTTGCATAACTCTTCTGATGGCTTTGAGTTGCAAGAAGTCATTGTCTAGTCACTTTACTTTCCCAGTAGTTTCTCTTACCAATTTAGATTCCATAATTGATGCCTCAACAATCTCTGCCTAACAAATAGAAGATTGACATGGTCTACCATACAATACCTCAAAAGGAGCCATTCTAAGACTAGTCTGTAGTTATCGTTGTAAGAAAATTTAATTAAAGGTAAATAATCAACCTAAGAGCCTTGAAAATCTAAAGTACAAGATCTGAGCATATCCTCTAGTATTTGGATAATTCTTTTGGATTGACCATTTGTCTAAAGATGATAGGCTATATTAAAATTAAATTGAGTGCTTGCTTTCTACAAACTTCTCCAAAATTGAGATGTAAATCTTGCATCTCTATTTGATACAATTGGTAAAGGCACTTTATGTAGTCTCACTATCTTTTGAATATACAATCTACTCAAGGATCTAGAGAATTAGTATATTTGACAGGTAAAAAGTGAACAGATTTTGTTAACTTGTCCACAATTACCCATACACTTTTATGATTCTTTTGGATTTCGGTTAGCCGTCTCACAAAATCTATAGTTACATATTCCAATTTCTACTTAGTCACTGGAAGAGGTTGGAGCAATCCTGTTGGTTTTTGATGTTCTGTTTTTGCCTATTGGCATGTCAAACATTTAGCCACAAATTCTCTTACTCTCTCTTCATCCCATTCTATCAGAGATATCTACGCAGACTTTGGTATATCTTTATACTACCAAGATGTATGGTAAATTTAAATTTATGAGCCTTGATAAGCACATCTTTTCTGAAAGACTCACCTGATGGTACATAAAGTCTATTGGTAAACCTTAAACCATCGCACGAATCTATAGACCACCCTTCTATCACCTCACCATTCTCTAACTTGCCTTGTGCTGTCTTAGCTTCATGATAACTTTGTTGAACAGTAATCACCTTTTTGAAGGATGGTAGGTTGGGCTACTAGGTTGAATAAGAAGGGTTAGCTTCTTGATTCGTTAATTCTAAAATCAAAATCCTCCAAATCATTACACATCTTCCACCAACATGCCTTGAGACTTTCTACTCAAAGTATCTGCTACCACATTAGTCTTACCTGGATGATAATGCAAGGTGAAATCATAAACTTCTAAGTACTCTATCGACCTTATTTGCCTTAAGTTAAGATCCTTCTGTATAAAAAGATATTGAAAACTTTTATGATTTGAGAATACTTCAAATTTCTCACTATACAAATGATGTCTCCATATCTTTTATGCAAAAGCAGTGTCAGCAAGTTTTGACTCATGTGTAGAATAGTTATGATCATAGGCCTTTAGTTGGTGTGAACCATATGCCACCATTCTCCCTGACTATATTAAAATAAAACTAAGACCCACACATGAAGCATCATAATAAACTGTATATCCTACATCCCGTTTTTAGGAATACTTAAAATCGGGGCTGAGGTTAATTGATTTTTCGGCTCCATAAAGGCTTGCTCACATTAATTATTCCACTTAAATTTCACCCCCTTTCTAGTCAATTGAGTCAAAGGTATTGCTATTTGAGAAAAATCTTTTACAAAACTATGATAATATCTTATTAAACCCAGGAAACTTCTAATTTTATATACATTTTTCAGTCTATTCCAGTTAAGCACTGCCTCCATTTCAGCAGGATCTACAAAAATATCTTCTTTAGACACACATGTTCAAGAAATTTAACCTCAGTCATCCAAAACTCACACTTACTCTGTTTCGCATATAAATGATGTTCCCTTAACACTTGCAAGGTAATGTGTAAGTGTTGTTCATGCTCTTCCTTTGATTTGGAATATACTAAAATGTCATTGACAAATACCACTACAAACTGATCAACTTAGGGGTGAAAAATTCTATGCATTAGATCCATAAGCACTGCAAGAGCATTTGTTAAACCAAATGGCGTCACTACAAACTCAAAATGTCCATAGCTAGTACAAAAGGCCATCTTTGAGATATCTTCATCTCTAACTCTTAGCTGGTGGTAACCAAATTGAAGATCAATCTTTGAGAAGTATCTAAGACCACGCAGCTAATCAAACAAGTCATCAATTCTAGGTAAAGGCTATTTGTTCTTCATTGTCACCCAGTTCAATTGTCTATAGTCCACATACAAAACCTTAAACTCGTATCCTTCTTTTTAGCAAATAAAATTAGTGTCCCCCAAGGAGAAGTATTAGGTCGAATAAACCCTTTAACTTGTAGCTCCTACAACTGAATCTTTGACTCTTGTAGCTTAGTTGGTGCCATCCTATGAGGGGTTATTGAAATTAGTGCAGTTCCAGGATATGTTTCAATAGTAAAATTTACCTCACTTTTTGAGGGTAATTCAGGTAAATTATCAGGAAATAAATCTTAAAACTCATTAATTACTAGGACAGCTGGAATTACTGAATCACCAATATCATAACTCATCACACTCGCCATCCATCCTAAGTAACCTTTATGTTCATTATACCTAATATAGGTACAATGATGATTATTCCCTATACTTCCAAAGATATGAAATCTTTTGCCACTAAAGAGATTAATAGTTACCCTTTCTCTTTGACAATCTATAGTGGCATGAAAAGATGACAACCAATCCATACCCACTATCACATCATAAAACACCAATTTTATCACAACTACCTACATCAGTTTCACAGTTATAACACATCCTATCTACATTCATTCTACCTCCTATAGGTGTTTTAGCTGACAACTCATATTCTAAAGGTTTAGTCTCTAAACCCAAAGAAGATATAAGTTCTGTTGAAATAAAAGAATGGGTAGCACCAGAATCAAATAATATTTTGACATAAGTATTGAATAAAAGAAAAATAGCTTTTACTTTATTCGTTAATCGACATCCTAAGTAATAGCATAAGCTCTACCCTGATCTTGAGGTCTTCGTTGCCCTTATGATACTTAAGGTCTTTGAGGATACTGCTCATGATTTCTCTATTGTGGCTGCCTACCTTGCTGACTTTGTTGTGCTACTGATTAAGTATTCCTCTAATATGAGGTAGTTATTTGACTCAGTGCCTATATTAGACATAGACACTGGTTTCGATAATAGCCACGTTCTCCACATTCAAAACATACACCTAAAGGTGTATGAGACCTCTGGTCATCTTGGGTGCTTCCTTGAACAAATTTGGTTGTTTGGTCTTATGTTTACCTTAAACGCGGACACACATTTCAGTGATGACCTTGTTGCCTACACTCAAAACGCGTACCAGGTATCTTGTGAAAGCCTTGGTTATCACGGATAAGAGACTAACTTTTCATCCGTCCCTTCTCTCCCCACTTAGGAAACTTCTAGTAAGAACTTTCTTTTTTGATTCTAGTATTTGCTTGATCTCTTCCTTATCTTGCTCTATCATTAAAGCTCGTTCAACCCACTTTTGAATAGTTCTGAAGGTTCAACACTATAAGTTCGTGTCGAAGTGACGACTTTAAACCTTTCATAAACCCCTTAGTTTTGTCTTTCTCCCTCAAAATCATTGAAGTAGCAAATCAGCTTAGTACTTCAAACCTTACCTTATAATGTGCCACTGAGATATTTCCCTAAGTCAGATGAATAAATTCATCTAACATGGCATGATGAAATATCACAGGAAAATATTTACCGTGAAGGCTTTTTTGAAAGCATCTCACATCCATTCTTCCTCTTGCTTTGTAATCTTAATAGTATTCTACCAACGATTTGCCTACTCAACCAATTAATATATTGCAAGTTTAACCCAAATCTTTTTGGATGCTTGCATAGCATTCAAAATTTGGTTAATTTATTTCACCCATTCCTCAGCAATTAATAGACTAGATTTTCAATTAAAAGTTAGAGGATTGAGTTTTTTAAATTAATTCAATACTAACATATTCTAACCTCCATTACCATTACCTTGGTTTTGTGAATTACTGGTGAACTCACGAAGAACAGTAATAAATTCTCTCATCGTTTGGTAAAATTTACCAAACTTTTCTCCTCTTTGTGAAAAGGATGTCTCTGTTTCTCTATTATTAGACATACTGAAACAGTAGATTTTATGTCATAACAGTCAAATTAAAGTAACGTAAAATGAATAAGTCTCAATAACACAAGTAAAACAAAAAGTTGCTCATACATTAACCATATAGTTCATAATACTTTACAACAAAACTAAGAAAAGGTACTCAAAGGATAACAAAACTTAAGTTACCCTATACAAGTATATACAAAAATACTATATACATACAAAAAGTTAGTTATTATCTAGTTTGTCTTTCCTACGCTATCTTACCACTACTTTGCATAAGTGTCTTCAATAACTATAGGTTTAAAAGGTTCCTCCATTCTAATAGGAAAAGGTTCTAGTATTATTGATTTCTTTTCACTAGTCTTACCCGTCGTACTCTTCTCACCTCCGGGACCCGTCTCACCTGTTAAACTTTATTTTAACTTCTTTATCCAATGCCTTATGGTTCTATAAGTATTTAGAAATCTCCTAATATAGTATAAACGTTGTGTCACGAGTTTATTTTAATTCATTCTTTTGCTGTAGACATTTAGACCCGTTAAGGTCTTATTCTTCACATCCTGAGAAGCACGTGGACTTGGATCAGTATTCGAATAATGTTTAATAGTCCCTGTCAATCTCTAGTTCATTTTATTAGCATACATCTTTTGTAAGTGCTTCATAAAAGCACCACCTAATGTACACTGTTCACTTCTATTCACACAGGTCCACTTGTCATATTTGGTTATCCCCTACTACAAAACCAAATAATATTAAAATTAAAAATTCATACAGAATAATGAAATATAGGTAACAATAGGCTAAAATGTCTTTAAAACATTCCTATTATCATAAGAGATGTCTACAGAATCCTAACCCTAAGCTTTGATACTAAAAAATTTCGACAAAATTTCCTAAATAATATAACATATGCTAGGTACGTAATTTTATAAACTTTAAATTTCGATCTAAACACTTCCAATAAAGTTTAACACCAACTACTTTATTTCATTACTTAATAACATATAACCAATTTCATGATTTCTAAAACTTAGGTACAAACATGGAAATTATATCGAAACCATACATTATAAACTCCCACACCTATAGTTACATATAGTTTCAAAAATAGCAAAATCTTTGTCCTGGAGTACCCCTTTATCTTTTACTTACAAAAATCTCTTTCATCACTTAAATCTGAAAATTAGGGATAAGTTAATACCCAGTAGATATTTATACACAAAGACAGTATTAAAATTTATAATAAACAAATTTGAATATAAAAACACTTCTTAATTTCCATTAGAGTATAATAGAATATCAAGGCAAAATCCCAATTTCAATTTTCATATAAACAATGTAAAACACATTAATTCCATTATGTAAAAAAATAACTTCCATTAATTTTGTTCTTACGTACTTTACAGGCATTATTTCGAAGGATTGTCACTCCAAAAATTGGCCATGCATACTTTAAACGCATTATTCCCAGAAATTGTTATCCCATAAAAAACGATCTTTCAGAGCATTATTCTCAAAGACTATCGCTCCAATGAAAACGACTTTTAGAGGTATTATTTTCAAGGACTGTCACCCCAAATACCAGTGTCTTATTACAACAACAACAATGGCCATAACATTTTTATTAATCAAATTATTTCATAACATTTTCATACAAATTATATATTTATAAAAACATAACACGGTTGGTATAATTTTCTCACTGTATTTGTAAACATAACATTCATATAAAAAATACTATTTAAATTAGATTAAAAAAAATTAATTGGATCAATATGTGATAATTCAGAAATTTCATACATATTTATCGAAATATTAACTATAATAAAACACCTACTTTTCAATTTTAAAAGCAAAATTCACCAAATGCATATAAATACCTACCTGATAAACATGTTACAATTCTATTGCTCTGTTGCCTTCCCTATCCTCTTCGAATCACCTCCTAACATCAATTTAACAATAATAATAAATAATGATCCAATAATAATAAATAATGATCTAAACTTAGTCATCTTAAAATATGTATATATATATATTTAAACATATTTCTATACACTAATAATTTAAGTTTTTGCAATTAAATCATATAAAATAATTTACTAATCTTTAAAACCAACAATAATCATCTAAAATATAAATTCAAACGAACCTTCTTTCTTTCCTTTCCTTCTTTGTGTTTACGTTTTTTTGTCCCTTGCTTTTAATTTGTAAAAGCAAAGGTTATATATACATATAAGTCTGCGCATCGCCATAACAAAACACTTTTTTTTTTCGTATATTTTTGCCACATGGCCACATAATGGATTAATAATCACAAGCCTAACTTTTCTCCTTTCTTATTTCCTTGCACTTGGTAACCCGTATTAAAGAAAAAGACACATGACCTCTTAATTTCAATCAGGCTCTTTAACTTATCTTTTTACACATGTCATCCACAATAAAACTTATATTATCCAATAATTCTATTCTTTTAAAATCAAAAACATATTCATCCTAATAAAAAAAAATTTCTTGAAAAATAGATATATATCTTATAAATTTCAAAGTTTTGTATCATCATATAATATAAAGTCAATATATCGAAACATAGACGTTCCTATTAGTATAAGAATTTGGGCATTACAACATGGATGGCCCTCTTTCCCCGACCATTCCCGATCCCCCGAAAATGATTCAAAGTTGTTTTGTAAAATTACAATTGTGTCTATATTATTCAACAAATAATTATTAAAATTTTATATTTTTCTTTTTTTATCAATGAAGTCCTTAAAACAAGTTTATACTTTTTTAATTTAATCAATCAAGTCCTTTACATAATATTATCAAAAAATAAAAAAGTCTAAGATTAATTTAATATATTTTCTCTAACATTATTAACTCTATTAAAAATTGAATCATAATTTACTACTATAGTTGAATCATATTTTTCTATTTATATAAGTTAATAAAAAAATTATAATAAATATATTAATTAAATTTGATATTTTGTTCTAATAAAAATTTTATTAGCTATGATATTTTATATAGATTGTCTTAATTAAATTGATGATTATTATCCATTATTTTGAGAAAAATCAAACATTTATTTTTATTATATTATTTTGATAATATGTGAAATGTTAGTTTCACATGTCAAAAAACTTATTGTCAAATAATAAAATTTTTCATAAAAGAAAAATCAAATATTCATCTTGTTAACTAAGAAATTTTCTGAAATGACCAACAACTAAAAATTAAATAACTTTGAATAATTAAATTTGGAACAGTGAATTTTGATAAAATAAAAATAATCAATCAATGTAAAAAAGTAATTTATTTATAATTAATAAATTAATTTAACTTAATATAGTATTACATGATTAACAAAACAAATAACTTCTCAAAGATTTTATTTTTAATTTTTTATATTTTATGTTCTTATTTACCAAATAAAATATTTTTTTCTGCAAAATTATCAAGAAAAATTAAAGGCTAAGATTGATTTAATATATTTTCTCCAATTTTTTTTTATCAATTCTATTAATAATTGGATCATAATTTATGACTATATTTATTTATTTTTCTGTTTATATGGTTAATAAAAAGTTGAAGTAAATATGTGAATCAAATTTGATATTTTGTTTTAATAAAATTATTATAAATTGTAATATTTTATATAAATTGTTTCAATCAAATTGATGATTGTTGTCAATGATTTTATTTTCAGTAATTATTTTATGAACAGTTAAATATTTACTTTTATTATCTTATTTTGATGATATGTAAAATAGTGATTTCTCATATGAAAAATTAATTTATTATTATTGAAAAGATATTAATAAATTTGATTTATATTATGAGATTTGTTAAAAAATTAAAGATTGATAATATATTTTAATAATAAATTGAAAATTTCATAATTGTAGAAGCTAATTTTTATTAAATACTTTAAATATGTATTCATGTTAATAAATTTAATATTTTTTAAAGTTTATATTAAATTTACTTTTACTAAACCATTATAAAATTAATATTTAAAAACATGATTAATTCACCACCACCACTCCATCTATTCCTTACAATCACTTATTGTCTATTACAGATTACAATTACTTTCATAAATATAAATTACTTTAATGATTTTTAATGTTATATGCAACATTTTTTATTTTTATAGCTTTACTAACTTTTAGCATTATTTTTCTGATATTTAATATTTTGATCACCATACTCTTCATTTCGGAGAGTTTTATATTTTATATATATTACATATACTAATAATTTTTATAATTTAAAATAATTTAGATTACAAAATTATTTTTATCAATATAGTAATTTAACAAATAATTTTAAATAATTATTAACGATAAAATTATTGATGGATTATAAGTAATGATAATAATAGTTTTTAACTATTAAATTTGAATTATTTAATATCAATATAATAATTTTAAAATATTTTTAATAATATAAATTAACTATGTTTTGTCATTTAAATATTTGTTATTTACACATTTTCATAGATAAATGTGTGTGGTGTATTGGTAATGTTATTATTAATTTTCTTTAAGGTTTAGTGTTCAAAACTTAAGAGTTGCAAAATTTTTTTATTTACAAAAGTCAAACAGGTTCAATGTTAGGTCAGGGGCTCGCAGTGATTCTTGGCCCAACTCAGGGACATGCCTAATGCATCCTTGAACTGGCAAAATTGGGGATAGGTCAGAGATAGGGATGGTTCGGCCTAATCGGGGTTGGGTCATAATAGGGATCACCAACTTGTTCACAACTTGTTGCCAACCCTAGGTTGTGGAGATTAATATGTTAAAGTCAAATAAATCATGTCCTAATTTGTTGTTTCATCAAAGTTTAGGGATTAAAATATTATTATCCCATTTGATTGTGAGGGATAAATTTATAGTTGCCTAAATTTTTGTTAAATTGTTATAATCGATGGATAATGGCAGGAGTAATCAGTGATCATTTTCAAAAAGATACTTTCTAGATAAAATTATGTCAAACTCAGGGGAGGCATGTGATATTTGTTAGTCAAGTGGGCGGGCATTCTGTTGTGGTTGAGGTCGACGGGCCTAGTCATTTTTGAATGCTGCGTAGGGCTAAAAGGCTTAAGGAAATATGGTTGCATCTTTGCTATTAGCTATAGTTTTTTGGTAATGATAAGTACCTGATCCCATAATAATAAGTCCCTATCAATATCTTGACAAATGATAAACGAGAAGGCAAAAAGACTTGGATGTTAAGAAATTAGTGATAGGTGATAATTCTAAACCTACATAAACAAGGAATTTGTATCAAAATTAACCAAAAATATTTACTAATTGATAGTTGATTTTAAATACGAGAAAGTTACAGGAAGTACCCATAAAAGCAGAGACCTAAAACCTTAAAAGGGTATATTTTTTCCACAAACCACTAATTTGTTGGTTGACATTCGGTATCAACGATTGGTTGTAAGAAAAAATTGAACAAAAATGGTGAAACAAATAGTAAACTATAAATCGTAAAAATGAGAATCACACTTCTTTCAACTAGAGGAGGTTTTTGAAGCATAATAAGCTTCGTGAGAAGACAGTCAAGTAAGATACCATTAGTAAATGATGAATTGTAAAAAAGAGAAGCACATTTTTCTGATATAGAGGAGATGTTTAAAGTGGAGCAAGCTTTACGAGAAGACTATTGAGTAAGATTAGGTGATACTTGAGATGAAAAAAGATAATATACTGATGGAAGGAGCCCACTAGGAAACAATAGGAAAATCCTAAAACAATAGGGACCAAAGATAAGGTGAATACCGTAAAAAATAAAAGAGTTATAGGAATGTACAAGTTTTCAGGATTGAAAATATAATTGAAGAAGTAAAACAGTTACGATGATTGTTACAGCAAGTAAAGAAGGAACAACAACGTACATTAGGGGTTGAGGATTGTTACTAACCAATATCTCTTTTGACCTAGGAAGTCATGAACTTACGCTTACCTAAAGGTTTCAAAATGCCTTAGTTAGTCCTGTATACCAGGCAAATCGTCCCTAAATTTCATGTAGACAAATGTAAAGAGGCAATGTACATTCAGGGCCTAATTGAAAAAGAGATTTGTGGACTTTTCTTTTTTGTGTTAAAGGGCAAGTAACAGTATGGCATAAAAAAATGAAACCAAGAAGTATTTTCTTGTTTCCACAATTGTGCCAATAGTTCATTAATGAATTTATGGGCACGTATCTACTAGAAAAAGACTCAAGAAGTTCATTGTTAGTAAAATAAATAGAGGGTAAAAAGCTCAAGGATTTCGCTAGCCAATGTCATAAGAAAGTCATATGGTTAGGAGGATATAATTAAGAAATAACCTTGGAGGATTAAAGAAAAGCCTTAGAACATGTTGACTTAGGTTTGACACAAGAAAAACATTAGTGATTATTTTCAAAAGACAAACTTGAAAGTGAGAAAAAAAATAAAAACAGAAAGGTACAAAAAAAAAAAAAAAGCAATAGGAAGGACACCTTGAAACTCGAAAACTAGGACTAAGGCCCTTTGACACTATAAGGGTAAGAACAAAGAGACTAGTGTGGGAAGGAAAGAGTGAAAATTTCAAGGACTCAGGAAGTCGTATACAGAGAAGAAGAAATTTGGTAGTTTCAAGGTCACATAATCGACCTAATTATTCAAGTCGGGAATATAATAGTAGAAATCTCATGTATGAAAGATCGTTATTAGATAAAAGAGCTCCGCCATCCTTATTTGATAAATGCTTATCAAGAGATATATTATAATTTTGCACTTAAAAATGTTATTAACTTCTCCAAAATTAAGCATTTTCCTTTACATTGAATTTTAAAACAAGAATTAGGCTAAATAATCGTTTTTATGTAGGTTTCGTATAATGAGTGTATCTTTCAAACTGAAATGCCAATTGATGCGATTCTTGGGCCAAATAATGTCAACTTACTACTTCATAACTTTTAAAGCCAAAGGTTAGACTAGTCTAGGAATTTAGTGGGTGAAAATTTTGGCCTACAATAGAACTCAAATGCATTTCGATCTAGCCAAACATGTTTTCATATTTAGGCTATATCTCCCAAACTATATGTCCTAAATTATATGCGTAGGTGTTTTAAGAAGCTTACAAAGCACACTAAATTGTTTCTCTTTAAACATTCCAAAATTTCAAGGGAAAAAATGCCATTATTTTAGAAGGGCGATGGAGAAATTCAACCTAAACACCTTTGCCCATTTTCAACATAACTTGTGTTCTAAAAGCTCAATGAGGTTAAAATTAAGTGGAAAGCTGATTCATGCACCTATAACTTTGAAGAAGATGATTTTATGAGGTTTGGTGGTTTTTTTGATGGTCAAAAAGGTGTTACAAGTTGGTAGAGTGTGATTAATTAAAACTTGATAAATTATGTTCACACATGTGAAGTATCTTTGGTTTTGCATATATAAAGGAAGATGTGAAAGCCATTAAGAGTGCTCTCTTTTATTTTCTTCCCCTTAAGGAGAAGTCTTTTCTTTCCTTCTGTCACTAGGGCTAAAGGTAAAGCTTTGATGATTTTGTAGTATTATTATTTGATCCTTTGTTTTGTACTTCATTGTAAGACTCTTCTATTGATGATACTATATTTTACAAGTGTTTTTGCTTTGTTAGAAACCTTGATTCATTGTTAATGAATGGTATATTGAATGCTCAGATGTTTTTCTACATATTAAAGAGCAAGATAACTTATAGTTTTTCATCATCAATTCAAACGATAGTGTTTTTGTTTTCTTTTTTTTTTTTTTTTTTTTCTTTTGGAATAGATATTTTCATGTGCTTAAATGATATTCATCTTTCAATTAAGATAACTCTTTAGTTAATTTTTAATTGTTTATTAAAAATGATCAAGAATGATTTATCTTCAAAGTGAATCCTTAATGCCCTAATATTTTGATAATATTGAATTTATGTTCTAAAATAAACAAATCAAGACAATTCTTATAAACTTGGACCATTGGATTTGTGGACTTTATATAATAAATTCTTTATGGATCGACACTTGAACTTTCAAACTTTATTACTTGAGATAACCTATACTTAAATATTGTAATCGTGTAGTAAGTTTTTGACATTGTTGCTAAGGAGTTATGATTTGTATAAGATTTACTTGTTTTTATTTAGTTTTCTTTTTTTAATCTAACTCTGAACCATTTTTTGTCCTTTTACTTTTTTGTTATTCATATTTCTTTTTATTTAATTAGGAGGATCGGCTGCCTATTTGCATTTTTTCTTATGGTTGGTTCTACATATACCACCTAATTTTTGCTGTCTATCTTGTTCATGGTAGGTTTTGCCTCCTATTTTAATTATTTCGTTTGTTAATTATTGTGCTGTTATCTATTTTATTTTTCTTTGTTAAGAGAAAGGTTGTACCACCTCTTTTCTTTTTGTTCATATTATTGTTCTAACATTTTTTTTTCTTATTTTATTATTTTAGTCAAGTTTTAGCTGAGCGAAAATTTTATCTAGTATGCCACTGTCAATAATGGAATACTAAACCGATACCTCTCAACACAAGAAAAAAGAAGGCAATTATGCTTGCCATAAGCACCTCTGCCTCAACAACATGATCACCAAGCAGGAACATCATCAACACAAGAAAGTTTTGGTCAATGGACCTTAGATGAATTACAATAGAGAGTTATCCAACATGGGCAAGAGATCCATGAGATACGAGAAGAGCAAAGCATGCATCAAAATCCAGAACTTCCTCTATTTTCACAACCACCTAAACTCTTTAGATGACCATTTGCTTTGCATCCTCTACAGGAAGGCAACAATGGTGGGCATTAAGAGTAAGGTGAGATTTGGCATCTTACCTCCCAGTTACATATTGCTCTCATTTGCTTTTATGTTTCTATACTTAACCATTAGGAGCAATGTTTATTTCAAGTATGAGGGCAAGGGGAAGGAGGGGATAAATTGCGAGAAATATTATGTTGATATGCTTTGAGTGTTTGTTTAACTGATTGTGTTGATTGTGCTCAGTTTCAAATTGCTCAACTTTATTTGTTTTGCACATTGTGCACAAATTTCACAAATTTTCTTCTCATTTTTATGCATGCTAGTTTATTCATTTTGTAGTTTTGTTTTATTTCCTTACTTTTTATGAATTGTTAGTCTATTTTATTAGTTGTTTCGTTTTATTCTCTTTCATTTTCTTGGATTGAATTAACTTGTGTTTTGAGATTGTATTTAATTTGAAGGCCAATGATATGAATTTAATTGAGAGCAAGTAGTTTTGGAGAATAATAATTTTTGACAAAACCTAAGTACTTGACTGGATGCTAAATCACCTTGCTTTTGGATTCCTTACTTTTGAGCATGTAGCCTTACCTGTTCAATTGTTTGCTTTCTTAGAAAAATTTTATGAGAACAAAGTGAGTTAGCCAAATTTCTGTGGATTTTAGGAACTGTTTCATTATCGCTTAAAGCAAAACTATGGGAAATGATTATTTAAGCCATAAATTAGGCCTACTGTTAATCATTTGAGCGTGTTTAAAACTTTCCATAATAAGTAATGCGCAATAAACTTTTTTGAGCCTACTTTTGTTACCTATTTATTGTTACCCACGTACTAGTTAGCCTTAGAATAAGTTTTGATAACCTTTGGCTTAGCACCCTAAGCATTTAATCATTCTATTGTTGATTTGAGTAAAGGAACATAGGTGGAGTATGAAAATGTCGGCCAAGCTCTTACTGAGTAATTGGGTCTTATGCCTAGGCAAGCATAAAGAACTCATATAAAAAGGCAGAGTGAGGCTTAGTTGGTTAAAATGTAGGCCAAGGTCTTACTAAGTAACCAAGCCTTAAGCCTAGACAAGCATGGAGTGTTGAATTTTATTTAAAAAAAAAAAAAAAACTTATGCAAATAAATAAGTTTAGGGATGCATTGGTAGGGGTTAAAAGATGAAGAGTAAGTGATGCTTGAAATCAAATATTTGTGTGGTTGAACATGAATCTTTAGAATGATTAATATGTTAGGGTGTCTGAGTTACATATACCTAAACCTTGGTCAAGCATTACACGTATAAATTAAACCCTCATAATTATAAGTGATGTACTTCCTTTCATTAATGGACAGTGGTTCCAAATCAAGTTTCTATAGTCCATTTAGAAGTCCAAGATAATTCACTTGCTTGCATAAACTAATCTAAGTAAAAAATGGTTGGATAGTATAGTCTGCTCGCACACTTTCACCAAGGATCCAGAGTGGAGAGATATTTAGTATCCATGTTGAAATCTTAGGTATAATATCAACACTTTGAAATTCTCCTAAGACTGCTTGACTTTTAATTTATAAGGCTTAATCTTAAAAATTAAATTGCTTGCTCAAACATTCTTTGTGTTGGTTGATATTCCTTCCTTTTGTTTTTTTATTTGCTTGAGGACAAGAAAATGTGTAAGTTTGAGAGTATTTGATTAATGACCATTTTACTCACTTGTTATTTACTTTCAAACTTAGATATGTGTGCAAATCCTCAAGCTCTCATGTTGTTTTAATGAATTTTTTTTTCATAGAAATATTGAAAATTAGAGCTCAAGGTAAAAAGAAGCACAAAAATAAGGACTAAAAATACGAATCACCAAATAAGGACTAAAGCACAAGGAAATCAGAGGCTAAAATTCAAAGAAAGCAAAGTTAGGGGCCAATGCATGGTACAACACGCCTTATGCACTACCTCACTCACTCGAGTACGGCATTAATCATGGCACAGCCACGCCATGACTCTTTTTTGCTGTACACTTGTGCCCCATCTGATTTAGCTACGTCTGCAAAACCATTTTAGGCCCTTGGATCAACCTTAGATGACCAGATTTGGTCAAATTGAGGTTTTCCTATTTTTGGACATTAGCCACCATTTATCGTGGAAGAAAAAGGGGGAGCAAGATAGATAAAAAGAAAGAGTTTTAAAGAGAGAGAAAGGTAAAGAATCTTCAAGTTTCTTGGAGGCCATTGGGAAATCACTTGAAGAATTGGAGATTTGAAGCATCAATCATCCTTATTCTATTTTGTTGAATGATGAATTTCAAGATAATGTTGATGTTGGATATTGATATGTTAGGCTAATTTCTACATTCTAGGGTCTTGATGTAACTTAGTTGGATTATGTTTGATTGATTAGGAATTTGTTAATATGAGTATGTTTTATTCATTTATGTTTTCTTGGACTTAAAGCTTCTAATTTGTTGGAATATGAATTAGTTGAATTTTTTTTTAATGAATAAATGCTTGGGAGAGGCTAATTTGTTCATTCAGATAAAGAAAATATAGTTTACGAACATTGAGAGCTTGGGAAGATGTTGATGTCTAGACAATCAATTTAATGTTAGGGATGCCAAGAAATCGAGAGGGAATTGGATCATTAGATATTAACAACTAGTTCAGCTGAAAAATCGCTTGATTAATCGAGTCAGATAAGGATATCGGCCAGGTTAGTTAGACATAAGACTTGGTTTGACACTTGGGAGAGATAATCAAGTTAATTTATAACTAGTGATTAGTGAACTAAAATGGAGAATATTAGCAATTCCTAATTAGGATGAATATAGTAACAATTAGATGTAATTAAGGCCCTAAGACAATTTCTATATTAATTTCAATCACTTGGTCTATTACCTTTATTTCTTATTTACTATTCTTGTTTTTAAATTAGCAAATTTAGTTTATTATTTTTTTTAATTTTATTTCTCGAGTTTAGATTGCTTAGATAAAGTTGAGTTGCCATAATTATAATAATTAGTTTAAAATATAAAAAACTCAATCCTAATGGATACAACAACCCTATTTCTTAAACTTTACTACTTTTACGACCTCGTACACTTGTAGGTATCATGGCCACATAACAACAAATTTTCTTCAAAGTTGTAAAGGCATGAATTAGCTTTCCAGCAGTCCAAGATCCAACCTCATTGAGTTTGTAAAACGTGAGTTATATTGAAAATAGGCAAAGGTGTTTAGGTTGAGTTTCTTCACTGCCCTTCTAGAATATTAGCTATCTTTGATAGCCAAACATTTGGAATTGGAGAAAGTGTAAAAGAAAAGCATTTTAGAACTCTTTATAGGCCTTCTAGAACACTTAAGTTTATGATTTTTTCGGTACCTATTTTGGGAGATACGGACCAAATATGGAAACATATAAGGCTTGTCCGAAGTTATACTCGAGTTCTGTTGAAGCCTGATTTTGTCCCACTAAGTGCACAAACGACTCTATCGTTCAGCTTAAAAAGTTGTAAGTGATGAGTTTGCACTTTCTTAGTCTAGAACCACATTATGTGACATTTTGGATTGAGAGATATGCTAGTCTTATGAAACCTGTGCAAAAATAATTATTTTCTACAATTTAAACCTATTCTTATTTTAAAACTCAATATAAAGGAAAATGCTTTTTTTTGAAAAATTAATAAATATACACTTTTAAGCATTTATCACACCTCCCAACTACCTTATTATTAGTCCCAGGTAATCTAAGCGTTTATCACACCTCCCAACTACCTTATTATTAGTCCCAGGTAATCTAAGCGTTATCATTTAAAGTTGATTTATAGAATTTGCATCCAAAGAAAATATCATTCTTCTTCTCTTGATCTTTTCAAAGTAAACTCTCACTTAAAGTTTCATTGTACATGTGTCAAATACTTACTAGTCAAGCTATTAATAAACCTTTTTATGCTTATTGTAACTGATGCATACTTATGGGACTTAATTGGAATCAAACAACATTTGTTCTAAATTTTTCAAAGTAAAATTTTTTGGGTGAAGATCATTTCCCTTCTTCTTCTTCTTCTTTTTATTTATTTATTTATTTATTATATCTTATCAATACATGTTTAATTAACCTATGTAACAAGCTTTAGGCCAATAACTTCTAGACTAGTTGGCCTCAGGGTATTAGATGTTGAAACACTCTTTCGAGCTTAACTACTTGAGTTAAAGAGGCTATGAAGTTATTCATACCAAAGCTCTACCGTTTTACACGAACATTCAGTATTGACTAGGTAAAAAGCTCGGTTGCTAAGTAAAAGTTGTTGTGAGAAATTTATTTTATATTTTTATGTTTTTTCTTTTTTCTTAAAAAAAATTTCTGAAACCCTAAGTTGCCACCTTCAACAAAATAAAAGAGCTCAAATATTTCCAAGATTCTAATATGTCATTCACAATCATATGTTAAAGTGTGTATATGAAAGATAGTTTATGAATACTTGTTGAATAAGTATATGTGTAGAATAATTAGTTACGTGATAATGATGCAAGAATTTATGGATTTTATTAATTGAAAGAGAAGTGAATGATAAAACCTTTGTTATGAAATTTAAAAATCAAAACAAAATGATAACTTACATTTCTATTAAGACGTGTCTTGGGAGTAAAATTACTCTTCTATAATCCTTAATCTAAGTGTTATGAATCTTAAGGTTCAGCTTTTTTTTTTTTTTTTAAAGAAAGAAATAAAAAAAAACTGCTTATGTTAACTATACTTCCCCACCTAACCGAATTGTGACGTTGTCCTCAATGTTCAAATGCAAAAAAGTAAGGTATAGAGGACATCACTTGAGATGATAGTTATAGAAAAACAAAGAAAACCTAAAAGCAAATTAAAAGAAAAATGACAAAATGTTGTGAGCAAAACCAAAAAACAAGAGAAGTTACAAATGGAGCAACAAATCTAATTTTTGCTTTTACTGCTTTTTCTTTTCCAATTTAATCAAGCCATTGCTTGATTTGGTTCATGGACAAAGTTTTGTAGTTGATTGATCAACTCTCAATAGTTGGAGCAGAGGTAAAAAGCCAATAAATCATCTATGAAATGAAGTTTTATTTTATAGCATGATCAACAAAGGACAACAAATTGTTAACTAAACCATTAACATTTAACCACTAGTGGATGGTTGGTTATGCCTAGGATGCAACTTGAAAAATTTCCTCCAAGGTTGCAAAACTACCTTATAAGGCAATAAAAGCATCTACAATATCAAGCATTTTATGATTCGTTCATGCATAGTTGAGACCTTTATCTCATCTCTAGCTGTTTTATTGGTGGTATTATCTTTAGATAAAGCCTCTGGTGTGGTACATAGAACCTAACTTGTTACTACATGTGCAGCAGTTGACATATGTCCAATTAACCCGAGGCTTCTTCCCCCATATATTAAATGAAATTTTCAATAAGTTAAAACTTGACCAAGATTTCTACTGCTTTTACAAACTTTTTACTTTTTTAGAGCTTGAACCATAAGAAACACAAATAGTTGTAATTTGACAAACAAAAGCTCCCTCTATTTTGTGCTTTCTTTTACCCTCATTAGTGATTAGTATTTGCATGAACATAGAGATGGCGAGGTGTTAAATTTAACAAATCTAAAAAGAAAATGTTTTAATAATACCAATATGGGTAACAAAATAGATTACAAAATGGATCATAACTTCATCTACAATACTTGAAATTGCATTGGGTTTCTTGCATTGGAAACTAGACATTCAGAGATTTCTAGCAATATATTATTTCTATATCATATTCAACCTATGGTGTGTGCAATGATCTAAACAACATTGGTTAAGAGTAGAAAAAAATCATAGGGCAACAAGGGTGCTTGACCACACCATTTATGGGCATGCTCGCGTCTCACAAACTAAATTTTGCACCACAAAAAAGTAAATAGGGCATGCCCACACTACTTCTTCTACCCCTACGCCCCTCTACGTATTTTGGTGCTTCCAAAGGCTATTTTCAAGCCTTGGATGAGAATGGATGGCTAGATTTTGCCCAAATTAGAAGGTTTCGTCATATTTAAAAGAGAGTAACCATTTCGATAAAAGGGGAGTGATGCAAATGAAGTTGTGCAACCACATAAATAAGAGGAGAACTTAAGACATAAGGTTGGAGACACTCAATTACAGCATCTATATGATTCGCTAAGCGTGCCGAGTGGACCGATTACAAGAGTTAAAGCCAAAACATTGGAAAGTGCCTTAAATGGACTAATTAAAAAGATGTGTGATTCAAATACAATTCAAGATACACGTCTTGAAGAATTAGGCTCAATGAACATCATTTAAGTGATCGGAATCTAAGAAGACTAATATGAAAATGTTCAAAAATTATAGTCCATTTATGTAATTTTAAGAATGTTAAAATGATGTAATCACTTACATCATACACATTTGGCGTCATTGCTTACGTCATATATATATGACGTCATTGCTTACGTTTTCATGTTTGAAATTTGTAGGTTTTAAAAGTCATAAAGTTTGAATTTATTTTGTCAAATTGTTAGGTAGGATTGATAGCCTAACTTTTGACATTTTCCCTTTATATTTGCCTACAAAAAGGCTTTTATTTCTTGAAATGAAACAGGCAATTTGAATGTTAAGTTATTTCTTATAACTTCTTGTTCTTGAACTCTTCAAGTTTTTATTTTTCTTGTGGCGTTCAAAACGACCAAACTTATTATCTAAATTTTTAAGTGTTTTTCTTAGGATTCTTGGTGTGGCGTTTGAGAAATCATAGTCTTGTTTCTTATCTAGATAGGTATCAGGTCAACACTGAATAAACTTGCGTCTTGGGAAAAATCTTGGGGTTCTTTACTACATTCGGTGTTGGGTTTCGTCACATTATTGGCGAGGTTCGTAACAGGGAGAAGAATTTTTAAAGTGAGAAAGAGAGAAAATAGAGATAATTCTAGTGATAAAGAGTGGAAAATCATCAATCCTTGGAGGAAATCGGAATACTACTTGAAGAATTACGGATTTGAAGTGTTAATTACAATAGTTTCATCTCTCTATATCTTCAATTTATCATGGATTTCACATTGTTACTATTGTTTTCCTTACTTTCAGATTATGAACTTCTTGATGAATTGTTTTATGGATAATGTTATGTTAGGCTAAATTTATTGTTCTAGGGACTTGATGTAGCTTTTATAAACTATGTTTTGATCAATTAGCATGTTATTAATGTTAGTATGATTTGATTCACTTGAGTTTACCTATGCTTGATGCTTTTAATTTGTTGATTAATGATGAATAAATTGATGCTTAAGAGAAATTAATTTGTTTATCGGATTAAAGAAACATAATTTAGGTTATTGTGAGTGCGGGAGGATGTCAATACCTAGATAATCTAATTGACACTTAAGATATCAAGAGACAAGATGTAATTGAGTCCTAAATGCTTAATATGTAATAAGCGGATAGTCAATTGAGTCAAATAAGGATATCAACTTGGTTAGTTGTACATAGTACCTTGTTTAATGCTAGAGAGAGGTAACGAGGTCATTCTATTAAAATAGTGCCTTGAGAATTGGATAAATTTATGTAATTTAGATATTAATAATAAATAAAGTTATTATTTATTCATACCCAAATATGATTGTATCAATAATAAAAAAGCTCCAAACCTTATACTTTGATAAAGTTCGATATACATAAGATATATCTAAGGCATATAACTCAATCATAACTCAAAACTGGTTCATAACCTATAAACAAAAGTTGGGCGCTTTGTTTAGACAAGGTTGTAGTTTTGCTTATCTTCAATGAAGAAACAATAAATCTCTAACTGTTTGAAGTAGTGACTTCAAGACAAAGGCTCTATTATATTATTAGAATACACTAAACATGACCACATAAAGGTGTAAATCATTGGGTGGAAATATGGTAATCGAATGTAAATCTATATACTTGAGCACTATGGCAACTCTACCTAAATCCTGATTGGGTAGTGTATCTCTAGTATGTAAAGCTATGGTCTTTGACTAGAATAAAATGTGAGACCATAAGATTAATGATCGATACCTTGACTAGTTGGGAATGTAAGATTTATATGCTAGTAGACATTATTTCATAGATATAGAATTCATGACTCCAAAAGGAATGCAAAATATCATCTTGATGGTTTTATAAGGTTTTAGTTAGGAAAATCTTCGCCGAGTGTTTAGCAAAGGAGTTCACTAAACTAAAATTTATTCTAATAAATCTTAATCTAATTAAATGGTGTAAAATTGGAACAAATGAATGAAGATGTACTTGGAAGGGTCAAATGGTAAATTATACTTGGTTCCAATTATTCGTATTCCATAAAGGGTAGTTATGGTAACCTATTGCTCAAGAGATAGAGTTTTAAGATATAATTTAATCAGATTAAATTATAAAGTTTTTTGTAAAGAATATTCACTTCAAAGTGCAACTTTGGGCCTTTAATGGAATGGTCCATAGTTAATAGACAAAGCTTGTTAGGGTATTAGAAAAGTCTATTGGATCTTGTTAATTAAATATGTCCATCAAGGTTTCCTAGGTAGCTATAATTCTATAAGCTAGAATAAGTAGAATCAAAGAGAAAAGGAATATTTAATTTAATCGAGTTAATTAGAGAATTAATCCTAGAAATGAAATTAAATAGATTGGGCCAATTATTAAATTAATAAAGATTCATTTATAATTTGACATATTAAATTGGCCAACTATTTAATAAATATGATTAATTAATGCGCTTATTATTTAATCAATGAAATTAATTAAATAAATGAGCTTAAATTAAATTAGATTAAGCCAAGTCCAAAAGCCCAAGTCCAATTCATATTAGTGTTAACGTGGGATGGAAGATTATAAAAAGGAAGCTAAAGTGTGTACTAGAAAAAAGAAAAAAAAAATACATTAGTTAGTTTTAGCTTCCTATGTTCTTCCTAACTGTTCTTTTCTTTAAGTCTAGTTTTGTAGTTGATGCCTACACATGAAGTTCTTGCACAAAGAAGTAGACATGGGAATCTGAGTTGGTGAAGAGGCACAAAGATCCAACAATCTTTTGAAAACTATACCCACAAGATCCTAATCCCAAGGACACTTCTACTAGTGGATTTGATCCAAATTTCTCTCCAGGTTCCAACACATTCTTTATCCTGTGATTAGTGAATAGGATCGATAAGTGAATTTAAGGCCCTAGAACCTTTAATATGGCTTAGTTCCACTTATTCCTAGATTCTCTCAAATTTTGAGTTAATATTATTTTTTTTAATTACTATTCAATTATTTATTTTAGTTTTGCTACTTTGACTTCTCAAAATTCTAAATTGCTTAGATAAAATCAATTTATTATAGTCATAATAATTAGTTTAGAATTTGAAAACTCAATCCATATGGGACAATACTTACTTATCACTTTATTACTTTTGCGGTCAAATGCACACATGTTAGCGTTGTGGCAAACACTTACTTATCACTTTATTACTTGTCATGACCTATGTACTTACGGTCACATTGAGTTAATACTCAATATAGTTTATTGTGATTTCATATAAGTGAAGGCAAGCATGTAGCAGATTTGACAAAATTTCTACCATCCCTTGGTTCCCTAAGTTTAATTAGGATGTAATATAATGCAAAATAAAATTTGATAAACACTTTTTTTGGAAAAGTGTTTGTATAAAAATTTGAGCTTATACAATTACTACAATAAGAAACACACACAAGCATACAATAAGAAGTATACTAATGACATTCTAAAGCTTGTGACTTCATTCTTCAATTGATCGCTCTTCTGTTTGCATCGAAGGGTTCCATTTTGCTTTTCTTGAATGCCTTGATTTTGGATATTGCTTCAATCTTTGCAATTGCATTCCGATTCTTCATGCAAAAATATCACAACAAATGCTACAAGAAGAATTTAGTCAATAATGGATATTAATGTTTGTTATTATCAAAACAATGAGTTATGAACCTTACGGCTAATACACATTTTGGCATTCTAGTAGTGCTCCGAGCCAATAACTTGAGAAATTACGTTAGAGTTTGGTGAGAGATTACATGCCGATTATCTATGATAATTGAGGGAAGGTTCCCATTACACTGACAAAAAATTTGTGAACTCACATTCAAGCATTATAATCAATCAATATTTAGTTTTTTAGTGCCTCGTTTATAAGTGTTAAAACTATAATATTTCATTGACTATCTTGCAAAGAAATTTTGAATTTGATGTGAAAAGTAAAGCACCTTTCATTCACTCTATCAAAGTTTTGTTAAGGAATTTTAGGTTGATGTTGATGCATGATTTAATCTTACCTTACAAGAACAGTAAAAAACAGTTGAAACTGCCTTCTATTGATTGCCCAAACATCACAAAGGCACTTTGGCAAGCATGTGTGAAGAGAGTTCTTTCTGAAGAGTTTGAGGTGATGCAATTTATTTTCTGCCAGGTTCACATTTTGTTGTACATTATAATCGTTGACCGTTTACTTGATTTACTTATTTGTAGAACATAAGGGGAAAGGCAAAAGAGATGCACACAAAGCACAAGTCTAATCATCGTTTGGGAGGATCAAGATATAGTGGCATGATGGAAAAATTGGTAATCTAATAAAATGTTTGAAATTGTGTTATTCACTTTAAACAATTTGTAATAGTATTGTCTCTAAATTTTTCAAAAGGAGGAATTATGAGTTCCTTCTGTCAATGAGATTACTTAAAATCAACTTTGGATAAGAGCTTGGCAGAAGAAGAGTGCGGGATATAACCATGATGTCATGTCTATTATTGACAAAATTGTAAGTACATCAATAAGATAGCTACTCCCAACTTTATACTCTATTGTATTTGATTTACAAATAACAATATTTGTTATGTTTATTTCTAGGAAGAGATTAAAAGTCAATTGGACCATGGATCATTTCAATCGACTAGAGTTAAGACATATTATCTATAACTCTAGACAAACCCCCCATTAGAAGTAGAGTATAGAGTACAAGAAGTTCGGCTGTATGTCGCAAACTAATTTTGACATCAAAATGACATCATTTTTACATAAATTAATTTGTTTTAATTAAACAAAATATGAAACGATGTCATTTTTGGGTTTTTTTTTTTTTCCCCAAAAAAAAAATTCAAAATCATTTTCTCAACAAAATTTTCCCACACGTAGAGCCAATAGTTTCCCACCCAACTCTCCCCACGCTTAGCATTTTGAAATATTCAAAAAACCTGAAATTGATAGAAATCAATCTATTCCTACCTTAAATCAACTGAAATCTACCCATATTAACTCTTTAAAAACATATCCAATTTCGAATCTAAATACAAGTGACTGAAATCATAACACCTGCCTAGGTGTCATTGAATGTTCAAATCCTTAAAATATATTTGTTATTTCGTTGTTTCTATTGCATGTACGTTGATTTTATTAGTTTTATTTTATTTTTCAATTCTAGGGTTTAGGTTTCGCAATGTTAATTATGTTTTCGAAGTTTAATATTGACTCTATTCTCAATCTTTTGTATATTTTTATTCTTAAGACTATTTTCGGAGCCAATTTGCACAATGCATTTTGTTTCACAAATGGATGTATGAAATCAGTGGATTATTGGAGTGCATGGGTTGGTTCTTTTTATACCTTTTGTTGCAATTTTTTATTGTTAGAGTGCATGTACTGAATTTAGGGCCTAAGTTCGACTTTGGTTCTGTCTTTATTAATTTTGTAATTTTTATTCGTAACTTTAAATATTTAATATTTTTTTGTTAACTATTTGGGGTTTGGATTGCACGATTATTTTAATATTTTTATGTAATTTTATGGAACTTTTTTTTCTGTTCCATGTTCTTTTCTACATTCACATTTTTTTTGTACATATGAATATAGCCTAATTGTTGACAATCTTTTTATTTTTTTCAATTGTTTATTTGTTGATTTGGAAGTTTTTTGGCTTTACTGTTGCTGTCAGGTGATCGCGACAATGTTCACTGCAAGGCACAGGTTGTCTCAATTAGTAAAATGATAGGTATAAGTATCAGCCCATGAGAATTGAAATTTAAATTAATTACTAAGTATTATAGCCTCGAAAGCTCAATTTTATCTAAGCAATTTGAATTAATTAATTGTAACGGCAAATAAAACTAGAACTTGATGATTAACTAAAAGAGAAACAAAAATTGAGTTAAAAAGTCGATGAATGAGTGAAATATACAAGGATAAACTATCTAAATTTCACTTATCTATCCTTTTGTTTCTCCTAATTGGCCGTTATTAATGTGTTTTAGTTTGATTCACTAATCATAAGATGAAGACCAACCTTAATACCTTTCCCAAGCGTTACTTAAGGTCTTATGTATAACTAAACAAGTCGATATCTCTATCTAACTCAATAAATTATACGATCATTAAGCATCACTTTTTACTCAACACTTAGAACTTATTACCTCCCAGTCTCTTAAAATTCTAAATGTTGATTAGATTATTTAGGTGTTGATCACCTTTCGATCTCACAACTACCTAAATTGTATTTCCTGAATTCAATAAACAAATCAATCTTTCCCAAGAGTTAATTTATCCATGTGCAATTAACTAATTCATTTAATAACAAATTAGAAACATTAAGCAAGGCAAACATAAATGTTAAACCATGACAACATTAATAACATGCCAATTGATTAAAATATAATTTGAATAAGTTATATCATGATCCTTGATTAAGAAATCTAACCCAACATATCAAATATTAACATCAAAATCATCATGTATTCCATAATCTTCAAATTCAACAAATAAAGTTTAAATGAAATAAAAAATAAAAATAATAGAGTTTAGGAAAAATAGACTAAACGTGAAGGCTTCAAAATCTCCTTCAATTCTTCTTCCAAAGACTTCGATTAGCTTCAATACCGCTTCCTCTCTCTAGAATCCTCCTTTTGTTATTCTCTTTCTCTTACTTAAAACTCAACTTTCCCTTCTTGTTTACTTAGTTATGGTGGCTATCCATCCTAAAGCATAAAAACCTAAAAGATGCCAAAATCAGGCCATTGATCAATGATCTAATGGCAAAAAATCGTTTAAGAACATCTAAGAGGTGCGGGGGCACTCAAAATGGTGAGGGGGCATAATGAAGCTCAATAAGGGGCACAACCACGCGCCTTGGTAGCGAGGACGCGCCATACTCTTGGCCAATTTGGCCTTCTCATCCATGGGCATGGTGAGGCTGTGCCATACCATAGTTAGTCGATTAATTGCTTCACAATCATCCATATGCTACAAAGTGGTCATTGAGGATCTTAATTGAAGACCACTTTTTTTTTTTTTTAACTTCTACGTGCCTACTTCATAAAATTTATTACAAGGGATACTGGTAGGTTTCCCTAAGGTTTAACTAAATAAGCAGCTATTTCTCTAATATTTGGAAAAAAAAAATAAATACCTCTTTAGGTTTAAGAAAATAGACATATACTCCCTTAGAGTTAACTTTATATCCTCAAAATGATTATTTTACTATTCTGCATTTTAAAAATTATAATCTAATTATTTTAATCCCACTACTAATATATAATTATCAAAACAACCTTATAATTTAAAAATAGTAAAATAATAATTATAGTTGATATAGACATCAATTTTTAAATGTTTTAAAAAATAATGAGAATATTAATTTTTATAACCTACATATATCATCAAATTTAAAACGTTTTAGAAAACAATGAATATCAATTTTATAAAAATTGATGACGACAATTCTTTGATGCCCATAGTCATTTTACTGTTAATTAAATATAATATTTAGAAATAATAAAATTTATTAATGTAAAATATTAAAATTTTATTTGTCAATACATTCTCTCAAATATATATATATATATATATTTTTATACCCAAAGGATATATTTTATATAATAAGAAAAGAGGAGGGTAAAAGAATCAAAAAGTCAATTCAATAACTGAAAATTACATATCAATGAACAACTAATTAGTTAATTGATAATGCAAAGAAATTGTTGGGCACCTTACAATTGTTGTTGCTTCAAAGAAATGTCCAAGAGGCACCCGTGCATTTATCCATTGTACAACAAGCATATACTCTAAACAATATATACTTTCTTCTACGTGACCAGTATTACAATTCTTTGATGCGAACAAATTATATACAGCACAGAAATACAACCCAACAGCAGCAAAAAAGGAACAAAAACTGCAGAAACAACAAGTTGATCAAACAATTCGTACTAACTATGATTATTCCTAATAATTTAATATATATTAATTAATCTCTTCAATTGTACTTCATAAGTTTTTGAAGAAGGATATTCGTAATATCCCATCTAGCATTTAAACAATGTTACAAACAAATTGTATAATGAAAAGAGTTGACAATCTTAAAAAGAACAACTACATCAATGAATTGATTAAATGTATATTGTACCTGAGATCCCTTGATGAATGCAAGTCCTTTATTAAGTAGAGCAAAGCTTGAATATATGGCAAAACCCACTTTTGGCAACCAAAACTCTACACGTGAAAAATATCTGGACAGGTTGAGTACCGGTATATGTGTTAATTAGTAACCCAATTTAGAATATGTCTTAACTTGCATCCTCATTCCAACTTTGGTGACCCATAAATAATCCAAAATCCTAGCAAGATACTTCTTAAAATATTCTCTATTTGGATCTTCAACCCAACAAGCAAGCATGCATAATACCCATATATACAGTTCCAATATTATAAATAAGAGCATTGAAAGTGTTCAAATATATAGCTTATATATGTATGCGAAGTACGTAATTATTCATTTCTACATTTCCTTTTAATTTGATAATTAATTCTAGTACATACCTTCTTATACACCCAATTGTGATGTATTGATTATTCCCATCTTCGTAATGAATGTGCTTCATATTGTCATTTGAAATGTCCTCTCTATGATCAACTTGTTGAAAGGTCAATGTGAAAAAAAAGCTCCATACATAGATACAAACTATCATAAATCAAGTCTTATATCAGAGGATAGGGATAATAAAGATCCTCCTGCAGTAACCATAGTATTTTTATTGTTAGTTCATTAGTGTCTTAGAGAAAAAAAATTCTTAAGCAACAAAGACAAATATGCACTAATTTACATATGCGGACCACCTTGGTGCATAAATGGCGTAATTTCCTCTAATTAACTTCATGATAAGGTTAGGTGTAGAGTTCTCTTAATTGTTGACTGAGAGGTGTAATTGGCCCTACAAACTTCTTACCATTTAAATATGACATTGGCATGTACACCATGCAGCAATTACACCAAATTTGTACTGTAATTATATGTAGGCAACAAAATGTTTAATAACTAGAAGTAGCCCTATTTCAAGTCAATATTACGATTTCATTTGTAATTATAAAAAAATATTATAGAAACTTGGGTGCATAAGAAGAAATGAAAGAAGAATCCAGAATTCTAAAGGCACTTGTTTGTTTCTAGACCATTCAAAAACATCAAGTATCTACAAGAAAGGAAGAAACATATAAAAGTAGGATGCGAATCATATAAGTGCAAGTACATAATCATTGTTAGTACTGAATTTATTGTCACATGTATAATAATACTGAAAACCAATTCTTTTCTCAAGATGGAACATGTGTTACCCCACCGTGGTCCAAGAATCTACTTTTTAGCTCTTGCAGAAGCATTGTCTTGGCCACCATCAGATCCCTCTCCAAGAATATGCATGCCAAATATAGCTATCTATGCCAAATGTGTAAATAGTCCCTACCCACCATCTTTATTTTGGGGGCAGTAAGTGTAACAACATTGGAACTATAAATAAAAGATAGAACAAGACAAGAAAAGGATATTAATCAACCTGTGGAATGATAATTGCAAGATTCAAAACTCTTATTGCTAGTCCTGCACAGCCAAAAAAAAAAAATTGGCTAAATATTGAATCCATGTTAAAATTGTTCTTTGACAGACACTAAGCTATCATTAGCTATACTCACCATACAGGCAAACACAATAAAATTGTTCAATGTCTATACAAACCTTCAACTAATACGCTTAAAGATAGGTTCAATTAATAAAGAACTAATGCCAAGGACAACCTATGCCAAAAAAAGAAACCCCTAAATTAATAATCGTCAGAAAAGGAAAGAGAATTGTTGACATTATCTAACTACTTCTAGTCCTCAATCTTAAATTTATTAAATAAGATCCTAAAATTTGAATTAGGCATGACAAAATTTGGGAAATTCAAAATGCTGATGCTAAATTCTTACTAAATTCAATAACAAACCAAATGTTGACCCCATCAGTGTATAACATTATTTAAGAAGAGTTCCCTTTGCATTCTCATGATAAACCACTCTTCCTTTCCAATCCGTATCAAACAAAGAAAAGGGGAACCAAGGTAATTGCAAGTGAAAACAAGATCATAGTGGGAAGAAGAAACTAGAGAAGATGAAGTGGGATAATGAAATTGTAAGCAACCATAAAGAAATAATTATTTTATACTATTGATGAACATGTAATGTACTAAGACTGTCATGTACTTACGCATCTACTTAACAATCCTCATCTTAAAATGCTAAAATGCTTTAGATTGGCATTGTATTCATGAGTACTCTTAGTTTTGTTGCCATTAGCACTGGCAACAACTGGCACTTCCAGCTTTAATTTGGAAAACGTTAGCCCATTTTATAGAGGATCATCCAACCAAGGAGCAAAATCTAATAAATAATTGTCAAAATATTAACCATCCAATTTTAATGCACTTCACAAAAGATAAGTAAAATATTAATCATTGTCAAATAAATTAAACATAGTAAAATTTTGCATAAAATTCAAAAAAATGACTACTATAGTAATTCATTTTCATACTAATATAGTGCCAAAAAGTAAGCATAAGTCATGAATTAAATTGCAAAACTTACATGTGATGGCAATGAGCGTTTGCTTAGGCTCAAATCCCGAAGTCTTATCTTGAAATGCACACTTTCAATACAATTTTCATGCCTATCACGATTTATTGTCAATCCAAGTACCCTCGCAATCTAAACGAACATATGTTGACCCATTATCACCCATAACATCACAAAAATTTTCATCATCTAACAATGACGTGGGAAATGGTTTATGTCCTATGATTGTCTCTTCTTTTTCATCATCTGACATATCATAATCATTTGAAGGAAGTACATGAACAGTTGACCATCTTGGATTAAGTTGATATTCTACGTAAAATATTTGTTTAGCCTGCGAGACTAAAATAAAAGAATCATATTTATATCCAATTCTATTAAGATCAACTATTGTTAATCCCAACTCATCAATTTTAACGCCGCCATTGTTATCAACCCAATCACATTTGAATATAGGCATCCTAAACTTGTTATAATGAAAAACCCAAATCTCCCAAATTATCCCATAGAACGTCATATTTGTAACAATGGGATTTTTATCCTTGCAATTTGCATTCTCTTTACAACCAACATTACACCACTATTTTGATGAACATGTAATGCATCTTTTTCCTTTGTTGAGTAACGATGCCCGTTGATTTCGTAGCTTGAATACTTTATAACTTGAAATCGTGGTCCATAAGCTATCCATCTTAAAGTTTCTGATATTGTATTATTGCTATCCATAAGCTCATCTGTAATCTGAATAATTAGTTATGTTATGTTAATTATATTAAAATTCTTAATTGTAAGAGATTAAAAGAATTGACATTTGCATACTTACCTTTTCACAAAACCAGTTAATAAATGTGCGATTATGTTCATCTTGTAACCATTTTACTCTCTTTGCCTTAGTACGATGTTCATGCCTTAATGCTTCCATGTGTTTTCTAAGATAACATAAAATATTTCGCATAGTAAGAAAAATATAATGATTATTCAAAATAATACAATTTTTCAAGTGAAGAGAAAATTTTTACTTACTCAATATAAGGTTGAACTTCAGTCGTATTCTCCAATACATAACGATGTGCTTGCTCGCAATGTATTCGATCAATTGTTACACGTGAACTTCAAAAAATTTATTTGTAAGTATAAAATATCAGCTTTAAAACCATTTATTTATTAAATAAACAAAATTACTTTTAATAAAATAGTAAAATTGTTTTTTCTAAACCAACAAATCACTGTTTTAACATATGATTAAATTATTGCCTTTATTAAGTTAAAAGAAATTACTTTTTAAGTAAACAATGAACCTAAATTTTTATTAAATAAAAAATTATTTTTCAATTAGTAAAATTGTTCATCGACTATTAACGATTCGTCCACTTGCGAGTATTTAAAATTTGCACATCACCTTATTGCTCCATGGGAAAGATTTGAACTATTGGAAATGGTCTACACTATTTTGACTTCAACTTTCCTGAAGGAAATTTAAGATAAGAGTTAAACAAAAGAACATTAATTTCAAGGTAAAGAAATTTATGAATAAAGCCTTTTTCGTGACAACGCTTGTTGCATTCTTTGTAAATTTTTGCATTCTCGTGGGCTTTCTCCTAAATCTCTTATAATTCTTTAAGTTGAAGTAAACGCTTCTCTCCTGCCACTTTCATGTTCATTTTTAGCTCTTTAATTGCCCCATATGCCTTATGCTCATGCTCTACGGGTAAGTAGCATGCCTTTTCAAAAACTAACTGATATAGGCTCATGCCAGTGGGTGTTTTATACATTATGCAATATGCCTATTATGCATTAATCAACTTGGCTGCCTAATCTTTTCTTGAATGTCATACTGTCCTCTCCAAAATTTCCTTGATTTGGCGATTGCTAACCTTAACTTGGCCTAAAGTTCGTGGATGATGTGGAGTTGTCATCTTTATTGTATAATTTTGTACTTCTTAATAACCTATTAAAAAGTTTGTTATAAAAATGACTTTCTTCATCACTGATTATGGCCTTTGGTGTCCTAAACTAGCTAAATAGTATATCTTTTAAAAATTTCACAACATAATTAATAGCATTAGTTTGGGTTGGTATGGCTTCAACCCACTTGAACACATTATCAACTATAACTAATATGTACTGAATACCAAGTGAAGATGGAAAAAGTCTTGTGAATTCAATTCCTTATACATCAAAAAGGTCAACGGCAAGATTGTGTGTTAATAGCATCTGATGTGTACCTCGCCAACAACGTGACAAAGTCTAACACCAAACTTTATATTGAACTTTGCCAACAATGTGACAAAAACCAAAAACCAATGTGATATTAAACTTTGCCAACAATAAAACAAAACCCAACACCAAATATGATTCGAAACCCCAAGATTTTTAACTTACAAATTTGTTGAGCCTTGACCCATGACCTAGCAAGATAAGAACCAACAACTATGGTTATTTTGAAAATACCACACCGAGAATATCAAGAACCACTCAAAAATCAAGATGATAAGTTTAGTTGTTGAAAGCTACAAGAATATAATTCTTAATAAGTTCACAACTTTTTAAAAAAACTAAAGAATAAATTTGTTAAAACAATAATGTCCTGAGCACCAATGTTCTGAGTTCTAAAAACAATGATAGCCCTATATATATAAATAAGCTAATATAAATCTTACATAAAATACAATCCACAATTAAGTAAGAATAGAAATCATAAATTAAAGAGGAAAAACTATAATCCTAATCTAATTAAGAAACATAAAAACATTAATTCTAAACAAACTAGGAAGCTAATTTTGTATAGAACAAGGATTCTTCAAAATCCTAAATTATCTATACGGCATTATGAATTAATTACGCAGGGCTATTTTATTTTTCTTATTGCAACCCACTTGAGTTCTTGCCATGCATTCAACCCATCTCTTGTAATTTAGCCTACTTAGAAAGCTTAATGGATTATATGAATGCTGCTTTTGAGTCTCTACAAACCCATGTGAAAATTCTTTCTCTTGCTCGCTTGATTATGCAACTTTGTTTGCATCATTGTGAATGCTGCCTTTGAGTCCTTCCATGTCCATATGAGAGTTTCCACTTTGTATACGTGAATTTACAGCCTTGCTCACATCAGCATCTCATTTTTATCGCTAATGTTACTGCTTATTTGACATTTATTGCAATGTAAACAAGAACAATGAGCATCTTTGAAGAGAGTTGGTCAACAAATATTAGATTGTAATACCTTAAGGTTATTTTCTTACCACCGAAATAACCTCCACAATGAAACTCATGGCAAAAGTTCAGAATACTTTCATGTTCATCTTTGGGCACACATCGACCAATGATTTGATATTGGTAGGGATTGAATGTATATGGCTCATCCCAAAAATAATGCGTGTAAGAAAATAAAAATCTCTTCCTTTTTGAGAAAGGAGGTTAGGTGACAATACACCACAGGCAAGATAATTGACAATATCAGTATACCATGGCTCATGACCTAAACCAACAAGTGTTCATTAGGAAAAGTCTCAATAATCGGTTGTTTTTCTTTGTGTTCATGTGTGTCAAAATCTAAAAATAACCTGGAAAGCTAATCTGCAACAACATCCTCACTACCTTTTTTATCTCTTATTTCCATGTCAGATTCTTGCAAAAACAACACCCAATGAGTTAATATTGCTTGGCAATCGGCTTCCCTAATAAATATTTCAATGTTACATGACCCGAGTGCACAATAACTTTAGATCCTACAAAGTATGACTTAACTTTGTCTAGTGCAAAAACAACAACTAAAATCTCTTTTTCAATGGTGGAATAGTTTAGTTAGGCATCATTGAGTGTTCTACTAGCAAAATAAATCACATGTAAACGTTTTTCCTCTCTTTGCCCCAAAACGTTTTTCCTATAGCATAATCAGATGCATCACACATAATTTCAAAGCACACTAACCAATTAGATGCGCATTGACCAATTAATTTTTCTTTCAAAGAATTAAGCGCAACAAGGCAATCATCATTAAAATCAAAAGGAACATCTTTACATAACAAATTACATAATTAACGACTTATTTTAGAGAAATCTTTGATAAATCGTCTATAAAATCATACACGTCCTAAGAAATCCCTAATTTAGTTAATAGTCAAATCAGTTTTAGCCTTATCAACTTCAATGCCTCTACAAGAAATAACATGTCCTAGTAATTACTGTATCATAAAATGACTTTTCTCCCAACTAAGTGTCAAATAACACTCAATGCATCTCTCAAGAACCAATGTCAGATTATGTAAAAAATCATCAAATGAGGTTTCAAAAAATGAAAAATCATCCATAAATACCTCAATGAAGTTCTCCATCATATCCAAAAAATTGACATCATGTATCTTTGGAACGTTGCATAAGCATTGCATAAACCAAATGGCATCCTCCTAAAGGCAAATATTCCAAATACGCAAATGATGGGGACACTGATGCCCTATCCTATAGGTTTCCTAAGTCAACGAACAAACCTTCAATTACTCCCTTCTGATTGTCTGTAAGTTGAAGGGTTATATTTGTTGGCTTAAGCTTCCCTAAACCTAGTCACAAGCATATGGAATATGATATGAGATTGATACTTGCTTCAGAGTCTAACATGGTTTTAGCAATCTTCTTGCCTGCTATAGTGATGTTCATGTTGATTTTTATGTTGAAACTTCTAGGATGTTTTAATTTTGTAAGCAAATTGTGTTGAAGCACTGCATTAGCAACTTTTGAAACCATAACTTTCTCATTCTTCTCATATCTTCTCTTTTTGGTGTTGAGTTTCTTAAAAAATTTTGCATACGATGTATATTTCTAATAACATTCAAAAGAGGTAAGTCAATATAAAACTTGGAAAGCTTGCCAAAAATCTTAGAAAGTTGTTTATCTTGTTAATTTTATCTTAAATAATTTAGATAAGGAATTGGAGGTATATAAGGGTAGGTTGCATTATAAAGCAATAGAGTGTAAGTTGAATCCTTCTTTTTCTTCTTTTCGGAATGCTTAGAAGGTTGGGGATCCTTAGCTTGTTCCTTTTCAGAAACTTCTTGCTTCTCTTTTCCTACATCAAGTGGTAAATCATTAGAATTTTCATTATCAAAATTTTTGTTAATAATTTTACAACTTTGTAGAACTATGATAGCTTTTGCTTGCTTGGTTGGCTAGGTAGCTTTCCCTTTTCATGTCCTTGCATGTGTTCTGCAAGTTGCCTAACTTGCATTTTTACTCTTTTCATAGACACTTCCAAGGAATCCAACCTATGATTATGTCTCTCATGGCTTTGTTTGATGACTTGAATGAAAGAGTTCTAGCTCTCCACCAATGTTGGTCTTCTAGGTTGTTCAAGTGGCATGGTTTGGATATAATGTTGAATTTGCCTTGAGTTTTGAGCATATACTAGATTATTACTAGTTGTCCATGAGAAATTCAAATGATTTTTCCAACCTGGGTTATATGTGTTCGTAAAAGGATCATGTCTTGGCCTAGGTTGTTAAGACTGCATCAAATTAGCTTATTCTTGTTCACCATCTATGTAAGAATCACAAGGCAAAGAATAAGTGTCAGCATTATGCAAGTAACAGCACAAATTCCACATATCTTATGATTTGGCTAGTTATTGGTTATAAGGAATTTGACTTGTTTAGTTAATTCTAGAAGTAGCATTGTCATTTCATCGTTGGAGCTTACTTATGCAGCTGATTAGAATTAATAAGATATTAAGTGAAAATCATGATATTACATGTTTCTAACGAGGTTTCATTAATTATACTCATGTTGGGTATGCACTTCATGCCATGATTAAAATGAATCTTGATTTGATGAATTTACATGATTAGAGGATGACATGCAAGTTAGTGTAGACTCATATAACCATGATAAGTGTGTACATTACGCACTTATCGATCACTTCGGGACTTTAATTGTTTTGTAAATCCTTAAGTTTTGTTATTATCTGATGAATTTTTGTGACACATATAGAAAAGTTAGAAGATGGTCATTCAAGATGAAATCGGCTCGGAAAAGAAATATCAGAAAAGTTGGAAAAGAAATAGGGACCAAATTGCAAAAGTTTCAGGGACAAAGTATAAGAAAATCAAAGCTGGTGATTATGTGCTACTGGCATAACGTGGCCGCACCATGAAAACTTGATCGTGACAATGCTAACTACAAAGGCGTGGGTCGTATCAAATAGTAAAATGATAAGTAAAAGTATTGTCTCACGATAATTGAAATTTAAATTCACTACTAAGTACTATAGTCTTAAAGGTTCAATTTTATCTAAACAATTAGAATTTATTAATTGTAACGGCAAATAAACTAAAAACTTCACGATTAACTAACCAAAAATAGAAATTGAATTAAAGGGTCCATAAAAGAATGAAATATACAAGGATAAACTACCTAAGGCTTGACTTCACTTATCTATCACTAAGTTTCTCCTAATTGGTAGTTATTAATATGTTTTGATCTAATTCACTAATCACAAGATTAAAACTGACCTTAATACCTCTCCCAAGCATAAATCAAGGTCTTACGTACAACTACTCAAGTTGATATCCCTATATAACTCAATTAATTATACGTTAATTAAGCACTGCTTGTTTAACATTTAAAACTTAATTTACCTTGCGGTTTCTTAAAATCCTAAATGTTAATTAGATTATTTAGGTGTTGATTACCTCTAAGTCTTACAACTACCTAGATTGTGTTTCCTTAGTCCAATAAACAAATCACTTTTCCCCAAAAAATTAATTCATTATCTTCAAATTAACTAATTCATTAATCAACATAATTTGGACAAGTTACATCAAGACATAAATTAAGAAATCTACCAACCATCTCAAATATCAGCATCAAAATCATCATGTATTCCATAATATTCAAATTCAACAAAATAAAGTTAAAATGAAATACAAAACAAAAGTGATAGAGTTTAGAAAACTAGTCTAGAGATGAAAGCTTCAATGATCCTCCTTAAAGCCTTGTTCCAAAGGCTTCAACTTGAATCAATCCATTTCTCTCTTTATAATCCTTTCTTATTTTCCACCTTCTCTTACCCAAAAACTCCATTTTCCATTCTTAGTTGCTTGCTTATGCTGGTTGTCTATCGTAAAAACTTATAAACCTAAAGATACCCAAATTAGGCCATTGGTTGATAATCTCACAGTCAAAAATCATCCAAAGATATCTAGGAGGTAGGGGGTCTCAAAATCCACGGAGGTACAGTGGAGCTCGATAGGTGGGGCAGCCATGTGCCTTGGCCAACCTAGTGTGCCACACTCTTGGCCAATTTGGCCTTCCTTTCCGCGGGCATGGCACGGCCGCGCCATGGCAACAGTCCATAGTCACTAGCTTTAATTTTTTAGCACTTTGGTCCTTAAAACTTTTGCAATTGGTTCCCTATTTCCTTTCCGACTTTTCTAATATTTCTTTTTCAAACCTATTTCATCTTGAATGACTGTTTTCTAACTTTTCTATACAAGTCACCAAAATTCACCAAATAATAACAAAACTTGAGGATTTACAAAATAATTCAAGTCCCGAAGTGATCGATAAATGTATATTTTACACACTCATCAAACTGCATTTGTGAGCTATTGATCCCTTAACATTCAATTCTGAGTGATATATATTGATTTTATATTTTTCCAGTCATCTAGTCATTCTAGTGATCTCATTCCATTTAACTTGGCGAATTAACTTGATTATTCATGTTTTGGATGTTATGTGATTGTATGATGCATGAGAAATGATTCTAGGCTACGTTCAAACCGTTTAAGCCTTTCTAGTCAACCATATACTTAATTTCCCTAGTTTGAGCCTTAAATTAATCTATTTCTTTCATAAATCCAATAATAACTAAACCTAATAGCTGAATCTATTACCTTTATCCTTGTGAATTATCTCAAATTTGCAATAACATATGCTTTAAAATAAGTTTTGAGGGTTGTTATGTGTTATTTGTGTGCTTAATTTCAAAATGTTCTATTAATTGATGCACACCAAAAAAGAAAAAGAAAAGAAAAGAAAAGAAGAAGGGAAGTATAGTAGATAGGCCTTGCTTTTATTGAGTAACCAAGTCTTTGTGCCTAAGTAAGTAATGAGTTTTCACATCAAAAAGTAAAGCAAAGCTAAAGTAAAAAAAATATTGTTAAGATTGAAGGTAAAATTTTATAAAAAAATGAGTTGTTGTGCTTTGAAGAGAAAAGAAAGAGGTGAAAATGAATGTGTGGTTGTAAAATATATTTTGTAAGCAAAGAGGGGAATTTGATGATAGTGCACATGTTCTTGAATTCTTAGCTTTGTGTTACCATTTTCTCACTACTTCCATAAACACCTCACTCATTTAGCCGCATTACAATCTTAAGGAAAAGTCCTAAGTTGATCTTGTGTGAATTATGATTTATTTTCATTTATTGACATGAAAACCAAGCTATTAGCATTCTATTTATGAGATCACCATCATTACATCAGAAACAATGTATTCTTTCTTTATATATGAGCTTTGTTTTCCACAAAATATTGAAGCTTAATGCTTCTCTCATAGACACTTGAGTGATATGCAAATTTCGAGTGTATTTCTTTGAGAATAACCATCTTTGTGAAGTTTGGAGTTGAACTTCTATACATGCTATGATATGATAATATGAAGGATGGTAAGAGAGATGATGATTAATCTTTGATAGTTACTCATTACACATTAGAATAACTTGCGAAATATTGTTAGCACTTAATTTATTGATTGATCTTATATATTGTTGCATTATTTTTAAGCCATGAGTTATAAGGAATTATCTCTAGAAGGAAGCTTGTACTTGAATGTTGAGTCTTTTATTTTTGATTTTGCTTGAGGACTAACAAACATTAAGTTTGGGGGTATTTAATATATTCATTAACTCACATATAGTTATATCATTTATTCCTTGATCTTATGAGTTACTTCTTGCATCTTTTGATCTTTTAGTTTCGTTCTTATTTTGAAGTATTTTGAAGCAAACGATGAGAAATGAGCTAAATCGAGGAAAAATGAAACATTTTGGTAAGGCAAGAACAAGCAATACAAACGAACACCCGTAAGCTCTTTCATTGATGCCAACTGCAAAAGATGAAGGAAAACACCCTCTCAAGTTAGTAGCTGTGGTACACCTATGCCATCAAGGAATAAAAGGGATCATGGAAATTAAGGAGAAATATTTCTTTATTGATTTTTTAAAACAATCTTCAGTATTTTGAGCATAGCATTTCATAGAAAACTCTAAAAAGGACAATCTTGGTGTCTACAATGTTTATCTTGAAGACATTCCCAAAAATGACCATCTTAATGGAGAAAATTGGGCATCAACTCAGAGGTCAAGAGTTACCTATTTAAGAGAGTATATGATGTCATAGCTTACATCATGTATATATATGATATCATGGCTTACATTAATTGAGTTTGATAGGGAAAGTTATAAATACCCCTTAGTTTCAGCTTTAAAGAGAGGCTTTTGGGGGAAGAGAACTTGGACTACATTAAGAGAAGATTGCAAGAAGATTGAAGGATTTAAGATAAGAATTTGGTTCTATCTTCTCTATCCTATGTTTCTTTCTTGCTAATTAGTACTTTTAACCAGGCAATTAAGTAGCTAAGACTCTTAGTTAGGGTGATAAATGATGCCTTAACTATTATTTTCCTATGGGTGTGTGTTAATTTGAATTCTTAGAACTTAATGAAGATGATGTTTATTTATATTATGCCTATTGATTCGTATTGCCTAATTGAATAATTTAGGATTTGTGACCTTGATTATTGCATGTTTAAATGATTTGGGAATAATGACCTTGATTTTAAATATGTAATATATTAATGTGAACCTAAGAAGCACGCCAATCCAAGGGTTAAATTGCAACCTCTATGATTCAAATACGTAATACATTAATATAAGGTTTGAGGACCATATCAATCCTTTACCTTGATGCTTCACATGTAAATGAATTGTGTTAATATGATGACCACATCAATTTGATTGTTAATGCAATGTCTTCTTATTTTCACAACACTTAATGCATTCTTGATTTGTTCACAATAGCTCAAATAAAGCATTGTTGCATGTTCAAGGATAGATGAATAAATCCCAAAGATTAACTCATAATCAATGAAAAATTGATGTGTAAAGTCTTTTCATTGCACGTAAGAAGACCATCACCGTCTTAAGTTGTTATGTTTTCTAGATTAACTTAATACCTTGAAAAATGATAATCAAAGATGGATTCTTGAACCCTAACACCTCAAGCTCCCCAATTTATCCATTTAATCAATTTTCTTATTTTAATTCGCTAGTTAATAGTTTATTTTTATTTTCCGTTATTCAAATCACTCATCAATCATTCAACCTAAGATCTACGAGTGAAGAAACACTGATTTCACTATTCTCTATAGGATCAACCTTGTGGAATACGTATCGTGCTACACGCGATTCATATACTTGCAAGTTTTAATTAAAATGAAGAATAATTGCCTGATTGCAATTGAGTTTGATTCGCAAAATATGCTGAATTTGTCTTGTTTTGTGCTTAATTTTTATGCTAGCTTAATTTACTTGAATTCTTTGATTTCTTTTGAAAATTTCTGCACAATACCACGAGAAATAAGTTGCTTTATTAACTTTGAGTATATTTATGTAAACAAGACATCTTCTAAGATTTTACCGATCTTTAGAACCTATTTGATAATCTCTTGAGGCAAAATCCTAGGCAACACACCACTAGAGAAATGATTTAGACCATCTTTGGAACGTTTAAGCTTTTCTAGCCTATCCAAATCATGTATCTCTAGTTACCCCTATGAGCCTTAAACATGTTGGCCATTTTTCTTTGATAAACCTATATTAACCACACATGTTAACCCATAAACACTCATCTTACCCTTTTTCAAAAAAATTTGTCATTCATTTTATAGTTGGAGAAGAGATAAAGCTTGTTAAAGAATTAGAATAGTAAGAGCAAGATTTGTTATTTTAGTATATTTGAAGAAAAAAAGAAAATAAAAACTACAAACCAAATTACAAAGAAAAAAGATTGGGGGCTGTAAAATTGAAAAAAAAATGCTGTTAGAAGACAGAATGAAGCAAGAAATTGCAAGACTACTTTTATTCAAAAGAAAAAAGAATAGAGAATAAATTGCTCATGAGTTGCTCTAGAAAGTAAATGTAAAATGCTTTTTCTCTCTTCAATTGTGAAGCTTGTGTTGAATTTTCTTGCTTTGAAACCCATATCATTTCTTTTCTTAGCTATTACCCTAGTCAAACATTGCAAGCTTTTTTAAGACCTCTTGGTCTTTGGTGGTGTGTTTGTACTACATTAGTTGAGAGTTGATCTAAAAAATAGGCATATAAAGTTTGAGAATCATATTCTCATAGTCATTCATAATTCAATCAAGTTTGCATCAATTGATCCAAGTTGATAGATAGCAAGTTGAGATTGGTTATTCACACACACTCAAACGTTTCCTTGTAAATTAAAGAATGCTCTTGAATTAATCTCAGCAGTTGCTTAATGTTTAAGACTTTTCTTTGAATCATCCTCTTTACGCAATCCATGAGGCAATCGTTATGAGAAATCAATCCTTTCAATTTGTTTCAATTCTTGTTTTTATTTTCATTTTTTTTTTTGCTTGAGGATTAGCAAATCTTAAGTTTGGGGGTATTTGATGTACTTAAGTTTTATGCAAGTTTTGCTATACTTTCACTCTTAATTTTATGCTAGTTTGCGTTTATTGTATGTACTTACTTAAGTTTCTTCTTATTTAGTTTGTTACTTTGAGTGTATTTGTAATTTTGTAGGAAATATTGGAGGAAACCCATCCAAGCCCAAGAAATGGAAAGGAAACAAAAAAGCTCGTATTTGCTGAACATATTTCATATTTCTTTTCTGTAATTTTGTACTCAAAATTCGTATTTGACTAATTCAAAATATTATGAAAAGAAGACATAATAATTCATAAGTACACCTCTCATGCAAGAAAGCTAATTTTGAAGTTTTGGGGTAAAAAATCCAGCTAGAATTGAGATAGCTAGTAGACAATTTTTCCTTGACAAGAGGGAGTAATTTTTGACTCCTTTTTTTTCCAAAAGTAAAAAAAAGAGCTAAGCTGAAGAGGGGAGCATAACCAAAACTAGAGGAGAAGGAGTTTTTCATCATTAAAGAGGATTTTTGAAGCTTGAAGACAGAAGAGAAGATGAAGGGCAGACCGTAGCTTGTTGATGATCAGATTCTTGATCTACATAGAGTTTGCTTTCTTAACTCTTCAATCTCTTCTATTTGTTATGAATTATGGATTCATGATGGTTTGTTTTAATTTCATTATGAACTAATTTTCATTGCTAAGGCTACCATGTAGCCTTTCCATGACAATTCCGAATTTTATTCTTATATGATCATAGTTTTATCATTTCTTTTGAGTATACATCATTGAGTTTAATGCTTTCAATTATCTAGCCAATAATTGAATGATTTGTTGTGCATGTTAATTTGAGAGATGATGCATGTAGTTTAGCTTTATATGATGTATGCCACGAATTGAACAAATGACAAAAATGTGCCAACGTGACTTGTGCAATTTTATGTGAAATATTATTGATCTTAACGTGCTCAAATGCATTTAAAAATATAGACATATTGCGGGTTATTGTATGTTGAGTAATTCTACTTCTACTCGAGAGAGGATTATGGATAAATCAAAATATTTCACTGTAATATAAATGATAATTAACTGATTGCATAGTTAGAATTCGGGATTGGATTGGTTAGGTGAATCAGATGCCTTAGTTTTCTTTGAATTGCTGAAAACTTGTTCTTTGTAAGCTATTGTCTTTTCCAGCAACTACCGATTGTCAATTTCATTTAAGTTGCTTTAATTTTCCAAAATCAAATTTTACAATTTATTTAATTATCAAATAACTTAGAATTAGAATAATTTTTGATATTTAATAGGTAAATAGTCCTTGTGGGTTCAACATCCTATTTTATCACTATATTACTTATTATGATTTCGTGCACTTATGGATTCTCACAACATCTCTTAATAAGTGATATTGCTAGTCCATTTTGAGTATGGATATATGAAATTGGATGCTATACATCAATCGCTATTGATGTGCAATAGTCATCAAATACTTTAGAAGTAAACTCATCAGCATTATCCATATGTATAATCTTGATTAATTGATCAGAAAATTTGCCCTCAATTTTATAATATATGCAAGCAATCTAGCAAATGCAATATTACATGTAGGTAATAAACACATATGTGACCATCAAGCAGATACATCAATTAAAACCATAAAATAATAAAATGATCCACCAAGAGGGTGAGTTGATTGGCCTACAATTGTCTCCTTGAATTTTTTGTAAAAGTGATGGAGTTAAATCCAATTTTAAAGGGGAATGGTTTACCTACTAGTTTTTTGTATGAGCAAGCAATATAGATATTCTCATTAAACAATAGAATCATTTGGTTCTTTAAGGGTTGTCCATGAGAATGCTCCACAATTCTACGGATCATCGTAGATCTTATGTGACCAAGATGGTCATGCCATAACGTAAATATTTTTGGATCAATAAACTTTTGGTTCATTACTATATAGCTTTCAATTACATTTATAATTGTATAATAAAATTCAGATGACAATATGTTGTGCGATAGTGTAGACTATTATTAACAAGTAATATATGATAAGTTAAGTATCATTCCAACGAGGAATGTTTACTCTATTTAAGTACAAAAGATAACTAATCCCAAGTTTATTTGAAGAAGTCAATTAATAAGTTTTGCATAACATAAAATTACAAGAAATTAAAATCTAACTAACAAAGCTAATTGTAAGATTTATTGATTTGAACACCAGGGCAATAGATTTCACCATAGCTATTCTCATTCAATTCCTAAATTAGTGTTGTTTTAATTTATTAACAATATTGATAGTGAATTATCCTAACTTATTTGATAATCTTTTGACTTACCAAAAATGCTTTCACATAATAATCCATTATATGTCTACATAAATTCAAATAAATGAAAGTTTATTAAGAATAATGATAATTAATAAATAAACTGCATAAACCATGTTAGTATATTTCTATCTAACATAATAATTCATAACAATGATAATTCATAGCATTTATTACAAGATCAAAAATACACAAATCAATTCTTAGATAATTATAGTTCAGAAATCATTTAAATATACGCCAACTATTTACAAGCATTAAACAAGGTGATACGAACCTCGCCAATATCGTGATGAAACCCAACACCGAATATAGTAAAGAACCCTAAAATTTTCCCAAAACGCAAGTTTATAGAGCCTTGACCCGATACCTATCTAGATAAGAACCAAAACTATGATTTACTCAAACGTGTCACCAAGAATCCTTAAGAAAACACTTAACAATTTAGATAATACGTTTGGTTGTTTTGAACGCCATAAGATATTAAACTTGAAGAGCTCAAGAATAAGAACTTATAAGAATAATTTAACACTCAAAATTGCTTGTCTCATTTCAAAAAATGAAAGCCTTTTTATAGGCAAATACAAAGTGAAAATATCAAAAGTTAGGTTATCAATCTTACCTAACAATTTGATAAAATAAATTCAAAATTTATGACTTTTAAAACCTACAAATTTCAAACATGAAAACGTGAGTAATGACGTCGAATGTGTATGATGTAAGTGATTACATCATTTTAAGATTCTTGAAATTACATAAATGGACTATAATTTTCAAACATTTTCATATTAGTCTTCTTGAACTTCAGTCACTTGAATGATGTTCACTGAGCCTAATTCTTCAAGACGTGTATCTTGAATTGTATTTGAATCACACATCCTTTTGATTAGTCTATTTAAGGCACTTTCCAATGTCTTGGCTCTAGCTCTTGTAATCGATCCACTCGGCACGCTTAGCGAATCATATAAATGCTGTAATTGAGTGTGTCTAACCTTATGTCTGAGGTTCTCCTCTTGTTTACGTGGTTGCACAACTTCATTTGCATCATTCTCCTTCTCTTGAAAAGGATTTATCCTCAAATCGCTACCTACATCAAAAGGAGATAAATCAGAAACATTAAAGGTTATACTAACCCCATACTCGCCTAGTAATTCAAGTTTGTAGGCATTGTCATTGATGCATTCTACTACTTGAAATGGGCCATTTCCCTTTGGTAGAAGTTTAGAACGTCTTTGCTTAGGAAAACGCTCCTTCCTCATATGTAACCAAACCAAATCTTCTGGTTTAAAGACAACCTTCTTGCGTCCCTTATTGGCTTGCTTGGCATGTTGTTTCGTTCGTTGTTCTATGTGTTGCCTTCCTTTCTCATGAATCTGCTTAATAAAATCAGATTTCTTTTTGCCATCTAAATTAACGCGCTCATTCATAGGTAAAGAAGTTAATGGATTAAAACTATAGACAATTTCAAAAGCGAAAACTTAGTGGCAGAATGAACACAACGATTATAAGTAAATTCAACATGCGGTAAGCAATCTTCCTAAAGTTTTCAGATTCTTTTGTATGATAGTACGCAACAAAATAGACAATGTCCTATTTACTACTTTGGTTTGACCATCTGTTTGTGGGTGACAAGTAGCAGAAAATAATAATTTAGTTCCCAATTTTCCCCACAATGTCTTCCAAAAGTAACTTAAGAACTTCTCGTCTCGATCTGAGACAATAGTTTTGGGCATTCCATGCAACCTAACAACTTCCTTGAAAAACAAATCAGCTATATGTGATGCATAATCAGTTTTATGACATGCAATAAAGTGTGCCATCTTATAAAACCTATCGACAACTACAAAAACTGAGTCTCTCCCCCTCTTTGTCTTAGGTAATCCCAAAACAAAATCCATAGAAATATCAACCCAAGCTACACTAGGAATAGGAAGTAGTGTATACAATACATGTGGTTGTAGCCTAGACTTAACTTGCCAACAAGTAATGCATCTCGCACAAACCCTTTCTACGTCACGTTTCATGTGCGGCCAAAAGAAATGTTCATGCAATATGTGTAAAGTCTTAACTACACCAAAGTGACCCATCAAACCACCACCGTGTGCTTCTCGAACAAATAACTCACGCAAGGATGAATATGGAACACACAATTTATTTTCTCGAAATAGAAAACCATCATGAAAATTGAACTTCCCATATGCTCCCTTATTGCAATTCTTAAATAAGTCACAAAAATTAGAGTTCGTTGCATACAACTCTTTAATGTACTTAAATCTAAGCAATTTAGCATCAAGAGTTGAAAGTAAAGCATACCTGCGTGATAGTGCATCAGCAACTATATTTTCTTTACCTTGTTTGTATTTGATCACATAAGAAAATTTCTTAATGAACTCCACCTATTTGGCATGACGTCTGCTTAATTTGTGCTGCCCCTTTAAATGTTTCAAGGATTCATGATTCGTATGAATCACAAACTCTTTGGGCCAAAGGTAATGCTGCCAAGTTTCTAGAGTTCGAACCAATGCATATAATTCTTTGTCGTAAGTGGGATAGTTTAAAGCCGCGCCATTTAGTTTTTCACTAAAGTATGCAATCAGTATTCCTTTTTGCATTACTACGCTTCTGATTCCTGTACCTAAAGCATTACACTCTATCTCAAATGTTTTAGCGAAGTTAGATAAAACAAGTAAAGGTGCATTAGTCAATTTTTCTTTGATAAGTTTGAATGCCTTTTCTTGCTCTTTTCCCTACTTGAACGAAACATTCTTCTTGATGACTTCGGTTAAGGGTGCAGCTATGCTACTAAAATCTTGAACAAAGCGCCGATAAAAACTAGCGAATCTATGAAAGCTTCTTACTTGATTCGTCAAAGTAGGCGTTGGCCATTCTTGAATTGCCTTCACCTTCTCCTCATTGACCTCAATCCCTTTAACATTTGCAACAAAACCAAGAAACACAAGCTTATCCGTGTAAAATGTACATTTCTTAAAATTAGCAAATAGCCTTTCTTTCCTTAAAACCTCTAAAACAAGTTTTAAATGTTCAACATGATCATTCAAGTTTTTACTATAAATCAAGATATTGTCAAAATAGACTACTACGAATTTTCCAATGAAAGCATGCAAAACTTGGTTCATAAGTCTCATAAAAGTACTAAGTGCATTAGTTAGCCCAAAAGGCATAACTAACCATTCATACAAACCATATTTTGTTTTAAATGCAGTTTTTCACTCATCCCTTTCTTTCATCCTAATTTGATGGTATCTACTCCTAAGATCAATTTTAGAAAACACACAAGATCCATGTAATTCATCTAACATATCATCTAATTGAGGAATGAGATGTCGATACTTTACCGTAATATTATTGACAACTTGGCAATTAACACACATCCTTCATATCCCATCTTTCTTAGGCACTAGTAGCACCGGAACCGCACAAGAACTCATGCTTTCTCTAACATACCCTTTCTCCATCAGTTCATTAACTTGTCGTTGAAGTTCCTTTGCCTCCTCGGGATTACTTCAATAAGTTGGTCGGTTTAGAATTGTTGCACCGGGTATAAAATCAATTTGATGTTCAATTCCTCGAATTGGAGGTAAATCAAGGGCACCTCTTCAGGAAAGACATCCTCAAATTCCTGTAAAAGAAACATAACATTGCTCGGCAAGGATCCAGCAAAATAGTCAGTACACAAAAAAGCCTCCTTGTACATAAGTACTATAAGGGGCTGTTGTAAAAGTAAAGCTCTTTTGATCTCACTTTTTTTTGCAATAAAATTCTATTTTTCCTCTCTCTCACACATCAACGTTGCAACTCTCTCATTTTTCCTCTCACTCTCTTTCACATTGTTGCCTTTCTCGTTTTCTTTTTTCTTTTCACTCGTCTTTTGCATCTTTAATTGGTCTGCAAGATGCAATGGTACAAGTGATATAGGTTGCCTTTTGATGGTTAAAGAGTATCTATTGGTAAAACCGTCGTGTATGACTCGTCGATCGTACTGCCATGGTCTGCCCAGTAAGATGTGACATGCATGCATAGGAATCACATCACAAAGCACCTCATCCTCATACTTGCCAATAGAGAATTCCACCAACACTTGTTTTATTACCTTGATTTCTCCCCAATTGTTTAGCCATTGAAGCCGGTACGATCGTGGATGTTTCATGGTAGGTAACAACAATTTCTCTACTAATTCGGTGTTGGCCACGTTGGTGCAACTTCCTCCATCAATTATAACGCTGCAAATTTTGTTGTTGACGAAACACCGAGTATGAAACAAGTTCTCCCGCTGATCATTTTCTTCTTCCTTAATCTATGCGCTTAGAGCTCGTCTTGCCACTAATAATTCTCCTTCTGCAGCATATTGCCCTTCGTAGTTATCTTCAAGAGATGGCATGTCTTCTATTTTGTCTTCTTCTTCTCCTCTCGACTCAATCTCCCCTTGAGCATTGATCACTATTACCCTTTTATTTGGGCATTGGCTAGCTATATGATCCCTGCCTTGACATTTAAAACACTTAATGTCACGATTTCTAGAAGTGGTGGATTCAATGTTACCTTGTTTTTGCAGCACAACTTGTTTAGCATCCTTAGAAGCTTCGGAATTAGAATTAATGGAAATTCCTGCCATATAAGAGTTGATCTTTATGAGTTTGTAGCAGTCATGCTTGCTACTCTCCTAACCATGTTTCTTCGCTTCAATTGTTGCTCAACTTTAATAGCTTGATGTAACATATCCGTCAACTCTACATAATGTTGCATTTCTACCACATCTGTGATCTCACGATTTAAACCATGTAAGAATCTAGCCATGATAGCTTCTCTATCCTCCTATACATTTGCGTGGATCATAGCAACCTCCATCTCTTTGTAGTATTCATCTACGCTTTTAAATCCTTAAGTCAGACGCTGCAATTTGTTGAACAACTCCCGATGGTAGTAGCTTGGAATGAAAAATCTTCTCATTATTGTCTTCATCTCGTCCTACGTTTCAACAGGACGTTCTTGATTTCTTCTCTTATCCTTCAATAATTGATCCCACCAAATAACAGCATAATCAGTAAATTCAATGGCCACAAGTTTTACCTTTTTGATCTCAGAGTAGTTGTGACAATCGAAAACCATCTCTATTTTCTTCTCCCACTCTAAGTAAGCTTCAGAATCGTTTCTTCCTTGGAATGGTAGAATTTTTACCTTAATACTTCCTAAATCATCATCCAACTTAGGTCTACCCGACTTAGCTTCTCTATTCCCATAAACATGTAAATTCCTACCCCGGTTCATTGGTGATTCATCTAACTTCTTATCATCCTCAACATTACCCCATTGTACCCTTAATTGCACTTGCCTAGGTGGTTGTCTAATGGAAGAGCTTTGATGTTGCCCTCTTGATGTCTCTTCTTCCAACCTATCCATCCTCTCATGGATTGGTTCTAACTCAGCCCTCATCATCCGTCTCATCTCCCCCCCCAATAACGCCTGTAATTGTAGGTTCGGGGTAGTTGGTTGTTATACCCCTGAGGTTGAATTTTGTTCTTGATTGTGAGACATATTTAAAATCTGCAAAACAAAGTTAGAAACCTCACAAGCACTCTCTTACGTGTTTTCACTCACTCTCATGTTTGAGCACTCAAATGTTCTCACACTCGCACACTGTTAATCAAAATTTCAGTGGCAATTTTAAGATAAGAAGCAACCAAAACAAATCACAAGATTCAATAATCAATTCTTAAGAAATTGATGCAAGTATTGGATCAAGAATAAGGAATATTAGGGCAATACTACAAGAAATTATGAATATAATAGATAACAACAATTCTCTCTCTCTTTATTTTTATTTCTCTTTTTTTTTTTTAGAAGTAGAAATGAAAATATGAACTCAAAATAAATTGAAGGAAGTAAAACATAAAATTGGAATTTGGACCAATCAAGGAGGAATTTGGCCACAATATATATATTTTTTTTGTATTTCCTTTTTTTTTTTTAGAATTCTAATTGAAGAAGTAAAGGAACAAAAAAGATGTAAAGGATAATTTCAACTTGCCTTGGAACCAAAGCTCTGATACCAAATGATACGAAACTCGCCAATATCGTGATGAAATCCAACACCGATTGTAGTAAAGAACCCCAAAATTTCTCCAAGGTGCAAGTTTATAAAGTCTTGACCCAATACCTATCTAGATAAGAATCAAGACTATGATTTACTCAAACACCACACCAAGAATCCTTAAAAAAACACTTAAAAATTTAAATGATAAGTTTAGTTGTTTTCAATACTACAAGAAATTAAACTTGAAAAGTTCAAGAATAAAAACTTATAAGAAATAATTTAACATTCAAAATTACCTGTGTCATTTCAAGAAATGAAATCCTTTTTATAGGCAAATATAAAGGGAAAATGTCAAAAGTTAGGTTATCAATCTTATCTAACAATTTGACAAAATAAATTCAAACTTTATAACTTTTAAAACTTATAAATTTCAAACATGAAAACGTAAGCAATGACGTCATTTATATATGACATAAGCAATGACGTCGAATGTGTATGATGTAAGTGATTACATCATTTTAAGATTCTTATAATTACATAAATAAACTATAATTTTCGAACACTTTCATATTAGTCTTCTTGGACTTCAGTCGCTTGAATGATGTTCACTGAGCCTAATTCTTCAAGACGTATATCTTAAATTGTATTTGAATCACACATCTTTTTAATTAGTTCATTTAAGGCACTTTCCAATGTTTAAGCTCTATCTCTTGTAATCGGTCCACTCGGCACGCTTAACGAATTATATAGATGCTGTAATTGAGTGTCTCTAACCTTATGTCTGAGGTTTTCATCTTGTTTACGTGGTTGCACAACTTCGTTTGCATCACAAGGTAATGAATACTCAATATTGATTAATAAACTATAAGCAACACAATTTCAAAAAATAAATATTTGTCAACTAGGCTACATCTTTGTCCTGGGGAATAAAATTAGCCTAACATAGGAGAAGTCTAACGAATAATCATTAATAAGTTCATAAGTCCAAACATTATTTTAAACAATTTAACAAATACGGAATTCAAGATGAAAAGTAAGAGAAAAAAGATAAAAATTAGGTTCAGTTTTGCTTCTAATATTTAATCTTCAAAAATCCTTCAAAATTTCAAGAGTTGTTGATTTTCAGCCTTTCTCACTAGAAATCCTCTCCTCTATTCTTGTGTTTCTCTCACTAGAAATCCCTTTTCTAAAATTGTTCATGGCTGTTGATGTAAGAAAAACACAAAACCTTAGGTTTTGTCCAAATTCAGCCATCCAAAATTCATCTGAAGGCTGAAAAAGGTTTTGGGACATCATTCAACTTTCAAAGAAGAGTTGACACATTTTGAGAGGGTATTGGGGTTCAAGCTCATAGTGAAATGGCATTGTATGCAGCCAAAACTCTAGCAGGTTAGAATGTGTGGTGCAGCAGTGTGCCTACCATGGCACAAGGGCTTCTTCTCCATTTTGGTCTCGAAGATCAAAGGCTGTACGGTAGCAATGTGGGGGGTGTAGTAGGTGTTTGCACATTTGTGCTCAACATTAGTGGAGGGGCACGCGGATGCACACTTGTGTTGTATTTTCTTGTCGTTTCATCGAAACACTTCATTATTTGTAAAAAAGATCACAACACTTTAAAAAAAAAAAAAGCAAAAAAGACTAAATAATGTTGAGAATTGTTCATAATATTCGGGTAAACAAAGCATAAATGAGTAAAAACATGAGTATATCACAATGCTATAAGCTTTTCCCATATATATTTTTTTCCTAAGATATTAAAAGTAATGCAAGGATATTTTACATTATTCTTGTTTTAAGTTTTAATATAATATCCATTTCGGCAAATATCTTTAAAGCTAGGCAGATTTTTAATAGATCTGCTAGAACACAAGTCATTATGTATACGTAATCTAGTTCCACTTGTTAACAAGATTAAGGCTTTTCTAGAGTCTTTAATCAAATTTGCAAGACTTGATATGGTTTTTATCTAAGCTTAATTATTTTCAACCTTGGGATGTAATTCTTATCTCAAAGAATAATGTGCGTAGTTGCACTATTAGCTAGGTACACTTACCTAACTCTTTTTTTTTTTTTGAAAGGATTAATTCCTTTTTAAGATTCATGTCTTTTTATAAGATAATTAACATGAGTCCCGCCTGCGTCAGTTATCATAATAGTAAAATACATAATTTAAAATATATTATGGCAAGAGAGTTATAAAAGATAAAATATATAAAGTATGTTAATTAAATCATAAATGATATAAATATTGCTAATATTAAATACTAAAATAAATGAAATAGTCTCAATATTCTCTTCATTTTCATGGGAGCCTGATAAGGTTTTATTAAATATTTCAATGTACAACAAGTACACACTTGATGTCATTTTATACTATGTAAGTGACAAAATTTGTCATATTATAAGCATTTCACTTCTAGTGGTTAAGTATAATTACGAAATATAATTATAAACTTAATAGCCATTGCACAGCCAATCGCGTACCTTTTTCATCATTTTATACAACTTATATATATATATATATATATATAACTCTATTCACTTTTAGAAAAAGTAAATAAATAACATAATAATAACTCTAGTTAAGTAAAAGAACATGAATGCAATTTCAATATTTATACTCACAATTTCAGCTGTAAGGTAATCATAAATAAAACTAAACTATAATAAAATTGCAGTCTTGCATTTATGGCTTTACTTTAGGAAATTATATTCCACTAGTAGTTGTATTAATTACAAAAATAGAAATCGTAATTTTTTAACTGTCCTTCAAGGATATTTTTCTTTCTCATACGATAGTGCCTTTTGAGTCCATGGCATGAAAATGCTTTTTAACATAATCCATGAAAAATATTGAGAGCATATATTTGAAACTTTAGGTTCTAATTTCACAATTTATATTCAAAACTTTAGGCTCTGATTAAAAATTTTAAGTTCAAAACATTAGGTTCTGATTTAGAATAACTAGAACTTTGGGTCCAAATATACGGAATTCAAAAACCATACAAATGATATATGGAACTTTAAGTCTATATAAAAGATATTTTATAAATCTAGAACTGTAAATTCTAGTTTTAATGATTTAATTCAGAATTTTGGTTTTTGATTAGTAATTCCATTTTAGAACTTCGAGTTCTAATTAATGAGATTACCTTTAAAATTTTTGGTTCTAATTACCTCTTTATTTTGCAAGTTTTAGTTTGCAATATATATTCTATCATTATTTTTTGTTGTAAAAGATCCAATTTAATGGCAACTATAAAACATACTCACAAGAACAATTATATAATCAAAATTATAATAAAAAAATATAATGCGACAATATTTAATTAACAAAATAATATAAAAAAATTAAATATTTCATGAGCTTGAATCAGCAAATCGTACTGATAACACATTGTAATCTTTAGCTCAAATTATAAATAAAATAAATACAAAGATGCAAATGATATTTAACTATAATTCGCAACTTAATTGCTCTGATTTTTTTGGCAATTAATCCGCCGAATTCAATTACTTTATTCAATTGAGGGATGAATATGTGATACAATAATATGCACATATAGTACAAGAATCAGATGAAATTCTAATATCTAATTAGTACTTAATATATTAAATGCTAAGTACTGTTTAATGTATATTTTAATGAAAATGATATAAAATCTACTGCATTTATAACAAAATATACTTTTGTCATCAAAATACTATTAATTAGTTCAAATATATTATCTATAGTTATTTATTTATATTTATATTAATTTAAATAATATAAATTTCTAGCTAATACTATTATATATTAATATAGCTATTTGTTATTTAATTACTTTCTATTTAAATTGTGTTAATTTAATTAATTTTTAAATAAATATTTATAAATTCAATTTTTTTAATTATTTCGTATTAAAAGTATACAAAATAAGTAATTCAATCCTACTTTGCACCAAATACAATTACACATTAGCAAATACAATTGACCAAAAACAATTATGCATTAGTAAATATCATTTAGCCCAACCCAATAAATGGCAATAAAAAATGCAGACAACGGGAGAACTACACAATAATACAGCTAGTTTCTATTCATAGTTTCTACAGAAAATTTGTATTTACTATCTCCTGCTATGTATTCGATGACATCTGAAACAGACTGCATGCATCTATGCAATTGCATGTGAAGAGATTCTCACTGATAAACAAAGATACATCGTGGTTTTCATTTCCTATGAGCTAATAATTCCAAACACCATTTTTGGAAGTTTTCAAAAAAAAAAAAAAAAACCCATTTTTGGAAATGCAGATACAGACGCTGTCACCGTTAAACCCACAAATACGAACGCCTCTAATTCACGGACCACCAAGATTGCACACTTTGTCATGGATGGTTCAGGCCTTCTGTGCACGTCCGAGCATCGGTGATTGTCACTACTGCACGTGATTAAAGCTCTTTTAATTTCCACCGACACAGCTGTTCACATCTTATCTTGCTTTTTATCAAAGGATAATTACAATCAAGGCCCTAATTTGCATATTTTTACAAATACGAGGATAATATGAATACAAATATTCATGCTCGATAAATATAAGAAATTAAATAAGTAAACAAACCTGTACACCCTTAAGATGTGGTCAAATATCTTACTTATTTCAAAAATATTTATACAAACTTAAACTATTCAAATTAAAATTTTTTTTAATGAACAGATGTTTATGTGGAATTTTTTTAAATTAATAAAATTAAGAAAAAAAAGATTGTTAGATCTCTAAATTTTGACGAAACAATTAGTCTCATTAATATAAAAACTACCTATTCAACCCTTAATCCGTAAAATTATAACTTCCGTTTGAATCTAACTAAGGGTAAATTGATATTTTAGCACATGATTTTATAATGAGACCCATGAATTTAACATGTCCTACTGTATCAATGTGTCTTACACAAATATCTAAAATTACAACATGTTTATACTTTTTATTGGACATTCTAATTTTAGGGCTTAATTTCTCATGCCAAATTTTAGGAGCTTGCAAATATATTACAATAGGAAAAAGATTGGAGAATGCATGTTATGTTACCCTTCTCAACAAAATAGAGTAGTAGACATTTTCCAAAAAGGTCAGGGTTAAACTGAAATTCTTCCTTCAATTATTAGCTGGACGTCTATATATACCGCGCATAAGAATCAGATGTCATTCAATTTTCTGGCTGTAGAATACTATCATTATTGCTGTGAAAAGATAAGAAGAAATGGCGACGAGATTCTTTGGGATTTTCTTCTTGCTGCTCATTGTGTTGGCTTCTCGTGAGACTCTCTCCTCCCTTCCACTACTATCTTCTGTTTTTTGACCAATAATAGAACAAAGAAATCTCCATACATATAATTTCTTCTATGGGAAGATAATGAATAATGTATTATCTTTATTATCTTTGTTTGTCTCTTGTTGGAAGTTTATGATCAAATAACTCTGAAGTTGTCATGTGAAATTGCAGAAGAGATGATGGTGCCAACTGAGGCTAGGGTTTGCCAATCACAGAGCCACGCGTTCCATGGTTCATGCTGGAGTAACCACAACTGTGCCCTCGTCTGTAGAAACGAAGGCTTCTCTGGGGGCAGATGTCGAGGATTCCGGCGCCGATGCTTCTGCACTAAGCTCTGTTAAATAAGAAGATGAATGCAAGCAGCAGCGTCAATAATAAAGACTACTAGCTTAATTTAGGTTTTACCAGGAAATAAGGAATGCTCTTTCATTAAGTTGATTTCGTTTAATTCGTCCGCGAGCAATTGTATCATTTGATTGATACTCTTGCCTAATGAAGGAGAATCTACTCGTCTTTTTTAGTTTTGTGGAGTTTTCATTTGTTAGGATTATGGGTTTTACATCCTAATTCTGTGTTCAAATTTATGATTTTATTTAGAAGAAAAGAATTTATGTGATTTGGAAAAGTTCAGCTCTCAACACTTTTTTTCGTTTAATAGTATGAACAGTAATGTTTCTTATATTTAAAATTTCTTAAAAATAATAAAATAAAGTATATATATATTTTTTAATATTAATATTTTAATCTGTTAATTTAAAAATATTCAAATTAGAGATGACCAAAATTTCTAAGTTCCAAACTCATGAGACTTGTTTTAAATAAGGATAAAATTGAAATGATATTAAAAAAATTAAGCCAGAAAACAAAAGTCTACCCATATCTTGCATTGTCATGTCATGCCTAATAAAATAAAATAGAGATATTATTATTAGGATGCATGCAGCCCATCTATTTGTATTAATTAATAAGAATGCATAATGGCATATTTTTCTCCCTTAATTTTTTAGTTCTTTATGCTTATTTAGTTCTTAAATGTACTCATTATTCTCATATTTTGATTTAAGATGCAAATGAAGACATTAAGTGCAAAATGAAGCTAGTTACAGGATTTTGGACAGTTTTGACATCACTTCGTAATTTGAGTATAACTTTTTCATCCAAGCTCGAATTGATATTATTCAAAATGCTGTCGAACGTCAAGCAAAGGATCTACAGCTTTTATGTTTCAAGTTTTGAGAGATTCTGGCTGCATCAAGGACGAATTTGGGCTTGAAGTTGCTACACCTGTGTGATTGACGCTCTGGAATGTTCCTTGGCCCACAATTCTAATACACGGATTTAATACGGTTTCTTTTTGAAAGTTTTCAGATCTTTTGCATGGAAATTACAACTGAAATCA
>CM040447.1:1448388-1517373 GCA_022749755.1 Azadirachta indica
CTAAACGATAGGAATTTTCATTAATGAAATCTAATTCCGAAGCTTCTAAGGATGCTAAACAAGTTGTGCCGCAAAAACAAGGTAATATTGAATCCACCGCTTCTAGAAATCGTGACATTAAGTGTTTTAAATGTCGAGGCAGGGGTCATATAGCTAGCCAATGCCCAAATAAAAGGGTAATGGTGATCAATGCTCAAGGAGAGATTAAGTCAGAAGGAGAAGAAATAGAAGACATGCGATCTCTTGAAGATAACTACGAAGGGCAATATGCTGTGAAAGGAGAATTATTAGTGGCAAGACGAGCTCTTAGCGCACAGATTAAGGAAGAAAAAAATGATCAGCGGGAGAACTTGTTTCATACTTGATGTTTCGTCAACAACAAAGTTTGCAACGTTATAATTGATAGAGAAAGTTGCGCCAATGTGGCCAGCACCGAATTAGTAGAGAAATTGTTGTTACCTAGCATGAAACATCCACGACCGTACCGGCTTTAATGGCTAAACAATTGTGGAGAAATCAAGATAACAAAACAAGTGTTGGTTGCATTCTCTATTGGCAAGTATGAGGATGAAGTGCTTTGTGACATGATTTCTATGCATGCATGTCACATCCTATTTGGCAGACCATGGCAGTACGATCGACGAGTCACACATGACAGTTTTACTAATAGATACTCTTTTTACCATCAAAAGGCAACCCATACCACTTGTACCATTGACTCCAAAACAAATTCTTGAAAACCAATTAAAGATGCAAAAAGCGAGTGAAAAGAAAAAAGAAAATGAGAAAGACAAAAATGTGAAAGAGAGTGAGACGAAAAATATAATTTTATTGCAAAAAAGTGAGATCAAGAGAGCTTTACTTTCACAACAGCTCCTTATAGTACTTATGTACAAGGAGGCCTTTTTGTGTATTGACAATTTTGGCGGATCCTTGCCGAGCAATTTTATGTTTCTTTAGCAGGAATTCGAGAATGTCTTTCCTGAAGAGGTGCCCCTTAGTTTACCTCCAATTTGAGGAATTGAACATCAAATTGATTTTGTACCCGGTGCAACAATTCTGAACCGACTAACTTATAGAAGTAATCCCGATGAGACAAAAGAACTTCAACGACAAGTTAATGAACTGATGGAGAAAGGGTATGTTAGAGAAAGCATGAATCCTTGTGCGGTTCCGGTGCTACTAGTGCCTAAGAAAGATGGGACATGGAGGATGTGTGTTGATTACTGAGCCGTCAACAATATTATGGTAAAGTATCGACATCCCATTCCTCGATTAGATGATATGTTAGATGAATTGCATGGATTTTGTGTGTTTTCTAAAATTGATCTTAAGAGTGGATACTATCAAATTAGGATGAAAGAAGGGGATGAGTGGAAAACTGCATTTAAAACAAAATATGGTTTGTATGAATAATTAGTTATGCCTTTTGGGTTAACTAATGCACCTAGTACTTTTATGAAACTTATGAATTATGTTTTGTGTGCTTTCATTGGCAAATTCGTAGTAGTCTATTTTGATGATATATTAATTTATAACAAAAACTTGAATGATCATATTGAACATTTAAAACTTGTTTTAGAGGTTTTAAGAAAGAAAGGCTATTTGCTAATTTTAAGAAATGTACATTTTGCACGAATAAGCTTATGTTTCTTGGTTTTGTTGTAAGTATTAAAGGGATTGAGGTCGATAAGGAGAAGGTGAAGGCAATTCAAGAATGGCAAACGCCTACTTCGACGAATCAAGTAAGAAGCTTTCATCGATTGGCCAGTTTTTATCGTCACTTTGTTCGAGATTTTAGTAGCATAGCTGCACCCTTAACCGAAGTCATCAAGAAGAATGTTCCATTCAAGTGGGGAAAAGAGCAAGAAAAGGCATTCAAATTTATCAAAGAAAAATTGACTAATGCACCTTTACTTGTTTTACCTAACTTTATTAAAACATTTTAGATAGAGTATGATGCTTCAGGTACAGGAATCGGAGGCGTACTAATGCAAGAAGGAAGACCGATTGCGTATTTTAGTGAGAAACTAAATGGTGCGGCTTTTTAAACTATCCCACTTATGACAAAGAATTGTATGCGTTGGTTCGAACTCTAGAAACTTGGCAACATTACCTTTGCCCCAAAGAATTTGTGATTCATACGGATCATGAATCCTTGAAACATTTAAAAGCGCAGCACAAATTAAGCAAACGTCATGCCAAATGGGTAGAAGTTCATTGAGACATTCTCTTATGTGATCAAATACAAACAAGGCAAAGAAAATATAGTTGCTGATGCACTATCACGCAGGTACACTTTACTATCAACTCTTGTTGCTAAATTGCTTGGATTTGAGTACATTAAAGAGTTGTATGTAACGGAGTCTAATTTTTGTGACTTGTTTAAGAATTTCACTAAGAGAGCATGTGAGAAGTTCTATTTGCATGGTTTCCTATTTCGAAAAAATAAATTGTGTGTTCCATATTCATCTTTGCGTGAGTTACTTGTTCAAGAAGCACATAGTGGAGGTTTGATGGGTCACTTTGGCGTAACTAAGACTTTACACATATTGCATGAATATTTCTTTTGGCTGCACATGAAACATGATGTAGAAAGGGTTGTGTGAGATGTATTACTTGCAGGCAAACTAAGTCTAGGCAACAACTACATGGATTGTATACACCACTTCCTATTCCTAGTGTATCTTGGGTCGATATTTTTATGGATTTTGTTTTGGGATTAACTAGGACAAAGAGGGGGAGAGACTCAGTTTTTGTGGTTGTCGATAGATTTTCTAAGATGGCACACTTTATTGCATGTCATAAAACTGATGATGCATCATATATAGCTGATTTATTTTTCAAAGAAGTTGTTAGGTTGTATAGGATGCCCAAGACTATTGTCTCAGATCAAGACTCAAAGTTCTTAAGTTACTTTTGGAAGACATTGTGGGAAAAGTTGGGAACTAAATTATTATTTTCTACTACTTGTCACCTACAAACAGATGGTCAAACTGAAGTAGTAAATAGGACATTATCTACTTTGTTGCGTACTATCATATAAAAGAACTTGAAAATTTGGGAAGATTACTTGCCGCATGTTGAATTTGCTTATAATCGTTGTGTTCATTCTGCCACTAAGTTTTCTCCTTTTGAAATTGTCTATGGTTTCAATTCACTAACTCTTTTGGATTTAACTCCTTTACCTATAAATGAGCGCGTTAATTCAGATGACAAGAAGAAAGCTGATTTCATTAAGCAGATTCATGAGAAAACAAAGTAACATATAGAACAACGAACGAAACAATATGCCAAGCAAGCCAATAAGGGACGCAAGAAGGTTGTCTTTAAATCAAGAGATTTGGTTTGGTTACATATGAGGAAGGAGCGTTTTCCTGAGCAAAGACATTCTAAACTTCTATCAAGGGGAGATGGCCCATTTTGAGTAGTAGAACGCATCAATGACAATGCCTACAAACTTGAACTACCAGGCAAGTATGGGGTTAATACAACATTTAACGTTTCTGACTTATCTCCTTTTGATGTAGGTAATGATTTGAAGACAAATCCTTTTCAAGAGGGGGAGAATGATGCAAACGAAGTTGTGCAATCACGTAAACAAGAGGAGAACCTCAGACATAAGGTTGGAGATACTCAATTACAACATCTATATGATTCGCTAAGCGTGCCGAGTGGACCGATTACAAGAGCTAGAGCCAAGACATTGGAAAGTGCCTTAAATGGACTAATTACAAAGATGTGTGATTCAAATACAATTCAAGAAACACGTCTTGAAAAATTAAACTCAGTGAACATCGTTCAAGCGATCAAAGTCCAAGAAGACTAATATGAAAATGTTTGAAAATTATAGTCCATTTATGTAATTTTAAGAATATTAAAATGATGTAATCACTTATATCATACACATTCGACGTCATTGCTTACGTCATATATATATGACGCCATTACTTACGTTTTCATGTTTGAAATTTGTAGGTTTTAAAAGTCATAAAGTTTGAATTTATTTTGTCAAATTGTTAGGTAGGATTGATAGCTTAACTTTTGACATTTTTCTTTTGTAATTTGCCTATAAAAAGGCTTTCATTTCTTGAAATGAAACAGGCAATTTGAGTGTTGAACTCTTTTCTTAAGAGTTATTTCTTACAAGTTCTTGTTCTTGAACTCTTTAAGTTTAATTTCTTGTGGCGTTCAAACAACCAAACTTATCATCTAGATTTTTAAATATTTTCTTAAGAGTCTTGGTGTGGCGTTTGAGTAAATCATAGTCTTGATTCTTATGTAGATAGGTATCGGGTCAAGATTCAATAAACTTGTATCTTGGGAAATCTTGGAGTTCTTTACTACATTCGGTGTTGGGTTTCATCACGTTATTAGCGAGGTTCGTATCAGTTGGTTTTGGGTTTTGTCTCATTGTTGGCAAGGTTCAACATCATATTTGGCATTGGGTTTTGTCACGTCGTTGGCGAGGTTCACATCAGTTGGTAGCAGAGCTTTGGTTTCAAGACAAGTTTGGTTTATCATTTAATTACTTTATTGTTCCTTCTTTCTTGAATTAACATTCTCAAAAAATAAAAATAAAAAAAAAAAAATAAAAAATAAAAAAAAACATGAAAAAATAAAATTATGGCCGAGTTTTTTTTTTTCTTTCTTCTTATTTTATGAAAACTGTCATGTGGGCTTGGAAAGACTTAAGGGCGGCGTTCACATAATCCATTAAACATTAAACTTTCCAAGTGGGCCAAATTACAAGAGATGGGCTAAATGCATGACAAGAATTCAAGTGGGTTGCAAGAAGAAGAATAAAATATTTCTGCACTACTGAATCCTAATGCCGCATGGATAATTTGGACTTTTGAGGATTCTTTATTTCATATAAAATTAGTTTCCTAATTTATTTGAATTTTTTATTTTTATGCTTTTTAATTAGATTAAGATTATAGTTTTTTTTTAATTTAGGATTTTTATTTTTATAAAAGTTAGCATTTTCTATTTTTACTTAATTTTAGATTTCTATTTTATTTAAGATTTTTTTTATTAGCCTATTTATATGAGGCTAACATTATGTTGGAATTCAGAACTTAGTTCTCAAATTTATTTTCAATGAAAAATAAATTATTTCTTTAGTTCTTTTAAGAACTTGTGAACTTATCAAGAATTATATTCTTGTGGTGTTCAATAAATAGATTTATCACCTTAATTCTTTAGTGGTTCTCGAGATTCTTGGTGTAGCGTCTTTAAAAAACTATAGTTCTTAATTCTTATCTTGTTAGATAACGGATCGAAGTTCAATAAACTTACGTTTTGAAAATCTTGGTGTTCCATATCATATTTGGTGTCGGATTTCTGTCACATTGTTAGTAAGGTTTATTATCACGTTGGTTTTGGGTTTTGTCTTATTGTTGGCAAGATTCAACGTCACGTTTGGCATTGGGTATTGCCACGTCGTTGGTAAAGTTCACATCAGTTGGTATTAGAGCATAACAATTGGGTTAGAGCATATCGTCTAGTAAGTTCACATCATTTGTTATCAGAGTTTTGGTTTCAAGGCAAGTTTGGTTTATCATTTAATTACTTTATTGTTCCTTCTTTCTTGAATTAACATTCTAAAAAAATAAAAACAAAAAATAAAAATCATGTGAAAAAAGAAAATTGTGGCTGAGTTTTTTTTTTCTTCCGTCTTGTTTTATTATTGCTAAACTAGATTTAAGGATGATAAGAATGCAGAATTCCATATTTTTCTCCCTTAATTTTTTAGTTCTTTATGTTTATTTAGTTCTTAAATATACTCATTATTCTCATATTTTGATTTAGGATGCTAATAAAGACAATCAGTGCAAAACGAAGCTAATTGTAGAATTTTGGACAGTTTGAACATCACTTCGTAATCTAGGCATAACTTTCTCATCCAAGCTCGAATTGAGATGATTCAAGATGCTATAGAGCATTAAGAAAAGGGTCTACAACTTTCATGTTTTGAGTTTTGAGAGATTCTGGCTACATCAAGGACGAATTTGGGCTTGAAATTGCCCCACCTGTGTGGTTGACGCTTTGGAATGTTCGTTGGCCCACAATTTTAATACATGGATTTAATGCGGTTTATTTTTGGAAGTTTTCAGATCTTTTGCATGGAAATTACAGCTGAAATCACCACCCTCCTATTTACATTAAGATTTTATTTTGTTTTTAATATTTTTCTTTAATTAGTCAGATTTGAATATTTTTATTTTAGGAGATTTGGTAGAATTTTAAGAAGTGAATTTTGTGTTTAAAAAGGAGGAGAAATCATGAGACAGGGGACCCCTCTCTCTTCCTCTCTTCTCTTCTCTAATTTTTCTTTCAAATTGTCATCATGGCCCTGTGTAGTTAAACTTTTATAATTAGTCGAAGGAAACAGAAGCCTCGGAATTAATGAAACTGTAAGATTTAATTTGATTCTTATTGTTTAATTTATGCTTAAATAATGAATGTTCTTCTGAACCTATTTTCATGATTGTTTTGTTTAATTACTAGGAGGCCTACTAGTTTATTATTCGTTGCAATCTACGGTCAAGCCAGATATCAAACCGTAATTATTTGATTCCTCTGATTGGTGAAGCAACTAGGATTTAATGATTTGCTGCTTCAGAAATTATTATATCTTAGGAAGAATGTTCAACTAAACTAACTACAACTGCTTGTGCTTGCGTTGTTTAGATTAATTGGTCTCTCTAATTCTTAAAGCTGCTGCTAAATTAAACTTTCAAGACTTTTCTTGGGTTATTTAGTGGTTAGGGTTGATTAGATCGCTTATTTTCTAATTAACTACAACTAATAAGAGATAGGAAAAATAGCTCCAACAGTGAATATTCAAAGTGTAAATTGATATATTCCAATATCGATGATCAGTTGTAAAATTTTGATGGTGGATGTTGACTTAAGATCATGTTTTGTTCTTTTGATTGATTTTGATATTCAAATTTGAATTGTTCCTTAATTGTTTTCTTAAAATTGTTTCCTTATATTCAAACCCCCCTTCTCCAATTCTTGTTCACATAGTCATAAAATTAGGCTAAATACTCTCTGTGGGAACGATCCTTACTTGCACTATTCTGTGTATCTTGTTTAGGAGTTTAGGTTTTACTTTTGATTACTCGTGATAGCAAACCAGAGGACAAATTTTCGTCAAGAGGAGGAGAATTATTCGAACAAAGTTATGCAAACATGCATATAAGATGGAGAACTGTCATGTGGCCTTGGAAAGACTTAAGGGCGGCGTTCACATAATCCATGAAACTTTCCAAGTGAGCCAAATTACAAAGAGATAGGCTAAATGTATGACAAGAATTCAAGTGAGTTACAAGAAGAAGAATAAAATATCTCTGTGCTACTAAATCCTAATGTCGCATAGATAAGTTAGCCTTTTGAAGATACCTTTTTTAATATAAAATTAGTTTTCTAATTTGTTTAAAATTGTTATTTTTATGTTTTTCAGTTAGATTAGGATTATAGTTTTTTCTTTAATTTAGAATTTTTATTCTATTCTTACTTAATTTTGGATTTCTATTTTATTTAGAATTTTTTTATTAGTCTCTTTATACAGGGCTAACATTATGTTGAAATTCAGAATATTAGTTTTCAAATATGATTTTCAATGAGAAATAAATTATTTTTTTAGTTCTTTTAAGAACTTGTGAACTTATTAAGAATTATATTCTTGTGGCGTTCAATAACTAGATTTATCACCTTAATTCTTTAGTGGTTCTTGAGATTCTTGGTGTGGTGTCTTTAAATAACTATAGTTCTTGGTTCTTATCTTGTTAGATAACGGATCAAAGTTCAACAAACTTGCGTCTTGAAAATCTTGGGGTTACATATCATATTTGGTGTTGGGTTTCTGTCATATTGTTGGCAAGATTTATTATCACGTTGAATTTGAGTTTTGTCACATTGTTGGTAAGGTTTAACGTCACATTCGGTATTGGGTTTTATCATCAAGTTGGCGAGGTTCACATGATTTCTTCTCTAAAATCTTTACAAGAGAAGATTGCTACAATGATTTTTGAAAAGAAAAGTTCATCTCAGGTTTTCCTTTGATGTTTGCCAAGAGAGTTATGAATAAGCTTTGGCAGAAGAATGGAATTGTTATATCATATAGCCAATATACTTATGGTGACTTAGCATCAGAAGTAGGATTAGATCTGTGTAACAAAATTACGCTTAAAAAACAACATAAGAAACAGCAAAGTAAGCAAACTGTAGGAGATTTTTGTCAGCATCTTGGATTTGGATATGAAGAGTTTAAAGACTCAAAAAGGGTCAAAAGGTCCAAAACGATACCTAAATGGTCTACATTTAAAAGAACTTGAAAGTTTGTTAAAAAGGAAGAAAAGCCTAAGCCTAAATCCAAGGCTAAGGCTCAAAAGAAGAAAAAAAAGCCCAACTTGTTTCAAGTGCTACAAGAAAGGACACTATAGTACTAACTGTAAAATAGAAGCAAAAATTAGAAGTCTTAGCTTAGATGAAGGACTTAAATGGCAATTAATGCAAATCCTATTAACTGATCAATCTAGTTCTAAAGAAGAATTTGATGATGATGAAATAAGATCTTTTTTAGCAGAGTCAGAATCAAAAGAATGTTGGGCCACATGTGTTACTGCTCACTATTGCGTGAGGATTGTTTTCAGTGCGTTATTTTAAAAAATGAAGGAGTTGAAAATATAAATGACTACTAGTAGGCAAGGCAAGACATAGCAAGGCAAGGTATAGCAAGGCAAGGTAAGGCTGTGTTCTGCGAAGAGAACCCGGGTTCACAAGAGGACGCCCACGGGGAACACATAGGGCTGAGCAAATAATAGCCAAAATAGGTGAAGAGACATTCTCATTTGAATTCTGTGAAGAACCTGTGGATACTGAAAACAATTGCCTTAAAAGACAATTGAAAAACAAGCAAAGTTTCTAAATCCTTAAAGGAAGAAGTTGATTATAAAAGAATCATAGAGAGATTAAATGATTTAAATGTCAAGCAAAAAATAGAAGATCTTAAAGATAAATTTGAAAAGGAAGTTTTGTGCAGAAATCTCTAATGCTTTTTGGGACAGGAAAAAACATGTAATATCACTTCCTTACAAGCCTGATGGTTTGCTGTCGTGAGCAACCAAAAATAAAACCTAAACTCTTAAACAAGATACATGTATTAGTGTAAGTAAGAATTGTTCCCACGGAGAGTATCTAGCCTAATTTTAAGGCTATGTGAACAAGGATTTGGAGGAAGGGGGGGTTGGTGTTTAATATAAGGAAAACAGTTCTAAGAAAACAATTAAGGAACAATTCAAATTTGAATATCAAAATCAATAAAAAAAAAAATGGTCTAAGTCAACATCGACCATCAGAATTTTACAACTGATCATCGATATTGGAATATATCAATTTACACTTTGAATATTCACTGTTGGAGCTATTTTTCCTATCTCTTCTTAGTTGTAGTTAATTAGAAAATAAACGATCTAACCAACCCTACCTACTTAATAACTCAAGAAAAGTCCTAAAAGTTTAATTTAATAGTAGCTTTAAGAATTAGAGAGAACAATTAATCTAAACAACACAAGCAAAAGCGGTTGCATTTAGTTTAGTTGAACATTCATTCTAAGATCTAAAATCATTAAATCCTAGTTACTTCACCAATCAGAGGAATCAAACAATTACGGATTTGATATCTGGCTTGACGGTAGATTGTAATGAATAGTAAACTAGTAGGCCTCCTAGTAATTAAACGAAATAATCATGAAAATAGGCACAAAAGAATATTCGTTATTCAAGCATAAATTAAACAATAAAAATCAACTTAAATCTCACAGTTTTATTAATTCCGAGGCTTTCGTTTCCTTTGGTCAATTATAAAAGTTTAACCACACAAGGCCGTGATGACAATTCGAAAGAAAAATTAGACAAGAGAAGAGAGGAAGAGAGAGGGTTCTCTGTCTCATGATTTCTCCTCCTTTTTAAACACAATAATTCACCTCCTAGAATTCTACCAAATCTCTTAAAATAAAAATATTCAAATCTGACTAATTAAGGAAAAATATTAAAAACAAAATAAAATCTTAATGTAAATAGGAGGGTGGTGATTTCAGCTGTAATTTTCATGCAAAAGATCTGAAAACTTCGTAAAATAAACCGCGTTAAATCCATGTATTAGAATTGTGGGCCAAGGAACATTCCAGAGCGTCATTGAATTCGAAAGAAACGTTCCAGTCAAGGGGCTGGATAACTGGGGCAGAAGTTAACATTTCTGCAAATCAGTACTTAAGGCCAACTCCTTGTTCTCTATCTCAAGAATCTCACTAATGGCAACTTCTAATCTGTCTTTTCCTTCAAGTTCAAAGACTTCTTATACTATAAAATCAATAACATCAATAGAATAAACAAGATTATCATCACCAAGATATTTCATGGCATCATATATATTAAACTCAACAATTTCACCATCAAATTCCATGGTGAGTGTGCCACTATGAACATCTATCTTAGTCTTGGATGTCTTTAAGAATAGTCTTCCTAACAAAATAGGAGTGGTTTGATCATCATTCTACATATCAAGCACATAGAAATCAATAGGAAAAATCAAATCATTAACTTGCACAAGAACATCCTCAACTACACCTTTAGGATAGGCATTAGATCGATTAGCCAATTGAATCACAACACCAGTTTTATTCAAAGGTCCAAGTTTCAAAGAAACATATATAGAGTATGGCATAACATTGATAGAAGCTCCTAAATCTAACATGGCCTTCTCAAATCTAGTATTATCTATCGTATAAGGGATAGTAAACATACCTGGATCTTTGTACTTCACAGGGAGTTTTCTTTGAATAGTAGTAGAAACATTCTCTCCTACTCTCACCTTCTCACATCCTTTAAGTTTTTGTTTCCTCTTAATTGTACATAGTTCTTTCAAGAATTTAGCATAACGAGGCACTTGTTTAATAGCATCTAAAAGTAGAATATTTACCTCACATCTACGAAAAGTCTCATATAAATCTTTATTTTGCTCATCTTTTCTAAATTCTACTAAAGCCTGAGGAAAAGGAGGTACTAGTTTATAATCAAAAGAAGGTGGAAACTTACGCTTAGGTTCGTCATTGTCATTGGGTGTGTTTCTATCTGCAATGACGTTCTTCTCCTTTTCTTACTTCGATGATGCAGGGGCTGCCTTTACTGGAATCTCAACCTCTTTACCACTTCTCAAAACCATTGCATTTGCATTTTCTCTTGGATTTACAACCGTTTGAGAAGGTAACTTCCCAAAACTTTGTGCCTCTAGCCGACTAATTGCAGTTGTCATTTGACCCATCTGATTGTCCAAACTTTGAATACTAGCCCTAGCCTCTTGTTGAAATAGTTTCGTCTCCTGTTGAAATTGCAAAGTATTAGTGGCGAGAGACTTGACAATATCTTCTAAAGACATACCAGAATTAGAAGTTTGGCCCGGTTATTGTCTAAGGGGGTATGGTTGCTTATATGCTGGAAATTTGGGCGGTTTTGAGTTACGGGTTGATTTACTTGTGGATTTCCATAGCTAAGATTGGGGTGATCCCTCCATCCGAGATTATACGTGCTCACATAGGGATCATACTTCCTTTGCAGTTGTCTAGGAAAATCACCCACAGCATTCACTTACTCAATGGGCTCGTCTTGAAGAGTTGGCTTATATCAGTTGGATGCCCTTCTATCAAACAAATCCCAAAAACCTTCACCGTTTGCATATTACCTACAGCCATTTGACGAACAACAGAAGTCAGACTCGCAATTTGTTGTTCAAGGGAGGAAATACTTACTTCATTAACATGCTTTGATGGAGGGTCAAGCCTAGTGCCAAATACTTACTCTTCAATGGGCCCTTCCCTATTTCTCCTTCGTTTTTGCTTAGCATCATCCCACCAAGTAATAGCATAAGCTTCGAAAACAGCAACGACAAGCTTCAACTTCTTGGATTCAGTGTAGTCATTACAATTAAACACTAATTCAATCTTCGTTTCCCAATCCAAGTATGCCTCAAGATCCATTCTTCCATAAAATGATGGAATTTTCAGTTTGACCCCACTATTGTTATTATTGTTGTTGTTTCTTGCCCTCAGTTTCACCTCTTCTTCCTCTCCATTATCATCAAACGATTCACTATCATTAAAGCCATCATCTAATTGAGCTCTTCTTGGTACTCGCCTAGCTTGTATGGTTAGATTAGGAGCATTAGGTGGCTTTCCCCTTGTGGTTGAAACCTCCAGTCTCTTCATTCTATCAACCAACTCTCCATATTTTTTATCCATGGCTTGCAACAACTCGGTTAAGGCTTGGAATCGATTTATCTCACCTTGTGGATTTCTTCCTTGTCTACTCATCCTGCAAGACAAGGTTAGTAAAGCAAAAGAATAATTTCCTCACTTCACTCCCTCACATGTTTCACTCAAATAATATTATCACTCAAGTTCGCTTCCTATAATTCTACCAAATCTCCTAAAATAAAAATATTTAAATCTGACTAATTAAGGAAAAATATTAAAAACAAAATAAAATCGTAATGTAAATAGGAAGGTGATGATTTCAGCTGTAATTTCCATGCAAAAGATCTGAAAACTTCCAAAAATAAACCGTATTAAATCCATGTATTAGAATTGTGGGCCAAGGAACATTCCAGAGCGTCAACCACACAGGTGTAGCAACTTCAAACCCAAATTCGTCCTTGATATAGCTAGATCTCTCAAAACTCAAAACATGAAAGTTGTAGACCTTTTTCTTGACTCTACAGCATCTTGAATCATCTCAATTCGAGCTTGAATTAGAAAGTTATGCCCAGATTACGAAGCGATGTCGAAACTGTCCAAAATCTTGCAATTAGCTTCGTTTTGCACTTAATGTCTTCATTTGCATCCTGAATCAAAATATAAGAATAATGAGTACATTTAAGAACTAAATAAACATAAAGAACTAAAAAATTAAGTGAGAAAAATATGGCATTGTGCATTCTTATCAGTGCGCATAACAATTGATTCAAGAGTTTTTAGAGCCGGTCGTCTAATGGGTTCTTATCATTTGGTATCAGAGGTCTGTTTATATTGAGTTTGCATATAATAGATCTGTTCATTCTACTATTTTTTTTTCATCTTTTAAAATTTTTTATGACTTTAATCCTTTAACTCCTGTAGATATTTTACTTTTACCTATTAATGAACATGCCAATCTTGATGGTAAGAAAAGGTAGATTTTGTGAAGGATTTACATGCTAAAGTTCAGGCTAATATTGAAAAGAAGAATGAGCAATATGCTAAGCAAGCTAATAAGGGGCGTTTAAAAGTTTTTTTTAAACTTAGAGATTGGATTTGGGTGCACATGCGTAAGGAGAGATTTTCTATACAAAGAAAATCGAAATTGCAGCCTAAAGGAGATAGACCTTTTCAAGTCTTGGATAGAATCAATGATAACGCTTACAAGCTAGATTTATCAGACAACTATGGTAATGTTAGTATGACCTTTAATGTTATTGATTTATCTTTGTTTGATGTAAGTGATTTGAGGGTGAATCCTTTCTAGCAGAGAGGGACTAATGGAGATTGAGACATTGGCCAAATGATTCAAGCTAACATTTTCAAAATACTTTTAAAATTCTTTGCAAGAAATCGGTTGTCCAATGACTAGAGTAAAGACAAAGATGATAAAAGAGACTTTACTAAGCTTAATTATAGAAGTGCATGACAAAGAAGCTAATCTACAAGATTTTAAGGCTGTTCTAAAAGTTTCCAAACCTTCATCAAAGATAATCACTTACTTTTTATGTGCAAGAAAAAGAATAGCCTTGCGGTATTAAATCTTATTGCCACATGGGAAAATTAAGGCTTTAAAGATTCCTTGTTTGGTTTAGATTTATCTTTATTTGATGGCAAGTGATTTGAGAACGAATCCTTTCGAGGAGGGAGTGAATAATGGAGATCAAGATGCTATCCAAATGATTCAAGTAACATTTCCAAATATTTTCAAGATCCTTTGCAGGGAATCGGTGGTCTATTAATTAAGGTAAGGACAAAGAGGATGAAAAAAACTTTACAAGACTTAATTATGGAAGTGCATGACAAAGAATCTAGTTTACAAGATTTTAAGGTTATTCTAGAAGTTTCCAAACTCTCACTAAAGATAATCACTTACCATTATGTGCAAGAAGAAGAATAGCCCTGCTTTACTAAATCCTAATGCCACATGGGAAAATTAGGGCTTTAAAGATTCCTTATTTTGTTTAAATTATTTACTTTACATAAAATTAGTTTTTTAGTTTATTTAGAATTGTTATGTTTCCTAATTAGTTAGGATTTTAGTTTTCTATTTTATTTGGGATTTCTATTCTATTTACGTTACGATTTCTATTCTTACTTAATTTTGAACTGATATTTTTATGCCTAATAAAGGCTACTACTATCTAAACTAATAATCATCACATCATTAATAATATTGAGATATTTTAAACAAGCGTAACTTTGCCTTCTTGTGTTCTTGGTAGAATACAATATGCTGACATATCAAAGGAGTGATCAACTTTTGTGGCGTTTTCAAGATTAGAATTTAAAAGATTTATTTTCTTAAGTTCTAATTTGATCATCTACAACTTGTTTTCTAGTTCTTAGGGTGCGCATCACAATTGATTCAAGAGTTCTTAAAGTAGGTCGTCTAGTGGCTAGCCACTATGGCTAGGTTCTTGTATGGCTTAAATTGTGAGATAGCGGATGGAGTTGACGGATATGGTGAGACACCAAAGTTGATTAGGTGTCAAATGAAAAAAATAATAATAAAAAAATAATGATAAAATATATGTATATATGCTGAAGCAGTAAAGCAGTGCATATATATATATTGTTTGTTTTCGATTTTGTAAAGGGAATGAAAAGCAATTAAACAGAACAAAATCAAAAATTGAATCCGAGGGAAAAGCAAGAAAAGAAAGGAGAAGAAAGAGAAAGGAAAAAGTAAAAAAAAAAAGAATAATAGACAAAATCCTCTATAAGAATAAAAAAAATAAGGGAAAAGGTATTGGAAAGTTGAATTGATATCCAAAAACTCTGTGAGTGGTATATTTATGAAATTAAAATAGTTTTATTACTATATTTGTGATACATATCAAGTTTTGAATAAGTTTTAACCTTAAACTGTTAAATCATATGTTTTCAGGAAGCAGTGTAGTAGTAAGGAACCTAGAGGATCCCGAACTTTCCAGACATTGAGCTTTTGAGCTGTGAGTGGATATATTTTTAAAACACTATCAATTTATAATATATTTAAATGTTAAACATGTTATGATTGGCATGTTTATTGATATGTTAAATTGTGTAATATGTAAAGCGGCATTTAAAATTATACGTGATGTCCAATGATTGTGTGAAAGTGAATGTTTTCTATTTGAATATTCTTTATTTAAAGCATCCCAATATTATATAGTAATGTTCTTCGGACCTATGGAAAAAATATATATATATTTATGAATGTGAGCTCCCCGAGCGATAATACAAGACTGTGAGATTAAGTATGATTTTTCCTACTTAGGCGATCGATTCCACCAAGCATGTTATTCGCTGGGTACTAGTTGATGCTATATGAGCTGTTTATGATGATATACATTCTTATTATGCAAGTGATATTCAATTTATGTATGATTTTAAGATGTCTTATAGTAGTTCTATAAAAATGTATTTTCTGTTAAATTATATCCCCTCACTGAGCCGTAAGTTCACCCTTTTCTCTATTTCTCTTCAGGTCACATAAGATTTTGTATAAAGTGCAATTTAGTAAATGAGATTGAGACCACTCTACACATATTGCATGAAGCATTTTGAGCATGTCATATATGTATGTGGTTACATATATATGTGTGTGTGCGTGTGTGATGAGACATAGAGACTCAATGTATGTTAATAATGGAGGCTTAGGGCTATTTTCTTTATCCATGAATTTTATTATATGATGTGTATAAGAAATGACAGGTGACATGTACAGGTATTTAGGAGGATTCACTCAAAACTCCTAAGAAGGTCGATGCGGGTCTTGTCATTTGGTGCACCAAGCTATTAAAGTTAAGTAACAATTAAGTGAATGAACATGTCTAAGAGGGGAACAAGCGTGGCTGCTACAAACACATGGAGACCAACCCCTAAATAGGATGAATTTCCATCAACCAAGTCTAAGTTTGAACGCTTTAAGAATTCTAAACAAGTTGCGACTTGAAAGTAAGGTAACACCGAATCCACCCTTTCTCTAAAAAAAACAATGACATTAAGTGTTTTAAATGTTAAGGCAAGGGTCATATAGCTAGCTAATGCCCAAACAAAATGGGAGATTGAGTGAACAAGAAGACCAAATAGATGACATGCCACCTCTCGAAGATGCCGACGAAGGGCAATGTGATGTCGAAGAGGAATCATTAATGACAAGATAAGTTCTTAACGTGTAAGTTAAGGAAGAAGAAAATAACCAGCCAGAGAACATGTTCCATACTCGATGTTTCGTGAACAACAAATTTTGTAGTGTTATAATTAATGGTGGAAGTTGCACCAATGTGGCTAGCACCGAATTAGTGGAGAAATTAGCATTACTTACCATGAAACATCCATGACCATATCAGCTTTAATGGCTAAACAATAACTGAAAAATCAAGGTAACAAAACAAGTGTTGGTGCCTTTTTCTATTAGCAAGTAAGTATAAAGATGAGGTGCTTTACGATGTGGTACCTATACATGCATGTCACATCCTATTGGGAAGGTTATGGTAGTATGATTGGCGAGTCATATATGACAGTTTCACTAATAAGTACTCTTTTATCATAAAAAAGTAGCCTATATCACTTATACCTTTAACTCCAAGACAAGTTCTCGAAAATTAACTAAAAATGCAAAAAGCAAGTGAAAGAAGAAAAGAAAAAAGGAGAGAAGGCGAAGCTGAGAGAAAAGAAAGCGAAAAGGATAGACTTACAACCTTGGTATGTGCAGGAGAGGAAAAATATAATTTCATTGCAAAAGAAAGTAAGATCAAGAGAGTTTTACTTTTGCAACAACCTCTTATAGTACTTATGTACAAGGAGACTTTTTTGTGTACTAATGATTTTATCAAATCTTTGCCGAGCAGCGTTATTTCTATTTTGTAGGAGTTTGATACTACCTTTCTGGAGGAGATACTATTAGTTTACCTTCAATTCGAGGAATTAAACATCAAATTGATTTCCTACTTGGTGCAACAATTCCAAATAGAACAGCCTATAGAAGTAATCCTGAGGAGATGAAGAAATTTCAATGACAAATTAACGAGCTGATAGAGGGGTATGTTAGAGAATTAGTCCTTGTGCGGTTTTTGTGCTACTAGTGCCTAAGAAGGATGGCACATGAAGGATGTGTGTTGATTGCCGAGCCATCAACAATATTACAATGAAGTATCGATATCCTATTTCTTGATTGGATGATATGTTAGATGAATTGCATGGATTTTATATTGTTTTCTAAGATCGATTTTAAGAGTGGATACCATTAAATTAGGATAAAAGAAGGAGATGAGTGGAAAAAAATATTTAAAACAAAATATAGTTTACATGAATGGTTAGTTTTTATTGGGTCTTTGTTTGAGATTTTAGTAGCATATCTGTGCCCCTAACTAAAGTCATTAAGAAGAATGCTTCGTTTAAGTGGGCAGAGGAGCAAGAAAAAGTATTTAAACTCATCAAAGAAAAAATGACCAATATACCTTTACTTGTTTTACCTAATTTCACTAACATGTTCGAAATTAAGTGTGATGCTTTAGGTATAGGTATGAGAAGCGTGTTGATACAAGAGGGAAGACTGGTTGTATACTTTAGTGAGAAATTGAGTAGGGCAACCATAAACTATCCCACTTATGACAAAGTATTATATGCATTGATTCGAACTCTAGAGACTTGGCAACACTACCTTTGGCCAAAAGAGTTTATGATTCATATGGATTATGAATCTTTGAAGTATTTAAAAGGGTAGCATAAATTGAGCAAACACAATGCAAAATGGGTACAATTCATTGAGACATTCCTCTATGTGATCAAATACAAAACAAGATAAGGAAAATATAATTGCCAATGCACTGTCACGTAGGTCATCTTAGTTTCAACCCTTGATGTTAAATTGCTTGGATTTGAGTACATTAAAGTGTTATGTGAAATGGATTCTGATTTTTGTGAGTTGTTTAAAAATTTCACTAAGGGGGTATGTGGGAAGTTCTATTTGCATAATGGTTTGATGGGACACTTTAAGGTAGCTAAGACTTTAGGTGTGTTGCATGAGCATTTCTTTTGGCCGCATATGAAACGTGATGTAAAAAGGATTTGTACAAGCTACATTACTCGTTAGCAAGTTAAGTCTAAGAAGTAATCATATGGATTGTACATACCACTTCCTATTCCAAATGTACCTTAGGTCGATGTTTCTATTCCAAAAGAGGGAGAACAACGCAAAGGTCGTTACACAACCATGCATATAAGGGGGAGAACTCATACGTGGGCTTAAAGGGACTCAAGAATAATATTCACATGATCCAATATGCTTGCCACATGGGCTGATCACAAGACTTAGGCCAAGCTAAAAAAGTGTTAAGTTGGCTGATTTAACAAGTTGGAGAAATGGGAAACTCGTAGAGGCCTGGCATAAGTCCAACCAGTTTCAAGAGAAAGTAGTTACTATGATTAAAGTTTTAGAAGATTCCAATTGAGGACTTGCACATTTTCAGCTTTTGGAAGGACCAAGATGAAGACATGAAGATTATCTACTTTATAAAAAATTAGTTTCTTAGTTTATTTAGGATTGATATTTCCATGTTAAACTAAAACTCTATAACTCCTAGTGATAAATGTTTAAAAGCATAGGTTTATCAAGAGAAATATTATGATTTACACTTAATAATGTCCTTCTGTTCCCCAAAAATAAAGCATATTCCTTTATATTGAATTGTAAAAAATGAATTGGACTAAATAGTCTGTTCTGCGTAAATTTCGTATAATGAGCGTATCTTTCAATCCAAAATATCAATTGATACGATTCTTGGGTTGGACAAATATAAACTCATTATTTCACAATTTTGTAAGCCAAAGGTTGGACTGGTTTGAGCAATTAATGGGACAAAATTGGGCTTCAATAAAACTCTCAAGTACATCTTCGGACCAGTCCGACATGCTTCTATATTTTGGCCGTATCTCCCAAAATACGTATCCAACAATTATACAATTTGATGTTCTAGAAAGCTAACAAAGAGCTTTAAATTATTTATGTTTTACACATTCTTAAATTTTAACTGGTTGGTTATAAAAAAGAGTCATCATTCTAGAAGGGCGGTGGAGAAATGCAACTTGAACATCTATGTCTATTTTAATATAACTTACATTCTACAAAATCAATAAAAGGGTGAGATATAGACCAATAGAAAGCTGAGTCATCCACCTACAACTTTGAAAAAGAATATTTTACAAATTTCAGTGATTTTGATAGTAAAAAATGTGTTGCAAGTCGGTAGAGCGTGATTAATTGAAAATTGGTAAATTATGTTCATACATGTAAAGTATCTTTTGTTTTATCTATATAAAGGAAGATATGGAAGTGAGGAAGGGGGGGATCTTAGTTATCATTTTTTTGTTTCCTTTTTGTAATTTGAACTTTAATTAAATAATGTCTTTCTAAATTAGTAATTAGGGCTAAGGGTGTAGTTTTGTTGATTTTATAGCATTGTTCTTTTATCATTCTAAGTTGTGCTTCAATACAAAATTTTTCAATTAAGTAAATTATATTTTTTTAAAAGTGTTTTGGTTTATTAGAAGGCTTGATTCATTGTTAACAAAAGGTACACTGAATGCTTACACATTTTCTACAAACTAAGAACAAGATATGTTATAACTTTCACAAATAAATTGAATGATTAATTTTTTATTTTATTACCTTTTCTTCAAAAAGGTATTATGATGTATTTCAATATATTTATCTTCTGATTAAGATCATCTATTAAGTGAATCTTAATTGAATTAAAAAAAATGAATAAAAAATGATTCTATAATTATCAACAAAATGAATCTCTAATGCCATAATAGTTAATAATATTAAATTTACATTCAACAAGTAATAAATTCATTTTATTTTCATCATATTTGAACATTGGATTTGTTAACCTTGTAAACCGACAATCGGACTTCCGAATTTTATTACTTGAGACAACCTCTACTTAAAAGTTACAACCTTTAAGTTATAGCACCTAGTTAGATTAGGATTCTAGTTTTCCTAATTAATTTAGGTTTTTCATTCTGATTTAATTTAGGATTTTTAATTAACCTATATATATGGGGCTGCTATTGTTTTACAATCAAGAACATGGTTATTTTAACATGAGTGAGTTATCGTGTTTTTCTTTGAATTTTTGAAAGGACTCTTGAAATTATCTAGTTAATTCTTGTGGCTTTCAAAATAATTAGATTTATCACCTTGATTCTTGAGTGGTTCTTAAGATTTTTAGTATGACATTTTCAAAATAACTGTAGTTCTTAGTTTTTATCTTGCTAGGTAATAGGTCAAGGGTCGACAAACTTACATTTTAAAAATCTTGAGGTTCTGTATTACATTTGGGGTTGGATTTTTGTCACATCGTTGACAAGGTTTATTATCACATTAGTTTTAAGTTTTTTCATATTGTTGGTAAGGTTCAATATCACGTTTTGATAAGAACCCACTAGACGACCTGCTTTAGGAACTCTTGAATCAGTTGTTCATCATACCCCAAAAGCTAGAAAATAAGTTGTAAATGATCAGATTAGAATTTAAAGAAATAATCCTTAAAATTCCAATATTGAAGATGCCACAAAGGTTGATCACTCCTTTAATAAGTTAGGATATTATATTCTACCCAAACCACAAGAAGACAAATCTACGCTCACTCAAATATCTCAATATTATTAATGATGTGATCATAACTCGTTTTACACAGTTGTAACCTTTATATAGGCAGCATATAAACATTATTATCCTAAAAAAATAGAAAACTAAAATAAAAATCTTAATTTAAATAGGAATAGAAACCCCAAATAAAAGAGAAAACTAAAATTCTAATCTAATTTGGAAATAAACAATTCTAAACAAATTAGAAAACTAATTCTATATAAAGTAAATAATTTAAACCAAATAAGGAATCTTTAAAGTCTTAATTTTTTCATGTGACATTAGGATTTAGTAGTGCAGGGCTATTCTTCTTCTTACACATAAAGGTAAGTGATTATCTTTGGTGAGGTTTTAGAAACTTCTAGAACAGCTTTAGAATCTTGTAGAATGGCTTCTTTGTCATGCACTTCTATGATTAAGCCTTGTAAAGTCTCTTTCATTCTCTTTGTCTTTGCCCTAATCATTGGACCATCGATTCCTTATAATGGATCGTGAAAATATTTGGGAATGTTAGCTCAAACTATTTGACCAGCAATTCAATCTCCATTACATTTAATATTGGGTTTTGTAATTTCTTTGGTCAAATTCACATCACATGCCATGCAACTTAACAACCTTCTTAAAAAATAAATCAGCTATATGTGATGCATCATTGATTTTATGGCATGAAATAAAGTGTGCCATCTTAAAAAACCTATCAACAATCAGAAAAGTTGAGTCTCTCCTCCTTTTTGTCCTAGGTAATCTTAAAATAAAATTCATAAAAATATCGACCTAAGGTACACTAGAAATATGAAGTGGTGCATACAATCCATGCGGTTGCTATCTAGACTTAGCTTCTTACAAATAATGCATTTCGCATAAATCCTTTTTACATCACATTTCATATGTGGCCAAAGGAAATGCTCATGCAATATGTTTAAAATCTTAACTAGCCCAAAGTGGCCCATCAAACTACCACCACAGTGCTTCTCAAACAAGTAATTCATGTAAAAATAAATGTGAGACAATTTATGTTCTCCAAACAAGAAACCATCATGCAAATGGAACTTCCCACATGCTCCCTTAGTGTAATTTTTAAACAAATCGCAAAGATCAGAATCCATTGCATAAAACTCCCTAATTTACTCAGATTCAAGCAATTTAACATCAAAGGTTGAAAGTAAAGCGTACCAGCGTGATAGTGTATCAGTAACTATATTTTCCTTACCTTGTTTGTATTTGATCACATACGGAAATGTTTTAATGAACTCCACCCATTTAGCATAGTGTCTACTCAATTTGTGCTATCCTTTTAAGTGCTTCAAAGATTAATGATTCGTATGAATTATAAACTCTTTAAGCCAAAAGTAGTGCTGCCAAGTTTCTAGAGTTCGAACCAATGAATATAATTCTTTGTCATAAGTGGGATAGTTTAAGGCTCCCCCATTTAATTTCTCACTAAAGTATGCAATTGGTCTTCTCTCTTGCATCAATACACCTCCGATTCCTGCTCTTGAAGCATCACACTTAATTTCGAATATTTTAACGAAGTTAGGTAAAATAAGTAAAGGTGCATTAGTCAATTTTTCTTTGGTGAGTTTGAACACCTTTTCTTACTGGTAAAAGTTGGTGACTTCAATTAACGGCACAACTATGCTAATAAAATCTTGAATAAAGCGCTCGTAAGAGTTGGCCAAACCCTGGAAACTTCTTACCTGATTCACTGAAGTAGGTGTTGGCCAATCTTGAATCGCCTTTACTTTTTCCTCATCAACCTCAATCCCTTTAACATTTACATCAAAATCAAGAAACACAAGTTTATCCGTGCAATTCTTTAAAACCTCTAAAACAAGTCTTAAGTGTTCAATATAATTGTCTAAGTTTTTGCTCTAAATCAGGATATCATCAAAGTAGACAACTACAAATTTACTAATGAAAGCACGCAAAACATGTGATGCAAATAAGAATGCACACAAGAGCAATGATCCAATTCAGCTATGTAGTGGTCCCGTTACAAGAGCAAAAATGAAGAAATTTAAGGAGGCGTTGAATGGGATGATTCAAGGTTTGTGAGATGATCTTGCAATAATTCAAGAGTGTAAGAAAGAGTCAAATATCAAGATTGGACTTCAAGACAATAATCAGAGCTTAGTAACATTGACATAAATACAAGAAGGCAAAACTTGAAGATTAAAGCTTTTATGGAATTCGAATTCTCAAATCTGTATAAGGCCATATTCGAATGATGTCTCAAGGCTAAGCAAGTATGTTCAAGTCTTTTAATTGCAGTTCAAATAATACTTCATTATAATGCAAGTTTCAGATTTCATGTGTCATTTGGGCTAAGTTGCTGCTCAAGCCCATTATCTATCTTAGTCTTATTTATAAATATATATTATTTTATTTGTTATGTGTTTGGGTTATTAATGTTTCAATTTGTTTTGATTTTAAGTTAGAATAAATTTAGTTTTGTGGTCAAACACTTCATTTAGAGTTACTAATTTCTTGTACCTTTGTATATTCAGTCACATTCTCCATAAAAACATTATTACTCTTTGAATGAAATAAAAATTGAGAGTATGATAAGAACCCACTAAACGACATGCTTTACAAACTTTTGAATTAGTTGTTATACACACCCCAAGAACTAAAAAACAAATTGTAAATGATTAGATTAGAACTTAAGGAAATAAATTCTTAAAATTCCAATTTTGAAGACGCCACAAAGGTTGATCATTCCTTTGATAAGTCAGGATATTGTATTCTAATAAGAACACAAGAAGGCAAAGTTACGCTTTGTGATGATTATTCGTTTACATAGTTGTAGCCTTTATATAGGCATGTAAATATCATTCCATAATTAAGTAGGAATAAAATTCTTAATGTAAATAGGAATAAAAGAGAAAACTAAAATCCTAATCTAATTAAGAAACGTAACAATCCTAAACAAAATAGAAAAGTAATTATATGTAAAGTAAATAATCTAAACCAAAAAAAGAATCTTTAAAGCCCTAATTTTCTCATGTGACATTAGAATTTAGTGGTGCAGGACTATTCTTCTTCTTGCACATAAAGGTAAGTGATTTATTTTTGGTGAGGCTTTGAAAACTTTTAGATTAACCTTAGAATCTTGTTGATGCAAACGAAGCTGTGTAACCACGTAAACAAGAGGAGAACATAAGGTTAGAGACACTCAATTACAGCATCTATATATTCGCTAAGCGTGCCGAGTGGACCGATTACAAGAGTTAGAGCCAAGACATTGGAAAGTGTCTTAAATGGACTAATTACGAAGATGTGTGATTCAAATACAATTCAAGATATACGTCTTGAAGAATTAGGCTCAATGAATATCATTCAATCCATCGAAGTCCAAGAAGACTAATATGAAAATATTTGAAAATTATAGTCCATTTATGTAATTTTAAGAATCTTAAAATGATGTAATCACTTACATCATACACATTCGACGTCATTGCTTACGTCATATATATGTGACTTCATTGCTTACGTTTTCATGTTTGAAATTTGTAGGTTTTAAAAGTTATAAAGTTTGAATTTATTTTGTCAAATTATTAGGTAAGATTGATAGCCTAACTTTGACATTTTTCCTTTGTATTTACCTATAAAAAGGTTTTCATTTCTTGAAATGAAAGAAACAATTTTGAGTGTTAAATTATTTCTTATAAGTTCTTGTTCTTGAACTCTTCAAGTTTAATTTCTTGTGGCGTTCAAAACAACCAAACTTATCATCTAAATTTTTAAGTATTTTCTTAAGGATTCTTGGTGTGGCGTTTGAGTAAATCATAGTCTTGGTTCTTATCTAGATAAGTATCGGGTTAAGGCTCAATAAACTTGCGTCTTGGGAAAATCTTGTGGTTCTTTACTATATTCGGTGTTGGGTTTCGTCACGATATTAGCGAGATTCGTATCATTTAGTATCAGAGCTTTGGTTTCAAGGCAAGTTTAAATTATCCTTTATATCTTTGTTATTCCTTTACTTCTTCAATTAGAATTCTGAAAAAAAAAAAGAAATACAAAAAAATATATATATTGTGGCAAAATTCCTTCTTGATTGGTCCAAATTCCAATTTTGTATTTTATTTCCTTCAATTTATTTTGAGTTTATATTTTCATTTCTATTTCCTAAAAAAAATAATAAAGTAAAAAAAACAGAGAAAAAAAAAGACAGAATTGTTGTTATCTATTATATTCATAATTTCTTGTAGTATTGGCCTAATATTCATTATTCTTGATCTAATATTGTCATTGCTTGCATCAATTTCTTCGAAGAAACATGGCTAGGAGAGGAGCAAGCACGAATGCTACAAACTCAAGAGATCAACTCCTAAACGGCAGGAATTTCCATTAATAAAGACTAATTTCGAAGCTTTTAAGGATGCTAAATAAGTTGTGCCACAAAAACAAGGTAACATTGAACCCATCGCTTCTAAAAATCGTGACATTAAGTGTTTTTAAATGTCAAGGTAGGGTTCATATAGCTAGCCAATGCCTAAATAAAAGGGTAATGGTGATCAATGCTCAAGGGGAGATTAAGTCGGAAGGAGAAGAAGAAGACGAAATAGAAACCTACAAATTTCAAACATGAAAACGTAAGCAATGACGTTATATATATATATGACGTAAGCAATGACGTCGAATGTGTATGATGTAAGTGATTACATCATTTTAAGATTCTTAAAATGGACTATAATTTTCAAATATTTTCATATTAGTCTTTTTGGAATCCGATCATTTGAATGATGTTCACTGAGCCTAATTCTTCAAGACGTATATCTTAAATTGTATTTGAATCACATAGATGGTTTTCGATTGTCACAACTACTCCGAAATCAAAAAGGTAAAACTTGCGACCATTGAATTTACTGATTATGCTATTATTTGGTGAGATCAATTGTTGAAGGATAGGAGAAGAAATCAAGAACGTCCTGTTGAAACGTGGGACGAGGTGAATACAATAATGAGAAGACGTTTCATTTTAAGTTATTACCATCAGGAGTTGTTCAACAAATTGCAGCGTCTAACTCAAGGATCTAAAAGTATAGATGAATACTACAAAGAGATGAAGGTTACTATGATCCGAGCAAATGTAAAGGAAGATAGAGAAGCTACTGAATCCACCGCTTCTAAAAATCGTGACATTAAGTGCTTTAAATGTCAAGGCAGGGGTCATATATGTCACGCGCTGGGAACTGAGGCGGAAATTCCAGCACATGCGGCACTTGGCGGTTCCGCTTCCGAACCGGCGGCACGTGACATATAGCTAGCCAATGCCCAAATAAAAGGGTGATGGTGATCAATGCTCAAGGGAAGATTGAGTCAGAAGGAAAAGAAGAAGACGAAATAGAAGACATGTCATCTCTTAAAGATAACTACGAAGGGCAATATGCTACAGAAGGAGAATTATTAGTAGCAAGACGAGCTCTTAGTGCACAAGTTAAGGCAGAAAATGATCAGCGAGAAAATTTGTTTCATACTCGGTGTTTGTCAAAAATGTGAAAGAGAGTGAGAGGAAAAGTGAGAGAGTTGGAACATTGATGTGTGAGAGAGAGGAAAAATATAATTTTATTGCAAAAAAAAGTGAGATCAAGAGAGCTTTACTTTCACAACAGCCCCTTATAGTACTTATGTACAAGGAGGCCTTTTTGTGTACTGACGATTTTGCCGGATCTTTATCGAGCAATGTTATGTTTTCTTTTGCAGGAATTCGATGATGTCTTTCCTGAAGAGGTGCCCTATGGTTTACCTCCAATTCGAGGAATTGAACATCAAATTGATTTTGTACTCGGTGCAACAATTCCAAACCGACCAGCTTTATAGAAGTAATCCCAAGAAGACAAAAGAACTTCAACGACAAGTTAATGAGTTGATGGAGAAAGGGTATGTTAGAGAAAGCATGAGTTCTTGTGCGGTTCCGGTGCTACTAGTGCCTAAGAAAGATGGGACATGGAGGATGTGTGTTGATTGCTAAGCTGTCAACAATATTACGATAAAGTATCGACATCCCATTCCTCGATTAGATGATATGTTAGATGAATTGCATGGATCTTGTGTGTTTTCTAAAATTGATCTTAAGAGTGGATACCATCAAATTAGGATGAAAGAAGGGAATGAGTAGAAAATTGCATTTAAAACAAAATATGGTTTGTATGAATGGTTAGTTATGCCTTTTGGGTTAACTAATACACCTATTACTTTCATGAGACTTATGAACTATGTTTTGCGTATTTTCATTGGCAAATTCGTAGTAGTCTATTTTAATGATATCTTGATTTATAGCCAAAACTTGAATGATCATGTTGAACATTTAAAACTTGTTTTAACTATTTTAAGGAAAGAAAGGCTATTTGCTAATTTTAAGAAATGTACATTTTGCACGGATAAGCTTGTGTTTCTTGGTTTTGTTGTAAGTGCTAAAGGGATTGAGGTCGATGAGGAGAAGGTGAAGGTAATTCAAGAATGGCCAACGCCTACTTCGACGAAGCAAGTAAGAAACTTTCATGGATTGGCCAGTTTTTATCGGCACTTTGTTCGAGATTTTAGTAGCATAGCTGCACCCTTAACCGAAGTCATCAAGAAGAATGTTCCGTTCAAATGGGGAAAAGAGCAAGAAAGAGCATTCAAACTTATCAAACAAAAATTGACTAATGCACCTTTACTTGTTTTACCTAACTTTGCTAAAACATTTGAGATAGAGTGTGATGCTTCAGGTACAGGAATCGGAGGCGTACTAATGCAAGAAGGAAGACCGATTGCATACTTTAGTGAGAAACTAAATGGCACGACTTTAAATTATCCCACTTACGACAAAGAATTGTATGCATTGGTTCGAACTCTAGAAACTTGGCAGCATTACCTTTAGCCCAAAGAGTTTGTGATTCATACGGATCATGAATTCTTGAAACATTTAAAGGCGCAGCACAAATTAAGCAGACGTCATGCCAAATGGGTGGAGTTCATTGAGACATTTTCTTATGTGATCAAATACAAACAAGCCAAAGAAAATATAGTTGCTGATGCACTATTACGCAGGTACACTCTACTTTTAACTCTTGATGCTAAATTACTTGGATTTGAGTACATTAAGGAGTTGTATGTAATGGACTCTAATTTTTGTGACCTGTTTAAGAATTGCACTAAGGGAGCATGTGGGAAGTTCTATTTGCATGATGGTTTCCTATTTCAAAAAAATAAATTGTGTGTTCCATATTTATCCTTGCGTGAATTACTTGTTCGAGAAGCACACGGTGGTGGTTTGATGGGTTACTTTGGCGTAGTTAAGACTTTACACATATTGCATGAACATTTCTTTTGGCCGCATATGAAATGTGATGTAGAAAGGGTTTGTGCGAAATGCATTACTTGTAGGCAAGCTAAGTTTAGGCAACAACCACATGGATTGTATACATCATTTCCTATTCCTAGTGTACCTTGCGTCGATATTTCTATGAATTTTGTTTTGGGATTACCTAGGACAAAAAGGGGGAGAGACTCAGTTTTTGTCGTTGTGGATAGATTTTCTAAGATGGTACACTTTATTGCATGTCATAAAACTGATGATGCATCACATATAACTAATTTGTTTTTCAAGGAAGTTGTTAGGTTGCATGGAATGCCCAAAACTATTGTCTCAGATCGAGACGCAAAGTTCTTAAGTTACTTTTGAAAGACATTGTGGGGAAAATTGGGAACTAAATTATTATTTTCTACTACTTGTCACCCACAAACAGATGGTCAAACCGAAGTAGTAAATAGGACATTGTCTACTTTGTTGCGTACTATCATACAAAAGAATCTAAAAACTTGGGAAGATTGCTTGCCGCATTTTGAATTTGCTTATAATCGTTATGTTCATTTTGCCACTAAGTTTTCACCTTTTGAAATTGTTTATGGTTTTAATCCACTAACTCCTTTAGATTTAACTCCTTTACCTATGAATGAGCGCGTTAATTTAGATGGCAAGAAGAAATCTGATTTCATTAAGCAGATTCATGAGAAAGCAAGGCAACACATAGAACAACGAATGAAACAATATGCCTAATAAGACAATAAGGGACGTAAGAAGGTTGTCTTTAAATCAAGAGATTTGGTTTAGTTACATATGAGGAAGGAGCATTTTCCTGAGCAAAGACGTTCTAAACTTCTATCAAGGGGAGATGGCCCATTTCGAGTAGTAGAACGCATCAATGACAATGCCTACAAACTTGAACTACCAGGCGAGTATGGGGTTAGTATAACATTTAATGTTTCTGACTTATCTCCTTTTAATGTAGGTAGCAATTTGAGGACAAATCCTTTTCAAGAGAGGGAGAATGATGCAAACAAAGTTGTGCAACCACGTAAACAAGAGGAGAACCTCAGACATAAGGTTGGAGACACTAAATTACAGCATTTATATGATTCGCTAAGCGTGCCGAGTGGACCGATTACAAGAGCTAGAGTCAAGACATTGGAAAGTGTCTTAAATGGACTAATTACGAAGATGTGTGATTCAAATACAATTCAAGATATACGTCTTGAAGAATTAGGCTCAGTGAACATCATTCAAACGATCGGAGTCCAAGAAGACTAGTATGAAAAATATTTAAAAATTATAGTTCATTTATGTAATTTTAAGAATCAAGGAGAATTATTAGTAGCAAGACGAGCTCTTAGCGCACAAGTTAAGGCAGAAAATGATCAGCGAGAAAATTTGTTTCATACTCGGTGTTTCATCAACAACAAAATTTGCAGCATTATAATTGATGAAGGAAGTTGCACCAACGTGGCCAGCACCGAATTAGTGGAGAAATTGTCTTTACCTACCATGAAACATCCACGGCCGTACCGGCTTCAATGGCTAAACAATTGTGGAGAAATCAAGGTAACAAAACAACTGTTGATGACATTTTCTATTGGCAAGTATGAGGATGAGGTGCTTTGTGACGTGATTCCTATGCACGCTTGTCACATCCTATTGGGCAGACAATGGCAGTACGATCGATGAGTCACACATGACAGTTTCACCAATAGATACTCTTTTACCATTTGTCTTAAATGGACTAATTACGAAAATGTGTGATTCAAATATAATTCAAGATATACGTCTTGAAGAATTAGACTCAGTGAACATCATTCAAACCATCGGAGTTCAAGAAGATTAATATGAAAATATTTGAAAATTATAGTCCATTTATGTAATTTAAAGAATTTTAAAATGATGTAATCACTTACATCATACACATTCGACGGCATTCCTTACTTCATATATATATATAACGTCATTGCTTACGTTTTCATGTTTGAAATTTGTAGGTTTTAAAAGTCATAAAATTTGAATTTATTTTGTCAAATTATTAAATAGGATTGATAGCCTAACTTTTGACATTTTTCCTTTGTATTTACCTATAAAAAGGTTTTTATTTCTTGAGATGAAACAAACAATTTTGAGTGTTAAATTATTTCTTATAAGTTCTTGTTCTTGAGCTCTTCAAGTTTAATTTCTTGTGGCGTTCAAAACAACCAAACTTATCATCTAGATTCTTAAGTATTTTCTTAAAGATTCTGGTGTGGCATTTGAGTAAATCATAGTCTTGGTTCTCATCTAGATAGGTATCGGGTCAAGACTCAATAAACTTGCGTCTTGGGAAAATCTTGTGGTTTTTTACTATATTCGGTGTTGGGTTTCATCACAGTATTGACGAGGTTCGTATCGCTTATAGTCATAAACTTTCTTAATTAAGCCTTGTAAAGCCTCTTTCATCTCCTTTGTCCTTACCCTAATTATTAGACCACCAATTCCTTATAAAGGATCATGAAAATATTTAGGAATGTTATCTTATATCATTTGGCCAGTGCCTCGATCTCCATTAGAGTATTTTTCTTGTTTTAATTCTTACTTGAATTAAAGTTCTTACAATTAAAACTAATTACTTTGAGGGTATTTTATTCCAAGATTTTATTTCACAAGTTAAAATTGTGTCGCAGACTTAAGTAAATCTAATTTAGTTTTCCAAGAAGTTGCTTCCATGCGTAAAAATATTGGGTCTCAAGTTTAGTATACTCGGGGTTTGTATCAACATGGTTCATAAATAATGGAGATCAAGGTGCTGGCCAAATGATTGAAGCTAATATTCACAAATATTTTCAAGATCCTTTATAAGGAATCAGTGGTCTAATGACTAGGGCAATGACAAAGAGGATGCAGGAGGCTTTACAAGGCTTAATCATGAAAATGCATGAGAAAGAAACTATTCTACAAGATTTTAAGGCTGTTCTAAAAGTTTCAAAAGCCTCACCAAGGATAATTACTTACCTTTATATGTAAGAAGAAGAATAGCCATACACTACTAAATCCTAATGCCACATAAAAAAAATTATGCTTTAAAGATTCCTTATTTGGTTTAGATTATTTACTTATATAGAATTAGTTTTCTATTTTGTTTAAGATTGTTATGTTTCCTAATTGGATTAGGATTTTAGTTTTTTCTTTTATTTGGGGTTTCTATTCTTATTTACTGATGCAAATAAGGATGCACACAAGAGCAATGATCCAATTCAGCTACTTAGTGGTCCCGTTACAAGAGCAAGAATTAAGAAATTCAAGGATGTATTGAATGGGATGATTCAAAGTTTGTGGGATGATCTTACAACAATTCAGGAGTGAAATCAGAAAATGAAGGTATATGGAAAAATTAATGTTTGCTAAGGAAAAATGGATTACTAAGCTCTATTCCTAATATTAACAATAAAGGGATACAGAAACTCCACCCTAAAATTGTTATTAAAGGTTATAGAGTTTCAAAGCAAACACTCACCACTCTATGAAAAATTCTCCAAGAGATGTAGAGTATAAAACATAAAAATTTTGTTAAACTCAACTCAAAACAACTTGATTTAAATACTACAAACTTGAAACCTTTATATAGGCTTTTATAAGGAAAGAAATATCAAAGATTAGGCCAACAATCCCTACAAATTTCAATGGTTAGGCAACAACCATTACCTAACTTTAACAAATAAATACAATCATTTAAAATTCTTTGAAAAATATCCAAAACAGCTAAGACTTTGAATTACAACTCATCAAATCTTTCTATCATCTATAAATTAAATAAAATACATTGAATTTAAGTTAAAAAATCTTTAAAATTTGTGCATTCAGATTTTACTTTAAAAATGAACATGTTGTGAAAAAGTTATCATAACTTTCTCTAAAAAACTCCAAATGATAAGCCGTAAATTTCTAGAAAGCTTACTTCTTCAACTTTCTAGTGGCACCAACCTTGTTATGAAATATTACTTCAGTGAATACAGTTTAAATTCTGAAATTACCCCTCTGACAGTGTCTTCATAACTTAGTAAATTAGGGTAATTTTTTTAAACTTATTGGCACTTAAATTTTGCTCTTGATGTTTAGAAACTCCCATGTCAAGGAATGCAAGAAAGAGTCAAATATCAAGCTTGGACTTCAAGACAATAATAAGAGCTTGGTAACATTGACACAAGTACAAAAAGGCAAAACCTAAAGTATAAGTTTCTATAGAATTTGACTTTTCAAATATGTACAAAGCCATATTCGAATAATGTCTCAAGGCTAATCAAGTTCCTGCTGAAGCCCATTATCTATATTAGTCTTATTTATAAATATATGTTATTTAGTTTGTTATGTATTTGAGTTGTTAATGTTAATTATTAAGCCCAAATTCAGTTTTTTGTAATTTAAGTTAGAATAAGTTTAGTTTTGTGGCCAAACACTGCATTTAGGGTTACTTATCCCTTGTACCCTTATATATTCAGCCACATACTCCTAATTACAATCAAAGTTAATTATTTTGAGGGTAGTTTATTCTAAGGTTTTATTTCACAAATTGAAATTGGGTCACAAACTTAGGAAAGTATGATTTAACTTTCAAAGAAGTTGCTTCCCTGCGTAAAGATATTGACTCTCAAGTTTAATATACTCAGGGTGTATCAGTTTGGTATAAGAGCTTCAACTCTAAATTAAGTTATATTGTTTTTCAATTTTTTCTGTTTTGTTTCTTTAGTTTCTGAGTCTATTTGTTTCAATTCCATTTATTTCTATTTTGTGTCATTAATATCAGGGAAAAAAAAAAGAGTGTTTCCTTTCAATTCACAGCAAGTCAAATTTAGGTTGTATCAAAACTATAATTCGGTTAATTTAGTGTTTATTTATTCGTTTCTTTTGTGTTTCTTTCTATTCATTTTTGTTTGGTCAATCCTAGGTGTTTGGAGGTGAAAAAAAGTTAAAAAAAAGAGAGAGGAAGCAAAGCATTTGGTGAAGAGAAGAAAAAGAAGGAAGAAAAAGAAAACTTGGCAATTAAGGCTGTGTGGGTTTACTTATAGCACAATCTAATTTCTAATTTGCAAAGGACAAAAAAAAAAAAGAAAAAGGGAAGGTATTGAACAAAATCAAGGAGAATAGAAAGAAAAATCAGATTATTTCAAGGAGTTTGACCAAATCAAGCCTACATTCTAAAATAAGGTAGGATTTGCTTCCTAATCTTTGCATAATTTTCAGTTGACTTTCCTATTCCTGTACCGATTTTTTTTTCTTTTCTTAATATTTCCTTTATCATTTCTAAAATCTACTTCCTAGTCTTTGAGCTTTTCTAATTTGTTGCCTACCTAAATTGGTTTGGGGTAATTATTTTTTTTGCTTATGAATTTTCAATTTCCAAGTTAGAGTTTCTCCTAATTTTTTTTTTTCTGTTCTAAGTATTTAGATCCTTTTTAATTTTAATTTACCTTGATTTTATTTTACTTTTCATTGTAGTTAGTAAGTTTGTATAAATTTTGATTTTTACAACTAATCTTAATAAGAGAATTAGAGTAGAAAAAGGTTTAGTGTGAGTTCGTCTAGAGAAAAGTCATAAATTAAGTGTGAAATACGAGTGAACTTGAGTGATAACATTACTTAAGTGAAACACGTGAGGGAGTGAAGTGAGGAAATTATTCTTTTGCATTACTAACCTTGTCTTGCAGCTTAATACATGACGAGTGGACAAGCAACAAATCTAAAAGGTGAGATAGATCGATTCCAAGCCTTAACCGAGTTGTTGCAAGCCATGGATAGAAAATATAGAGAGTTGGTTGATAGAATAGAGAGGCTGCAAGTTTCAGCCATAAGGGGGCAGCCACCTAATGCTCCAAATCCAACCATGCAAGCTAGGCGAGTTCCAAGAAGAGCTCAACTAGATGATGGCTTTAATGATAGTGAATCGCTTGATGACAATGGAGAGGAAGAAGAGGTGAGCCTAAGGCAAGAAACAACAACAATAATAACAATAGTGGGGTCAAACTGAAAATTCTATCATTTTATGGAAGAACGGATCCCGAGGCATGATAAAAATGCAGAATGTCATATTTTTCTCCCTTAATTTTCTAGTTCTTTATGTTTATTTAGTTTTTAAATGTACTCATTATTCTCATAGTTTGATTCAGGATGCAAATGAAGACATTAAGTGCAAAACAAAGTTAATTGCAGGATTTTGGACAGTTTTGATATCGCTTCGTAATCTGAGCATAACTTTCTCATATAAGCTCGAATTGAGATGATTCAAGATGCTGTAGAGCGTCAAGAAAAGGGTCTATAACTTTCATATTTTGAGTTTTGAGAGATTCCAACTGCATCAAGGACGAATTTGGGCTTGAAGTTGCACCACCTCTGTGGTTGACACTCTGGAATGTTCCTTGGCCCACAATTTTAATACATGGATTTAATGCGGTTTATTTTTGAAAGTTTTCAGATCTTTTGCATGGAAACCATATTTTGTTTTAAATGCAGTTTTCTGTTCATCCCCTTCTTTCATCTAATTTGATGGTATCCACTCTTAAGATCGATTTTAGAAAATACACAAGATCCATGCTTTCATCTAACATATCATCTAATCGAGGAATGGGATGTCGATAATTTACCATAATATTGTTAATAGCTTGCCAATCAACACACATCCTCTATGTCCCATCTTTCTTAGGCACTAGTAGCACCGGAACCGCACAAGGACTCATGCTTTCTCTAACATACCCTTTCTCCATCAACTCATTAACTTGTCTTCTCGAGATTACTTCTATAAGCTGGTCGGTTTGGAATTGTTGCACCGGGTATAAAATTAATTTGATGTTCAATTCCTCGAATTGGAGGTAAACCAAGGTGCACCTCTTCAGGAAAGACATCCTCGAATTCCTGCAAAAGAAACATAATATTGTTCATCAAAGATCCAGCAAAATCATTAGTACACAAAAAGGCCTCTTTGTACATAAGTACTATAAAGGGCTGTTGTGAAAGTAAAGCTCTCTTGATCTCACTCATTTTTTGCAGTAAAATTGTATTTTTCCTCTCTCTCATACATCAACGTTGCAATTCTCTTATTTTTCCTCTCACTCTCTTTCACATTTTTTTTCTTTCTCGTTTTCTTTTTTCTTTTCACTCGCTTTTTGCATCTTTAATTGGTTTTCGAGAACTTATTTTGGAGTCAATGGTACAAGTGATATAGGTTACTTTTTGATGGTAAAAGAGTATCTATTGATGAAACTGTCGTGTGTGACTCGTCGATTATACTGCCATGGTCTGCCCAATAGGATGTGACATGCATGCATAGGAATCACATCACAAAGGACCTCATCCTTATACTTGCCAATAGAGAATACTACCAACACTTGTTTTGTTACCTTAATTTCTCCACAATTGTTTAGCCATTGAAGCCGGTACAGTCGTGGATGTTTCATGGTAGGTAACGACAATTTCTCCACTAATTCGGTGCTAGCCACGTTGGTGCAACTTCCTCCATCAATTATAACGCTGCGAACTTTGTTGTTGACGAAACATCGAGTATGAAACAAGTTCTCCCACTAATCATTTTCTTCTTCCTTAATTTGTGCGCTAAGAGCTCGTCTTGCCACTAATAATTCTCCTTCCGCAACATATTGCCCTTCGTAGTTATCTTCAAGAGATGGCATGTCTTCTATTTCGTCTTCTTTTTCTCCTTTTGACTCAATCTCCTCCTGAACATTGATCACCATTACCCTTTAATTTGGGCATTGGCTAGCTATATGACCCTTGCCTTAACATTTAAAACACTTAATGTCACGATTTCTAGAAGAGGTGGATTCAATTTTACCTTATTTTTGTGGCACAACTTGTTTAGCATCCTTAGAAGCTTCAAAATTAGACTTTATTAATGAAAATTCATGTCGTTTAGGAGTTGTTCTCTATGAGTTTGTAGCAGTCGTGCTTGCTCCTCTCTTAACCATGTTTCTTCGCTTTAATTGTTGCTCAACTTTGATGGCTTGGTGTACCATATCTGTCAACTCTACATAATGTTACATTTCCACTACGTCTGTGATCTCACGATTTAAACCATGTAAGAATCTAGTCATGATAGCTTCTCTATCTTCCTCTACATTTGCTCGGATTATAGCAACCTCCATCTCTTAGTAGTATTCATCTATGCTTTTAGATCCTTGAGTTAGATTCTGCAATTTGTTGAACAACTCCCGATGGTAGTAGCTTGGAATGAAACATCTTCTCATTATTGTTTTCATCTCGTCCCACGTTTCAACAGGACGTTCTTGATTTTTTTTTCCTATCCTTCAACAATTGATCCTACCAAATAATAGCATAATCAGTAAATTCAATGGCCGCAAGTTTTACCCTTTTGATATCGAAGTAGTTATGATAATCGAAAACCATCTCTATTTTCTTCTCTCACTCTAAATAAGCTTCAGGATTGTTTTGACCTTTGAACGGTGGAATTTTTACCTTAATACTTCCTAAATCATTATCCAACTATAGGTCTACCCAACCTAGCTTCTCTATTCTCATAACCATGCAAATTCCTACGCCGATTCATTGGTGATTTATCTAACTCCTCATCATCCTCAAATTACCCCATTGTACCCTTGATTGCACTTGCTTAGGTGGTTGTCTAATAGAAGAGCTTTGATGTTGCCCTTTTGATATCTTCTTTCAACCTATCCGTCCTCTCATAGATTGGTTCTAACTCAACCCTCATCATCCGTCTCATCTTCCCCAATAACGCTTGCAATTGTAGGTTCGGGGTAGTTAGTTGTTGTATCCCCGAGATTGAATTTTCTTCTTGATTGTGAAACATATTTAAAATCTGCAATACAAAGTTAAGAACCTCACAAGCACTCCTTCACGTGTTTTTTCACTCACTCTCGTATTTGAGCACTTAAATGTTCTCACACTCACACTCTTAATTAAAATTTCAGTGGCAATTTTAAGATGGCAATTTTAAGATGAGAAGTAACCAAAACAAATCACAAGATTCAATAAATAATTCTTAAGAAATTGATGCAAGTAATGACAATATTGGATCAAGAATAAGGAATATTAGGTCAATACTATAAGAAATTATGAATATAATAGATAACAACAATTTTCTTTTTCTTTTTTTTCTCTCTTTTTTTTTGCTTTATTTCTTTTTTTTTCTAGGAAATAGAAATGAAAATATGAACTCAAAATAAATTGAAGTAAAAACAAAATTCGAATTTGGACCAGTCAAGGAGGAACTTGGCCACAATAATTTTTTTTTATTTTTTTCAGAATTCTAAGATGTGACATGCATGCATAGGAATCACGTCACAAAGTACCTCATCCTCATACTTGCCAATAGAGAATGCCACCAACACTTCTTTTGTTACCTTGATTTCTCCACAATTGTTTAGCCATTGAAGCTGGTACGGTCGTGGATGTTTCATGGTAAGTAACGACAATTTCTCCACTAATTCGATGCTGGCCATGTTGGTACAACGTCCTCCATCAATTATAACGCTGCAAACTTTGTTATTGACGAAATACCGAGTATGAAACAAGTTCTCCCGCTGATCATTTTCTTCTTCCTTAATTTGTGCGCTAAGAGCTCGTTTTACCACTAATAATTCTACTTCTGCAGCATATTGCTCTTCGTAGTTATCTTCAAGAGATGGCATGTCTTCTATTTCGTCTTCTTCTTCTCCTTCTGACTCAATCTCCCCTTGAGCATTGATCACCATTACCTTTTTATTTGGGCATTGGCTAGCTATATGACCCCTACCTTGACATTTAAAACACTTAATGTCACGATTTCTAGGAGCGGTGGATACAAAGTTGCCTTGTTTTTGTGGCACAACTTGTTTAGCATCCTTAAAAGCTTCAGAATTAGACTTTGTTAATGGAAATTCTTGCCGTTTAGGAGTTGATCTCCACGAGTTTGTAGCAGTCGTGCTTGCTCCTTTCCAAGTCATGTTTCTTCGCTTCAATTGTTGCTAAACTTTAAAGGCTTGATGTACCATATCTGTCAACTCTACATAATATTGCATTTCCACTACATCTGCGATCTCACGATTTAAATCATGTAAGAATCTAGCCATGATAGCTTATCTATCCTCCTCTACATTTGCTTGGATCATAGCAACCTCCATTTCTTTGTAGTATTCATCTACATTTTTAGATGTTTGAGTTAGACACTATAATTTGTTGAACAACTCCCGATGGTAGTAGTTTGGAATGAAACGTCTTCTCATTATTGTCTTCATCTCGTCCCATATTTTAACAGGATGTTCTTGATTTTTTCTCCTATCCTTCAATAATTGATCCTACCAAATAATAGCGTAATCAGTAAATTCAATGGCTGCAAGTTTTACCTTTTTTATTTCAGAGTAGTTGTGACAATCGAAAACCATCTATATTTTCTTCTCACACTCTGAATAAGTTTCAGGATCGTTTTTACCTTGGAACGGTGGAATTTTTATCTTAATACTTCCTAAATCATCATCCAACTTAGGTCTACCCAACCCAGCTTCTCTATTCCCATAACCATGCAAATTCCTGCCCCGGTTCATTGGTGATTCATCTAACTCCTCATCATTCTTAACATTACCCCATTATACCCTTGGTTGCACTTGCCTAGGTGGTTGTCTAATGGAAGAGCTTTGATGTTGCCTTCTTGATGTCTCTTCTTCCAACCTATCCATCCTCTCATGGATTGGTTCTAACTCAGCCCTCATCATCTGTCTCATCTCCCCCAATAACGCCTGCAATTGTAGGTTTGCGGTAGTTGGTTGTTGTAATCTCGAGGTTGAATTTTCTTCTTGATTGTGGGACATATTTAAAATCTACAAAACAAAGTTAGAAACCTCACAAGTACTCCCTCACGTGTTTTCACTAACTCTCGTGTTTGAGCACAAAAATGTTCTCACACTCGCACACTCTTAATCAAAATTTCAGTGGCAATTTTAAGATGAGAAGCAAGCAAAACAAATCACAAGATTCAATAAGCAATTCATAAGAAATTGATGCAAGCAATGACAATATTGGATCAAAAATAAGGAATATTAGGTTAATACTATAAGAAATTATGAATATAATAGATAACAACAATTCTCTTTTTGTTTTGCTTTATTTCTTTTTTTTTAAAGGAAGTAGAAATGAAAATATTTACTCAAAATAAATTGAAGGAAGTAAAACACAAAATTGGAATTTCGACCAATCAAGGAGGAATTTGGCCACAACATATTTTTTTTTTGTATTTTTTTTCAGAATTCTAATTGAAGAAGTAAAGGAACAACAAAGATGTAAAGGATAATTTAAATTTGCTTTGGAATTAAAGCTCTGATACCAAATAATACAAACCTCATCAATATCGTGATGAAACCCAACACCGAATGTAATAAAGAACCCCAAGATTTTCTCAAGACGCAAGTTTATAGAGTCTTGACCCGATATCTATCTAGAGAAAAATTAAGACTATGATTTACTCAAACGCCACACCAAGAATTTTTAAGAAAACACTTAAGAATTTAGATGATGAGTTTTGCTGTTTTGAACGCCACAAGAAATTAAACTTGAAGAGTTCAAGAATAAGAACTTATAAGAAATAATTTAACACTCAAAATTGCTTGTTTAATTTCAAGAAATGAAAGCTTTTTTATAATCAAATACAATGGGAAAATGTCAAAAGTTAGATTATTCCTTCAAAAGCTAGAAGGAAAATAAAGAACATTTTGTTGACACGTGGAACGAGATGAAGGCAATCAATAGAAGATTTTTTATTCCAAACTCCTACCATTAGGAGTTGTTCAATAAGTTGTAGCGTTTAACTCAAGGATCCAAGAGCGTAAATGAATACCACAAAGAAATAGAGGTTGCTATGATCCTAGTAAATGTAGAAGAGGACAAAGAATCCATCATGGCTAAGTTCTTGCACGAATTAAATTGTGAGATAGCGGATGTGGTTGAGATGCAATATTATATGGAGTTGATAGATATGGTGCACCAAGTCATTAAATTTGAGTAACAATTGAAGTGAAGGAACATGGCTAGGAGGGGAACAAGTATAGCTGCTACAAACACATGGAGACCAGCCCCTAAACAGGACGAATCTCCATCAACTAAGTCTAAGTCTAACTCTAAGAATGCCAAACAAGTTGCAGCGCTAAAGTAAGGTAATACCAAATCCACCCCTTCTAGAAAACGTGACATTAAATGTTTTAAATGTCAAAACAGGGTCATATAGCTAGCTAATGCCCAAACAAAAAAATGATGGTGATAAATGTTCAAGGGGAGATTAAGTCAAAAGATGAACAAGAAGACTAAATAGATAACATGCCACCTGTTAAAGATGCCTATGAAGGGCAATGTGCTATAGAAGGAGTGATACAAATCCCAAATATATTAAAGTTGAGACCCAATATCTTTCTGCATAGAAACAACTTCTTGGAAAGATAAATCAGATTTACTCAAGTTTGCGACCCAATTTCAACTTGTGAAATAGAATCTTGGAATATAATATCCTCAAAGTAATTAGCTTTGATTGTAAGAATCTCGATTCAAGTAAGAATAAAATAAGAGAAACATTCTCAATTTTTATTTCATTCTAAGAGTAATCATGTTTCCATGGGAGCATGTGGCTGAATATATAAGGGTATAAGACATAAATAACCTTAAATGGAGTGTTTGGCCAAAAAACTAAAGTTAGTCTAACTTAAATTAAAACAAATTGAATTTGAGCTTAATAATTAATATTAACAGCCCAAACACATAACAAACGAAAAAAATATATGTTTATAAATAAGATTAAGATAAATAATGGGCTTGAGCAGCAATTTAGCCTAAATGGCACATGGAATCTGAAACTTGCATCATGATGAAGATCTAATTTGAATTGCAATTAAAAGACTTGAACATGCTTGCTTAGCCTTGAGACATCATTCGAATATGGCTTTGTACAGATTTGAGAAGTCGAATTCCGTAAAATTTTTAATCTTCAAGTTTTGCCTTCTTGTACTAAATGTTACCAAGCTCTGATTATTGTCTTAAAGTTCAAGCTTGATATTTGACTCTTTTTTACACTCTTGAATTGTTGCAAGATCATCCCACAAATCTTGAATCATCCCATTCAATGTATCCTTAAATTTCTTCATTCTTGCTCTTGTACTAGGACCACTAGGTGAATTGGATTATTACTTTTGTGTACATCCTTATTTGCATCATTCCCTTGCTCCGCAAGATGATTCGTCCACGAATTTGCACCATCTACATCAAAAGGAGAAAGGAAAAAGATCAGCCACATTAAAAGTTGCATTCACAATATGCTCACCAGGAAGATCCAATTTGTAGGCATTATCATTGATCTTCTCAATAAGTTGAAAGGGACCATCTCCTCTTGGATGAAGCTTTGACTTCCTTTGAGTTGAAAACCTTTCCTTTCGCATATGTACGCAAACCCAATCACCATGCTCGAATACCACGTGCCTTCCTCTGTTTACTTGGCTTGTAATTTGTTAATTCTTCTTTTCAATGTTCTGGCACGCATCTTCATGTAGTTTTCTCACTAATTCTGCCTTCTTTTTCCCATCTAAGCTAGTTTTTTCATCACAAGGTAAAGCAACTAAATTCAAAGGGGTTAGTGAGTTAAAGTCATAAACAATTTCAAAAAATGAAAAATCAGCAGTAGAATGCACAAATGGAATGCACTCTTCCCAATTTTTCAAATTCTTTTAGATAATAGCACGCAACAAAATTGTTTATGACTTAGACAATAGCATTACTTTCCTAAAGAATAGATTTGCAATGTTAGTGGCATCATTAGTTTTTTATTATAAGGTATAAAATGTAACATCGTGGAAAACCAATCAACCACTACAAAAATAGAATCTTTCCCTTTTTTCGATCTAGGTAAACTCAAAATAAAATTCATAGAAATATTAGTCCAAGATTCACTAGAAACAAGAAAAAGAGTATACAAACTTTGATTCAAAACTTTAAATTTAGCTTGCTTGCACATAATACATCTGTCACAAACTCTTTGCACATCCCTTTTCATTTTAGGCCAATACAAGTGTTCATCTAAAGTGTCTAAAGTTTTTGTAATGCCAAAACTCTTTTACAAGTAATTCTTTCAGAGAACAAATAGGTATGCACAATTTATTTTCCTTAAACAAAAACCCATCCATTCTATATAACTTACCATATGCAGCTTTCTCACATACTTTAAAAATGATAGAAAAGTCAGTATCATCATCATAAAGAGTTTTAATGTGTTCAAATCCAAGCATTCTTGCATCTAAAGCATTAAGTAAAGTATACCTTCTTGAAAGTGCATTGGCCACAACATTGTCCTTACCTTGCTTCCATTAAATCATATAAGTAAAAGTCTCAATAAATTTGACCCATTTGCCATTTCGTTTATTTAACTTAACTTGTCATTTTATGAACTTTAAAGATTGATGATCAGTATGAATAACAAATTCCTTGGGCCATTGATGTGCAAATTTTAAATGCTCACAAGTGCACGACGTTAATAGTTGACGATAAGTTAACTCTGAGGTCAATTTTTCATGCACAAATCCTTATTATTTCTTGTTAATTACTAATTTAAGCAAACATAAAATCATAAATACTTTAATGTAATCAAATAACAATTTCAAATTATTCCAATTGAAGTGATTAAATAGCTAAATTATAAGAACTTGAAATCTATAAAATTCTGTTGAATTTAATGAAATTACATGGGATTTGGCTAGTTATCTAATTTGGTATTAAAATATTAGGTTAATTAAATAACTATTTAATTTAAATTATTGGTTTTTCCACTAAAACTAGAGAATTCTAATGATCATGATAATTCTCACTTACAATTAATTAAATATTTATTCAAAAGAATTTAATTAAGGTAAGATGATGTTTCTAACACCTTAATTCTCAAATTCATTTTAATCACAAATAATAGATGGCAAATCCACGGCAAATAATCAAAATTATACATATCAATGAACAAGAAATAATATCAACCTCTAATTAATCACATTTCACAAAATATTCAATACCATTTCAATAACAAAGCCAAACTCCCAAAATATGTTTATACTTCTATTCTTAAATTCAAATCTATGAATCTAATTATAAAAGTTCTGAACATATTTAAAAAATAAACAAACTTAAATAAAGTTTCCCTTTTTGAAGGTTCACTACCAAATTTAGAAGATGATGATAATTATGCCTAGCAAAAATATCCTCCTCTTAAATCCAGCAATCCTCCCCCTCTAATGGAAAACTCACTTTTTAGAAAACCTTCTTTTTCATCAAATCCTTCCTCAGTTTACCATAATGTTATTAATTGTACGACAGTCAACACACATACGCCAAGAGTCATCTTTCGTAGGTACCAACAAAATAGGAATAACACATGAACTTATATTTTCTCTAGCAACTCTAAGAATGAAATCGATCTGATGCTCGATAACCCTAATGGGTGGCAATCCATTGGGTATCTCCTTGGGAAAAACATCTTCATAAGCATATAAAAGAGAAACAAATGTAGTAGGCAAAGAAGCATTAAGGTCTTAAGTAAAGTTCCTTGAACATAAGTACAAGTATACTTTTGTTTGAAAAACAAGCCTCCTTAATATTACTTCTTTGTGCATAAAAGCTTACTTGTTTCCTTTTACAGTCAATTGTTTCTTTTCCCTCATTCGAACTCTATCCCACTCCATTCAAACTCACTTTTTTTCTTTCTCATTATTTTTGCCAATCTTTTCTTTTGAAAACTCACTCTCTTTTATTACACCTTCACTCACTCTTTTCTCCTCACTTTTGTTTTCCCTCTAACTTTGCATTCTTCTAAGCTCACCCTTATAAACTTCTTTAGGTGAAAGTGGTACAAGAGTAATTTTCTTTCTATCCGTCTCAAAAGTGTAATGATTTGTGAAACCATTATGCAACACCCTTCTATCATATTGCCAAAGGCCTCCTAACAATAGATGACCAGTATGCTTGGGTACTACATCAAACAACAACTCATCTCTATACTTGCCTATTTTAAAGGCAACAAAAACTTGCTTTGTCCCCCTAACTTCCCTACAATTATTAAGCCACTTCAACTTGTAAGAATGTGAATGTTTTAAAGTGGGTAACCCCAACTTTTTTACGAGGTTAGTACTAGCAACATTAGTTACACTACCACCATCAATTATTATATCACAAACCCTATCTTTTACAAGACACCTTGTACAAGGTATAAAATGTAACATCTTAGAAAACCTATCAACTACTACAAAAATAGAATCTTTCCTCTTTTTCGAACTAGGTAAACTCAAAACAAAATCCATAGAAATATTAGTCTAAGGTTCACTAGAAACAGGTAAAGGAGTATACAAACCTTGATTTAAAACCTTAGATTGAGCTTGTTTGCACAAAACACATCTATCACAAACTCTTTGCACATCATTTTTCATTTTAGGCCAATAGAAGTGTTCATCTAAAGTGTTTAAAGTTTTTGTAATGCCAAAATGTCCCATTAAAGTACCCCCATGAGACTTTTTTACAAGTAATTCTCTCAGAGAACAAATGGGTATGCACAATTTATTTTCTTTAAATAAAAACCCATCCATTTTATAGAACTTACCATATCCAGCTTTCTCACATACTTTGAAATGTTAGAAAAGTCAGTTTCATCATTATAAAGAGTTTTAATATGTTCAAATCCAAACATTCTTGCATCTAAAGCATTAAGTAAAGTATACCTGCTTGAAAGTGCATCAGCCACAACATTGTCTTTACCTTACTTGTATTTAATCACATAAGGAAAAGTCTCAATAAATTCGACCCATTTGGCATGTCGTTTGTTCAACTTACCTTACCCTTTAATGAACTTCAAAGATTGATGGTCAGTATGAATAACAAATTCCTTAGGCCATAAGTAATGCTGCAAGTTTTCCAAAACTCTAACCAAAGCATAAAGCTCTTTGTCGTAAATAGGATAATTCAATGAGGTGCCATGGAGCTTTTCACTAAATTAGGCAATTGGCCTCTTTTCCTGCATAAGAACAGCCCCAATGCCCAATTCTGATGCATCACATTCAAGTTCAAAAGTATTAGCAAAGTTAGGCAAAGTAAGAATGGATGCCTTACAAAGTTTATCTTTCAATAAAGTAAATGCATACTCTTGTTCTTTGTCCCACTTAAAAGTACAATTCTTTTTAATTACCTCTATAAGGGGTGCCGTAATGGTGCTAAAATCTTTTGCAAACCATCTATAAAAACTAACCAATCCATGAAAGCTTCTTACCTCACTTACCGATTTAGGAGTAGGCCAATTTTTTATAGCACTTACCTTCTCTTCATCAACTTCAACGCCTTGAGCACTTACCACGAAACCTAAAACCACAATTCGATTTAAACAAAAAGAACACTTTTTAAGGTTAGCATATAACTTTTCTTTCCTCAAAATATCAAGTACAGCCCTTAAATGTTTTACATGTTCATTCAAATTTTTGGAATACACAAGAATATCATCAAAGTGTACAACAATAAATTTTCCAATTATATTTTTCAAAACATGGTTCATAAACCTAATGAAAGTACTATGTGTATTAATTAAACCAAAAGGCATAACTAACCATTCATACAGACCATATTTTGTTTTGAACGCAGTTTTCCACTCATCACCCTCTCTCATGCGAATTTGATGATATCCACTTTTCAAATCAATTTTGCTAAAGATAGTAGAACCATATAATTCATCAAGTATATCATCTAGCTTAGGAATAGGATGGCGATACTTTACCGAAATGTTATTAATTGCACGACAATCAACACACATACACCAAGAGCCATCTTTCTTAGGTACCAATAGAACAGAAACAGCACATGGACTCATACTTTCTCTAACATATCCCTTGGTTAACAACTCCTCAACTTGCCTTTGAAGCTCCTTTGTCTCCTCGGGATTACTTCTAAAGGCTAGTTTATTTGGAATTGAAGCTCCAGGAATGAAATCGATCTGATGCTCGATACCCTTAATGGGCGGCAATTCATTGGGTATCTCCTCGAGAAAAACATTTTCCTAAGCCTGTAAAAAAGAAACAAATGCAGTAGGCAAAAAAGTATTAAGGTCATTAGTGTTTAAGTAAAGTTTCTTGTACATAAGTACAAGTATACTTTTATTGGAAAATCAAGCCGCCCTAATATCACTCCTTTTTGCATAAAAGCTCACTTATTTATTTTTACACTCAATTATTTTTTTTTCCTCTACTCTTTTTCCCTCATTTGAATTCTGCCTCTCTCCATTCGAACTCATCTTTTTTTTTCTTATTATTTTTTCCACTCTTTTCTTTTGAAAACTCACCCTCCTTTGTTACGCCTTCACTCACTCTTTTCTCCTCACTCTTGTTTTCTCTCTGACTTTGCATTCTTCTAAACTCACCCTCATAAACTTCTTTAGGTGAAAGTGGTACTAGAGTAATTTTCTTCCCATCCTTCTTAAAATTATAATGATTTGTAAAATCATTATGCAACACCCTTCTATCAAATTGCCAAGGGCGTCCCAACAAGAGACGACTAGCATGCATGGACACTACATCAAACAACAACTCATCTCTATACTTGTCCATTTTAAAGGCAATAAGAACTTGTTTTGTCACCCTAACTTCCCTACAATCATTAAGCCACTTCAACTTGTAAGGATATGGATGTTTTAAAGTAGGTAAACCCCAACTTTTCTACAAGAGTAGTACTAGCAACATTAGTTACGCTGCCACCATCAATTATCATATCACAAACCCTATCCTTTACAAGACACCTAGTATGGAAGAGATTCTCTCTTTGATCACATTCTTCCTGTTGGAAAACACCTATTGGCAGGAGAGAAGCATTTACTTCAACTTAATGAGTTAGAAGAGATTCGGGATGAAGCCTACGAGAATGCAAAAATTTACAAAGAACACACTAAGCGTTATCATGACAAAGGCCTAATTCATAAATCTCTTTTATCCTGGAATGAATGTTCTTTTGTTTAACTCTCATCTTAAATTGTTTTCAGGAAAGTTGAAGTCAAAATGGTGTGGACCGTTTCTAATAGTCCAAGTCTTTCCTCATGGAGCGATAAAATTGTTAGATCCAAAGACTCAGACAACATTTAAAGTAAATAAATATCGTGTGAAGCCTTATTTAAAAGGAGTTCAGAACAAGAGAGAGGTTGAATACATTAAATTGTTCAACCCTCAATAAGAAAAGGCGACATCTCGTTAAGACGTTAAAGAAAGCGCTTGGTGGAAGGCAACCCATTCATTTTGGTAGTATCTTATCTTATCCTTTTCTTTTTTTTTTATTTGTCTTTTTTTTTTATGCTTTCCTAACTTAAACTATATTTTAAATATTGAGGACAATGTTTAATATAGGTTTGGGGGTGGGGTTTTAGTGTGTTTGAAAGATTTTAAGTGTGTTTTACTAGTTGTATTTGTTTTAAACTATGTAGTCATAAAAGTTAAAAATTTAAAAAAATATATTTAAAAAAAATTTTTCAATTTTTTTCCTTTTTCTCTTTGTTTTGAATTTTTGTGATGATTCCTTCATATGAAACTAGTATGCAATTTGTACATGGCTAATTAGAATTAATGAGATTAAGGAAAATCATGATTTTATTATTATTATTATTATTTTGAACTACGTTTCATTGTTTATTATTTTACTACATATGCACTTTATGCCGTGATCGATTTGAATCTTGATTTGATGAAATCACATGATTAAAGGATAATGTGCAAGATAATGTAGACTTATAGAATTCTAATTATGAGATTTTGAGCCCTGAAACTTCTATTCTGAATGTTTATCACTACTCTATATTTTCTTGTCATATTTTCTTTCAAATGATCTCATTATACTTTGTTTTGATTAATTATCTTAATTATTCATGCTTTGATTGTAACACTGATTGTATGATACATGAGAAGTGATTATAGGCCTTATTTGAATCGTTTGTGCCTTTCTTACCTACCTAATGTATATTCTTCCTTAGTAACTATTTTGAGCCTCAATATGTTCTTTTTCTTTCTTAAAACCAATCACAATCAAACCCAATAGCCAAGTATCCAATATTCTTATCTTTATTCTATTTTTTAAGTCATAAATGAGTTGATTGGATATGTGCCTTGTAATAGGTTTGGGAGTTGTTATTTCTTTAAGTAGTGCTTGGTGTTATAATGTTTTATCAATTTGTACACTAAGGAAAAAAAAAAAAGAGAAATGCGAAGGTTGATTATGAAAGTACAAAAAAAAAAAAAAGATGGGGGCTGCAAAATGAAAATTGAGATTGAAAAAAAAAAAATGAAAACAGAGGTGAATGTAAATGAGTGGTTGCAGAATATGAAAGAAAATTGAAAAATGAAAATTTGATGATGGATGCACATATTATCGAGTTTTTATGGCTTTGTTTTATCTTTTATCCACCAATTCTTATTCTCAGCTTACCCAATAGCCTTATGACAACTCAAAAAAGAAAAGTCCTATGTTGAGATCTTGTGTATCATATGATTAGTTTGCATTCATTGTCAGAAAAATCAACCTATTAGCATTCCATTCATGAGATCAGTATCATTACATCAGAAATAGCGTATTCTTCATTTTATATGTGAGCTTTATTTTCCATTAAAAATCTAAATTTGATGCTTGTCTCACATAAGGTTTAGTGATAACTCAAATTTCGATGCATTTCTTTAATAGTGACCACCTTTGTGAAGTATGGAGTTGAAACATCAATGCATGCTATATTCTGATAATGTGAAGGATGACAAGAGATATGATAATTGATTTATGGTTATCACACACTACACATGAGGATAACTTTTAAAAAAAAAAATTGTTGGCAATTGGATAAGTCATTGATGCATTCTTATTGCATTCTTTTGAAGCCATTAACATTTTGAGGAATCATCTCTAGAAAAGAATTTTCACATGTATGTTAAATCTTTTATTTTTTATTTTTTTTTAGCTTTGCTGGAGTACTAGTAAAGTCTAGGTTTGGGAGAATTTGATAAATCCATATTTGTCTTAATATTTTGTTATGTTTATATCCTTTATTCATATATTTTATCTTAGAATTTTATTGCTTTGAACTTCTTTTTATTACTTATAAGAATTATTGTAGAAAGCCCAAAAACAAACCCAAGATGCTGGAAGGCCTGTATTTGCTGAACATAATCCGTATTTTCTAACATAACTTTGTCCTCAATACTCATATTTGGGTGATACAAAATAATTTGAAAACTAGATATAATGATTAACCTATATTTTAAAATGAAAGCAAATGTTGAAGTTTTAAGGGTTAAAACTCCAGCTGGAAAAAAGAGAATTGGGAGGCAAACTTTCCTTGACATGTGGGAGTGAATTTTGAATAAGTTGTTGACAAAATGAGTAAGAGGGATGACTTTTGGAGAGGTTGCTGGGCTGAGAACGAATTGGGGAAGAATTTGATGAATAATAGAGTTTTCTAAAGAGTGAGTTTTCCATTAAAGGGGGAGGATTGTTGGATCGAAGAGAACAATCTTGTTGGGCAGAATTATCATCTTCTTCAAAAACTTGGCGGTGAACCTTCAATAAGGGAAGCTTTCTTTTAGTTTGTTTATTTTTCAAATATGTTTAGAACTTTTGTAATTAAATTCATAAATTTGAATTTAAGAATGGAAGTATAAACGTATTTTTGGAGTTTGGCTTTGCTATTGAAATAGTGTTGAATATTTTGTGAAATGTGATTAATTAGAGGTTGAGATTATTTCTTATTCATTGATCTGTATAATTTTGATTATTTGTTGTGGATTTGCTATCTATTATTTGTGATTAAAATGAATTTGAGAATTAAAGTGTTAGAAACATCATTTTATCTTAATTAAGCTCTTTTGAATAAGTATTTAAATTAAATTCATTGAGTTGGTTTGATTTAAATAGTTAAATGATTTTCTTGTAATAATACAATTAATTAAGTAGAAGCCTCATATCAAGAATATATTTAATTAATTGTAAGTGAGAATTATCATGATCATTGGAATTCTCTATCTTTAGTAGAAAAACCAATAATCTAAATTACATAATGGTTGTTTAATTCACTTAATATTTCAATACCAGATTAAATAACTGGCCAAACCCCATCTAATTTCATTGAATTCAACAGAACTTTATAAATTTCAAGTTCTTGTAATTTAGTTATTTAATCACTTCAATTGAAATAATTTGAATTTGTCATTTGATTACGTCAGAGTATTTACGATTTTATATTTGTTTTAAGTTAGTAATTAACAGGAAATAATAAAGATTTAAACCATTACAATTCCGCGAGAGATCGACCTCGGAGTGAACTTATCGTCAGCTATTAACGATTTGTGCACTTGCGAGTATTTAAAATTTGCATATCAAATGCTATATTTTTCTCCCTTAATTTTTTAGTTCTTTATGTTTACTTAGTTCTTAAATGTACTCATTATTCTCATATTTTGATTCAGGATGCAAATAAAGACATTAAGTGCAAAACGAAGCTAATTGCAGGATTTTGGACAGTTTCGACATCGCTTCGTAATCTGGGCATAACTTTCTCATCCAACCTCGAATTGAGATGATTCAAGATGCTATAGAGCATCAAGAGAAGGGTCTACAACTTTCATGTTTTGAGTTTTGAGAGATTCTGGCTGCATCAAGGACGAATTTGGGCTTGAAGTTGCTACACCTATGTGGTTGACGCTCTGGAATGTTCCTTAGCCCACAATTCTTATACATGGATTTAATGCAGTTTATTTTTGGAAGTTTTCAGATCTTTTGCATGGAAATTATAACTAAAATCACCACCCTCTTATTTACATTAAGATTTTATTTTATTTTTAATATTTTTCCTTAATTAGTCATATTTGAATATTTTTATTTTAGGAAATTTAGTAGAATTCTAGGAGGTAAATTATTGTGTTTAAAAAGGAGGAGAAATCATGAGGCAAAAAACCCCTCTCTCTTCCTCTCTTCTCTTCTCTCATTTTTCTTTCGAATTGTCATCATGGTCCTGCGTGGTTAAACTTTTATAATTGGTCGAAGGAAACAGAAGCCTCGAAATTCATAAAACTGTGAGATTTAATTTGATTCTTATTGTTTAATTTATGCTTGAATAACGAATATTCTTTTGCGCCCATTTTCATGATTATTTCATTTAATTTACTAGGAGGTCTACTAGTTTATTATTCGTTGCAATTTACCGTCAAGTCAGATATCAAATCCGTAATTGTTTGATTCATCTGATAGGTGAAGCAACTAGGATTTAATAATTTGCTGCGTTAGAAATTATTAGATCTTAGGAAGAATGTTTAACTAAACTAAATGCAAGCACTTGTGCTTGCGTTGTTTAGATTAATTGGTCTCTCTAATTCTTGGGTTATTTAGTAGTTAGGGTTGATTAGATCGCTTATTTTTTAATTAACTACAACTAAGAAGAAATAGGAAAAATAGCTCCAACAGTGAATATTTAAAGTGTAAATTGATATATTTCAATATCGATGATCAGTTGTAAAATTCCGATGGTGGATGTTGACTTAAACTATGTTTTGTTCTTTTGATTGATTTTGATATTCAAATTTAAATTGTTTTCTTAAAACTGTTTTCTTTATATTCAAACCCACCCCCCAACAAATCCTTGTTCACGTGGTCATAAAATTAGGCTAGATACTCTCCCCCCGGGAACTAGATAACAAGTTGTAGATGATCAAATTAGAACTTAAGAAAATAAATCCTTTAAATTCCAATCTTAAAGATGCCACAAAGGTTGATTACTCTTTTTTTAAATGATAAATTAGTATATTGTATTCTACCAAGAACATAAGAAGGCAAAGTTACGCTTACTTAAAATATCTCAATATTATTAATGATGTGATTATTATTGGTTTATATAGTAGTAGCCTTTATATAGGCATAAAAACATCAGTTCAAAATTAAGTAAGAATAGAAATTTTAACATAAATAGGAATAGAAACCCCAAATAAAAGAGAAAAATAAAATTTTAATCTAATTAGGAAACATAATAATTCTAAACAAATTACGAAACTAATTCTATGTAAAATAAATAATCCAAACCAAATAAGAAATTTTTGAAACCCTAATTTTCTTATGTGGCATTAGCATTTAGTAACGCAGGGTTATTTTTCTTCTTACACATAAAGGTAAGTGATTATCTTTGGTGCGGGTTTGGAAACTTTTAGAACAGCCTTAAAATCTTGTAGAATAGTCTCTTTGTCATGCACTTCTATAATTAAGCTTTATATAGCCTCTTTCATCCTCTTTGTCCTTGCCCTAATCATTGAACCACCAATTTCTTGCAAAGAATTTTGAAAATATTTGGATATATTAGCTTGAACCATTTGGCTAGTGTCTCGATCTCCATTAATTTTTAAGTATGAAATTGTCAAATGTAAAATGGACACAAAAACAACCTTATTTTAAGATAGGTTACATGTCTTGTTACTCACCATCGTGCTAGAATTATTTTAGTATATTTTATTTTGAAATGGAAAATTTGAGAATGGGACAGTTTTCAGAGCTAAAATTGTCAAACATAAAACAAACATGAAAAACAATTTCGATTCAAAATGAGTCACATGTTTTGTTACTCACCATCACATGATGATTGTTTCAATGCGTTCTATTTTAAAAACGAAGGAGTAAAAAATAGGACATTTTTGGGGTCGAGATTGTCAAACGCAAAACAAACACAAAAAAGATTTTATTTTGTGATAGACCATAGGTCTTGTTAATCACCATTGTCTGAAAATCATTCTAGTGTGTTTTATTTCAAAAGCAAAGGTGACCAAAATGGAACGATTTTTGGTGCCGAAGATGTAATGAGGATCATTACATCGCATTTTATTTCTGAAACAGAGGAGTCGAAAATGAAACGATTTTTGAGTCGAAATTGTCTAACTCAAAATAGACATAAAAAATGACTTCGTTTCGAGATGGGCTCCACGTTTTGCTAGTCATCATCATGAGAGGATAGTTCCAATGCATTTTATTTTTTAAATGGAGGAGTGAAAAAATGGGACAATTTTTGGGGCCTAAATTGTCAAACACAAAATAGATACTAAAAACAATTTCATTTCGAGACAGGCTGTATGTCCTGTTAATCATTATTGCGCGAGGATTTTTCTAGTGTGTTTTATTTGCAAAACAGAGAAGTAAAAAATGAGATGATTTTTAAGGCCAAAATTGTTAAATGTAAAGCGTGATGCAAAAGATGTTGTACAACCATACATACAAAAGAAAGAACTCACATGTGGGCTTGGAGGAATTCTAGGACAGTATTCACATGATCCATTAAGCTTGTCAAGTGGGCTGATAACAAACTTAGAGCCAAGTGTTTTAAAGAAACGTTAAATGGGCTGATTCAACAAGTTGGAGAAATGGCAAAGTCGTAGAGGCCCGGCATAAGTCCAAATCAATTTGCAGAGAATATAGTCCCTATGATTAAAGTTCTAAAAGATTCCAATTGAAGACTTGCAAATTTTTAGCTTTTGGAAGGTTAAAGATATAAGACATAAAGGATTGGGCATTTTAATAATTTAGATACCTACTTCATAAAGAATTAGTTTTCTAGTTTCTTTAGGATCATTATTTCCACATTAAATTAAAACTCTATCATTTCTAGTTAGATTAGGATTCTAGTTTTCTAATTAATTTAGGATTCTTAATTCTACTTAGTTTAGATTTCCTATTCCAATTTAATTTAGAATTTTTATTAGCCTATATATACAAGCCTACCATTGTTTTACAATCAAGAACATTGTTATTTTTAATAAGAGAGAGTTATCAAGAACATTGTTCTTCTTTCAATTCTTAAAAGGACTTTTAAAACTTATCAAGTTTATTCTTATGGCATTCAAGACAATCAAACTTATCACCTTGATTCTTGAGTGGTTCTTTAAATTCTTTGTGTAACGTTTTAAAAACAACTGTAGTTCTTGATTCTTATCTTGCAAGGTAACGAGTTAAGGCTCAACAAACTTGTATCTTTATTATCTTGGGGCTCCATATCACATTTGGTGTTGGGTTTTGTCGCATTATTGGCAAGGTTAATATCACGTTGGTAATTGGGTTTTGTCATATTGTTGGTAAGGTTCGATACCACGTTTGGTATTGGGTTTTATTATGTCGTTGGCGAGGTTCACATAAGTTGGTATTAGAGCTTTGGTTTCAAGGCAAGTTTGATTTATCTTTTAATTGTTTTATTGTTCCTTGTTTCTTGAAAAAAAAATTATGACCAAATTCTCCCTTGGCTAGTCTGATTCGAATTATATGTCTTACTTGCTTCACTTTGTTTTAAAATTCATACTTCTCATTTCTAGTTCTTGAAAAAAAAAAAAAAAAAGAGAAGTAAAAAGAAAATAAAGGAGAAAAATTTTTTTAAAAAAAGGATGAATTGTTGTTGTCCATAATACCAATAATTTGTTGTGGAATTGACAACTAGCATTCCTTACTCTTGTACCATCATTGCTCTTTAATCACTTGCATTAGTTTCTTAAGAATTTCTTATTGAATCTTGTGGTTTGTTTTGGTTGCTTCTCATCTTGAATTGCTGCTTGAATATGGATTGTTCTTGAGTCTAATTAAAAGTGAAAAGAAGACGCAACAAGTGGGAAAAGTTAAGAGTGGTGAGAAAATAAGAGGGTAAAGGTCGTTTAAATGCCAAACACGAGAGTGAGTGAATTTTTCTTGGGTGAAACACGCGAGGGAGTGCTTGTGAAACCTAATCTTATTTTACAAATTCTAAATGTCATACAGTCAAGAAAAAAACTCAACCGTACAGGTACAACAGCCAACCACTCTGAACTTACAATTTTAGGCATTGTTTTGGGAGATGAGACGGATGATGAGGACTAAACTAGAGCAAATTCTTGAAAGGATTCATTGGTGGAAGAGGAGGCAGCTAAGGGGTAATCTCAAAACACTCCTATTAGACAACCACCTAGACAAGTACAACTAGGGATACAATGGGGTAATATTAAAGATGACGAGGAGTTGGATGAACCCCCAATGAACTGAGGTAGGCTTTGGCATGGTTATAAGAATAGAGAAGTTAAGATGGGTAGACCTAGGCTGAATGATGATTTGGGAAGCATTAAGGTGAAAATTCCACCCTTTCAAAGTAGAAAAGATCGCAAGGCTTGTCTACAGTGGGAGAAGAGAATGGAAATGGTCTTTAATTGTCACAATTACTTTTGAGATCAAAAAGGTAAAACATGCTGCAATTGAATTTATTGATTCTATTATTATTTGGTGGCATCAATTGTTGAAGGATAGAAGGAAAAATAAAGAACGTCTTGTTGAGACGTGGGATGAGATGAAGGCAATCAATAGAAGATTTTTTATTCTAAACTCCTACCATTAGGAGTTGTTCAATAAGTTGTAACGTTTAACTCAAGGATCCAAGAGTGTAGATGAATACTACAAAGAAATAGAGGTTGCTATGATCCGAGTAAATGTAGAAGAGGACAAAGAATCCATCATGGCTAGGTTCTTGCACGAATTAAATTGTGAGATAGCAGATGTGGTTGAGATGCAATATTATGTGGAGTTGACAGATATGGTGCATCAAGTTATCAAAATTGAGTAACAATTGAAGTGAAGGAACTTGGCTAGGAGGGGAACAAGTACGGCTGCTACAAACACATGGAGACCAGCCCCTAAACAGGACGAATCTCCATCAACTAAGTCTAAGTCTGACTCTAAGGATGCCAAACAAGTTGCAGCGCTAAAGCAAGGTAATACCGAATCCACCCATTCTAGAAATCGTGACATTAAGTATTTTAAATGTCATGGTAGGGTCATATAGCTAGCCAATGCCCAAACAAAAGAGTGATGGTGATAAATGCTCAAGGAGAGATTAAGTCAAAAGATGAACAAGAAGACCAAATAGATGACATACTACCTGTTAAAGATGCCTATGAAGGGCAATGTGCTATAGAAGGAGTGATACAAACCCCGAGTATATTAAACTTGAGACCCAATATCTTTACGCATAGAAGCAACTTCTTGGAAAGCTAAATCAGATTTACTCAAGTTCGCGACCCAATTTCAACTTGTGAAATAGAACCTTGGAATAGAATACCCTCAAAGTAATTAGATTTGATTGAAGAATCTTGATTCAAGTAAGAACAAAACAAGAGAAACATTCTCAATTTTTATTTCATTCCAAGAGTAATCATGTTTCCATTAGAGCATGTGGCTGAATATATAAGAGTACAAGATATAAATAACTCTAAATGGAGGTTTGGCCAAAAAACTAAAGTTAGTCTAACTTGAATTAAAAAAAATTGAATTTGGGCATAATAATTAACATTAACAGCCCAAACACATAACAAACGAAAAAAATATATGTTTATAAATAAAATTAAGACAAATAATGGACTTTAGCAGCAACTTAGCCCAAATGGCACATGGAATCTGAAACTTGCATCATGATGAAGATCTAATTTGAATTGAAATTAAAAGACTTGAACATGCTTGCTTAGCCTTGAGACATCATTCGAATATGGCCTTGTACAAATTTGAGAAGTCGAATTCCGTAAAATTTTTAATCTTCAAGTTTTGCCTTCTTGTACTAAATGTTACCAAGCTTGATATTTGACTCTTTTTTACACTCCTAAATTGTTGCAAGATCATCTCATAAATCTTGAATCATCCCATTCAATGCATCCTGAAATTTCTTCATTCTTACTCTTGTAATAGGACCACTAGGTGAATTGGATCATTACTTTTGTGTACATCCTTATTTACATCATTCCCTTGCTCCGCAAGATGATTCGCCCATGAATCTGCACCATCTACATTGGATGAAGTTTTGACTTCCTTTGAATTGGATACCTTTCCTTTCGCATATACACGCAAACCCAATCACCATGCTCAAATACCACGCGCCTTCCTCTGTTTACTTGGCTTGTAATTTGTTAATTCTTCTTTTCAATGTTCTTGCACGCATCTTCATGTAGTTTTCTCACTAATTCTGCCTTCTTTTTCTCATCTAAACTAGTTCTTTCATCACAAGGTAAAGCAACTAAATCCAAAGGGGTTAGTGGGTTAAAATCATAAATAATTTCAAAAAATGAAAAACCAGCAGTAGAATGCACAACTCTATTATATGCGAATTCAACAAATGAAATGCACTCTTCCCAATTTTTCAAATTCTTTTAGATAATAGCACGCAACAAAATTGTTTATGACTTAGACAATAGCACTACTTCCCTAAAGAACAGATTTGCAATGTTAGTGGCATCATTAGTTTTATTATAAGGTATAAAATGTAACATCTTGGAAAACCTATCAACCACTACAAAAATAGAATCTTTCCTCTTTTTCAATCTAAATTAACCCAAAACAAAATCCATAAAAATATTAGTCCAAGGTTCACTAGAAACAAGAAAAAGAGTATACAAACCTTAATTCAAAACTTTAGATTTAGCTTGTTTGCACATAATACATCTGTCACAAACACTTTGCACATCCCTTTTCATTTTAGGCCAATACAAGTATTCATCTAAAGTGTTTAAAGTTTTTGTAATGCCAAAACTCTTTTACAAGCAATTCTTTCAGAGAACAAATAGGTATGCACAATTTATTTTCCTTAAACAAAAACCCATCCATTCTATATAACTTACAGCATGCAACTTTCTCACATGCTTTAAAAATGATAGAAAAGTCAGTATCATCATCATAAAGAGTTTTAATGTGTTCAAATCCGAGCATTCTTGCATCTAAAGCATTAAGTAAAGTATACCTTCTTGAAAGTGCATTGGCCACAACATTGTCCTTACCTTGCTTGCATTTAATCATATAAGTAAAAGTCTCAATAAATTTGACCCATTTGCCATTTCGTTTGTTTAACTTAACTTGTCATTTTATGAACTTTAAACATTGATGATCAGTATGAACAACAAATTCCTTGGGCCATTGATGTGTAGATTTTAAATGCTCACAAGTGCACGACGTTAATAGTTGACGATAAGTTAACTCTGAGGTCGATCTTTCATGCACAAATCCTTATTATTTCTTGTTAATTACTAATTTAAGCAAACATAAAATTGTAAAAACTCTAATGTAATCAAATAACAATTTTAAATTATTTCAATTGAAGTGATTAAATAGTTAAATTACAAGAACTTGAAATCTATAAAATTCTGTTGAATTCAATGAAATTACATGGGATTTGGCTAGTTATCTAATTTGGTATTAAATATTAGGTGAATTAAACAACCATTATATAATTTAGATTATTAGTTTTTCCACTAAAAATAAAGAATTCTAATGATCATGGTAATTCTCAATTACAATTAATTAAATATTTGTTCAAAAGAGTTTAATTAAGGTAAGATGATGTTTTTAACACCTTAATTCTCAAATTCATTTCTATCACAAATAATAAATGGCAAATCCACGACAAATAATCAAAATTATACATATCAATGAATAAGAAATAATATCAACCTCTAATTAATCACATTTCACAAAATATTCAATACCATTTCAATAGCAAAGCCAAACTCCCAAAATATATTTACACTTTCATTCTTAAATTCAAATCTATTTTCTAATTATAAAAGTTCTAAACATATTTGAAAAATAAATAAACTTAAAGAAAGCTTTCCTTTTTGAAGGTTCACTATCAAATTTTGAAGAAGATGATAATTATGTCCAGCAAGAATATCCTCCTCTTAAATCCAGCAATCCTCCCCCTCTAATGGAAAACTCACTTTTAGAAAACCCTCTTTTTCATCAAATCCTTCCCCAGTTCGTTCTCTACCCAGCAGCACCTGCAAAGTCATTCCCTTTTACTCATTTTGCCGACAATTTATTAAAAATTCACTCCCACATGTCAAGGAAAGTCTGTCTTCCAGTTGTCTTCTTTCCTGCTGGAATTTTGACCTTTAAAGTTTCAACATTTGTTTTCTTTTTGAAATGTAGGGTTGTAAATCATTATGATCTAGTTTTCAAATTATTTTGTATCACCCAAATACAAGTATTGAGAACAAAGTTATGCTAAAAAATACAGACTATGTTAAGCAAATATGAGCCTTCCAGTATCTTGGGTTTATTTTTGGGCTTTCTACAATAATTCCTACAGGTAATAAAAAGAAGCTCAAAGTAATAAAATTCTAAGATTAAATACATGAATAAAGAATATAAACATAATAAAAAATTAAGACAAATATTGATTTATCAGCCATGGGTAATGAGGCCAATTTTCCAAAGCTCTAACCAAAGTATAGAGTTCTTTATCATAAGTAGGATAATTCAATGAGCCGCCATGAAGCTTTGCAGTAAAGTAGGTGATTGGCCTCTTTCCCTGCATAAGAACAGCCCCAATGCCCAATCTTGATGCATCACATTTAAGCTCAAAAGTATTAGCAAAGTTAGGCAAAGTAAGAATAGGTGCCTTACAAAGCTTATCTTTCAATAAAGTAAATGCATGCTCTTATTCTTTATTCCACTTAAAAGTACAATTTTTTTTAATTACCTCTATAAGGGGTGCCGCAATGGTGCTAAAATCATTTACAAATCGTCTATAAAAACTAACCAATCTATGAAAGCTTCTTACCTCACTTACCGATTTAGGAGTAGGCCAAATTTTTATAACACTTACCTTCTCTTCATCAACTTTAACAACTTGAGCCCTTATCACAAAACCTAAAAATACAATTCGATCTAAACAAAAAGAACATTTTTTAAGGTCAACATATTACTTTTCTTTGCTCAAAATATGAAGTATAACCCTTATATGTTCTATATGTTCATTCAAATTTTTGGATTACACAAGAATATCATCAAAGTATACAACAACAAATTGTCCAATTAAATCTTTTAAAACATAATTCATAAGCCTCATAAAAGTATTAGGTGCATTAGTTAAACCAAAAGGTATAACTAACTATTTATATAGGCCATATTTTATTTTGAATGCAATTTTCTACTCATCGCCCTCTCTTATGCGAATTTGATGATATCCACTTTTCAAATTAATTTTGCTAAAGATAGTAGAACCATACAATTCATCAAGTATATCATCTAGCCTAAGACTAGGATGGCGATACTTTACCATAATGTTATTAATTGTACGACAGTCAACACACATACGCCAAGAGACATCTTTCTTAGGTACCAACAAAACAAGAATAGCACATGAACTTATACTTTCTCTAATATATCCTTTGGTTAACAACTCCTCAACTTGCCTTTGGAGCTTCTTTATCACCTTGGGATTACTTCTATAGGCTGGTTTAGCTCCAAGAATGAAGTGATCTGATGCTCGATAACCCTAATGGGTGGCAATCCATTGGATATCTCCTCAGGAAAAACATCTTCATAAGCCTATTAAAGAGAAACAAATGCAGTAGGCAAAGAAGCATTAAGGTCTTAAGTAAAGTTCCTTGTACATAAGTACAAATATACTTTTGTTTGAAAAACAAGCCTCCTTAATATCACTTCTTTGTGCATAAAAGCTTACTTGTTTCTTCTTACAGTCAATTGTTTCTTTTCCCTCATTCAAATTCTATCCCACTCTATTCAAACTCACTTTTTTTTTTTTTTTTCTTTCTCATTTTTTTTGCCAATCTTTTCTTTTGAAAACTCACTCTCTTTTGTTACACCTTCACTCACTTTTTTCTTCTCACTTTTGTTTTCTCTCTAACTTTGCATTCTTTTAAACTCACCCTCATAAACTTCTTTAGGTGAAAGTGGTACAAGAGTAATTTTCTTTGTATTCTTCTCAAAAGTGTAACGATTTGTGAAACCATTATGCAACACCCTTCTATCATATTGCCAAAAGTGTCCCAACAATAGATGACTAGTATGTTTGGGTACTACATCAAATAACAACTCATCTCTATACTTGCCCATTTTAAAGGCAATAAGAACTTGCTTTGTCACCCTAACTTCCCCACAATTATTAAGCCACTTCAACTTGTAAGAATGTGGATGTTTTAAAGTGGGTCATCCCAACTTTTCTACGAGAGTAGTACTAGCAACATTAGTCACATTACCATCATCAGTTGTCACATCACAAACCCTATCTTTTATAAGACACCTCGTATGGAAGAGATTCTCTCTTTGATCACATTCTTCCTGTTGGACTTGCATATTCAAAACTCTTCTTGCTATAAGAGCCTTAACACTTTCAGTTATAATAAATTGCTCATCCCCTTCTTCAACACTTGCATCTTCAAGAGGTGACATCGTCTCTTATTCATTCTCCTCTTTATTAGCCGAATAGTACTCTCTATCAAGCATGAATATGGTTCTTTGATTTGGGCAATCTTACTTGTAATGTCCTACACCTTGACGCTTAAAACATTTAATATTTCTTATGTTAGCAGTAGAATCAAGCATAACCTTGTTTTTGCTTGGGTTGGATGTTTTTGGAGACTCTTTAGATTCGATTTTAGGCTTGGATGACGAAGTCTTGTCATCTTTCCTCTAATTTGATTTGAATGAAGAAGTATAGGAGGAAAACCGAGTTGTACCACCTCTCTTTTTCAGTTGCTTCTCAACCTTCAAAGCAAGGTAAAATAAGTCTTCTAGCTCCATATAAAACTGCAATTCAACCACATTAGAAATTTCCTTGTTCAAACCATTGAGAAATCTTGCCATTGTAACTTCATTATCTTCCTCTATATTTGCTCTTATCATAGCTACCTCTCTATATTTGCAGATTTTGAAGTCGATTGTACAATTCTCTATAGTAGTAGCTTGGTACAAATCTCTCTATGATAGATTTCAGATCTCTCCACTCTCCAATGGGTCTTTCCTATTTCTCCTTCGCTTTTGCTTAGTATGATCCCACCAAGTAATAGCATAAACTTCAAAAACAGCCATGGTTAACTTCAACTTCTTGGATTCAATGTAGTTATTGCAATTAAACATTTTTCAATCTTCGTTTACCAATCCAAGTATGCCTTGGGATCCATTCTTACATAAATGATGGAATTTTCAGTTTGATCTCACTATTGTTATTATTGTTGTTGTTTCTTGCCCTTGGTCTCACCTCCTCTTCCTCTCCATTGTCATCAAGCGATTTACTATCATTAAAGCCATCATCTAATTGAGCTCTTCCTGAAACTCGCCTAACTTGCATGGTTGGATTAGGAGCATTAAGTGGCTACCCTCTTGTGGGTAAAACCTCCAGCCTCTCCATTCTATCAACCAACTCTCCATGTTTTCTATTCATGGCTTGCAACAACTTGGTCAAGACTTCGAATCAATCTATCTTACCTTGTGGATTTCTTACTTGTCCACTCATCATGTATTAAGCTGCAAAACAAGGTTAGTAAAGCAAAAGAATAATTTTCTCACGTGTTTCACTTAAGTTTGCTTGTGTTTTGCACTTAATTTATGGTTTTTCTCTAGATAAGTTCACATTAAACCTTTTTCCACTCTAATTCTCTTATTAAGATTAGTTTCAAAAATCAAAATTTATACAAACTTACTAAATATAATAAAAGGTAAAATAAAACCAAGGTAAATTAAAATTAAAGAGGACCTAAATACTTAGAACAGAAAGAAAAATGAAATTAGGAGAAACTCTTACGTAGAAATTGGAAATTCAGAAGCAAAAAATAATTACCCCAAACCAATTTAGGTAAGCAACAAATTAGAAAAGTACAAGGACTAGGAAATAGATTTTAAAAATAATAAAGGAAATATTAAGAACAGAAAAAAAAAATCAGTACAGGAATAGGAAAGTCAACTAAAAATTATGAAAAGATTAGGAAGTAAATCTTAGCTTGTTTTGACGGACCACATGTCTCGTTACATAACATCCTGTGATGATCATTGGGGTGAATTTTATTTCAAAAACGGAGAAGTTGAAAATATACGATTTTGGGAGCCAGAATTGTCAAATGCGAAACAGACTCAAAAAATGATTCCAATTCGATACGCGACACACATCTTGTTATTCAGCATCATGTGAGAATAGTTAAGGTGTATTTTATTTTAAAAAACAAAGAAATTGAAAATGTACGATTTTTGAGGCCAGAATCGTCAAACGCGAAACAGACTCGAAAAATAATTTCTATTCAAAATGGGTTGCACATCTTGTTATTCAGCATCACTCGAAGATCACTGTAGTGCATTCTATTTCGAAAAAAAATGAAGTTGAAAATGTACAATTTTCAGGGCCGAAATTGTCAAACGCAAAATGGACTCAAAAAATGATTGCAATTGGAGAAGGGTCATATGTCTTTTTATTTTGAAAAAAGGAGAATTTAAATATGTACGATTTTCGTGGTCGGAATTGTCAAACGCGAAATGGACTTTGAAAACAATTTCAATTCGATACAAAATCTACGTCTTGTTACTCAGCATCGCATGAGAATCACTGTGGTGCATTTTATTTCGAAAAAAGGAGAAGTTAAAATGTACGATTTTGGGGGCCAAAATCATCCAACGCAAAACAGACCCAAAAAACCATTTCAATTGAAGACGGGTCGCATGTCTTGTTACTCAGTGTTGTGTGAGGATCACTACGATACATTCTATTTCGAAAAAAAGAGAATTTAAATATGTATGATTTTTGTAGCCAAAATTGTCAAATGCAAAATGAACTTGGAAAACAATTTGAATTCGAGACGGGCTGCATGACTCGTTACTTAGTATCGCGTGAGGATCATTACGGTGCATTTTATTTGGCAAAAGGAGAAATTGAAAATGTACGATTTTTAAGGCTGAAATTGTAAAAAGCAAAATGGAGTCGAAAAAAATTTTCAATTCACGATGGGCCACACATCTTGTTACATAGCATCCCATGATGATCATTTGAGTGCATTTTATTTCAAAAACAAAGAATTTGAAAATGTACGATTATGGGAGCCAGAATTGCCAAACATGAAATGGACTAAAAAAACGAAGAATTACATAGCACCTCTTATTGCTCAGCATCGTGTGAGGATTATTACGGTGCATTTTATATCGAAAAATGAAGAAATTAAAAATGTATGGTTTTTGGGGCCAGAATTGTTAAACGCGATACGGATTCGAAAAACAATTTCAATTTCTGACGGGCCATACGCTTTGTTACCCAACATTGTGTGAGGATTATTATAGTATATTTTATTTTGAAAAAACGAGAAGTTGAAAATATACTATTTTCGAGACCGGATTGTCAAACGTGAAACGGATTCGAAAAACAATTTCAGTTGGAGACTGGCCATATGTCTTATTACTAAGCATTGCGCGAGGATTATTGCGGTGCATTTTATTTTGAAAAAAGGAGAGGTTGAAAATATACGATTTTTAAAGCCGAAATTGTCAAATGCGAAGCGGATTCAAAAATCGATTTCAATTCGAGACAGGCCACAGGTTTTGCTACTCAGTACTATGTGAGGATAATTCTGGTACATTTTACTTTGAAAATGGAGAAGGCGAAAATGTAGAATTTTGGGGGACAAAATTGTCAAATGGGAAACGGACTCGGAAAATGATTTCAATTCACGACAATGCACATGTTTTGTTACTCAGCATCATGCGAGGATTATGGGGGTGCATTTTATTTCAAAAACGGAGAAGTTGAAAATATATGATTTTTAGGGCCGAAATTATCAAACGTGAAATGGACTCGAAAAATGAATTCAATTCGAGATGGGCCGCATGTCTTGTTACTCAGCATTTCATGAGGGTCACTACACTGCATTTTACTTCGAAAAAAAGAGAAGTTGAAAATGTAAGATTTTTGAGGCTGGAATTGTCAAACGCAAAACTGACTCGAAAAACAATTTTCATTTGAGACAGACCACACGTATTATTACTCAGCATCATGTGAGAAATTTATGGTACATTCTATTTAGAAAAAGGGAGAAGTTGACAATGTACAATTTTCGGGGTTAGAATTGTCAAATGCGAAATGGACTCGGAAAACGATTTTAGCTCAAGACAAGCTATACATCTTGTTACTCAGCATCGCCTAAGGATCATTGGGATATATTTTATTACGAAAACGGAGAAGTTGAAAATGTACGATTTTTGGGGCCGGAATTATAAAACGCATGACTGACTCAAAAAATAATTTCAATTTGAGTCGGTACACACGTGTTGTTATTCAGCATCACGTGAGAATCATTATGGTTCATTTTATTTCAAGAAAAGGAGACGTTGAAAATGTACGATTTTGGGGAACGAAATCCTCAAACGGGAAACGGACTCAAAAAAGGATTTCAATTCGACACAGTGTGCATGTCTTTTTAATCAGCATCGTGTGAGCATCATTACGGTGCGTTTTATTTCGATGAAAGGAGCAGTTGAAAATATACCATTTTGGGAGCCTGAATCGTCAAACGCGAAATGGACTCGAAAAACGATTTCAATTCGATATGGGCAGCATGTCTTGTTACTTAATATCGCATAAGGATTACTGTGGTGCATTTTATTTAGCAAAAGGTGAAATTGAAAATATTTGATTTACGGGGCCGGAATTGTCAAACGTGAAACGGAGTCGAAAACAAATTTCAATTCGAGATGAGCCATACATGTTATTACTTAGCATCGTGTGAGGATCACTGTGCTGCATTTTATTTGGCAAAAGAATAAATTAAAAATGTACGATTTAGGAGGCCAAAATTGTCAAACGCAAAATGAGACGAAAAAAATTTTCAATTTGAGATGGGTGATGTGTAAATTTTAAATGCTTGCAAGTGCACAAATCATTAATAGCTAATGATATGTTCACTCTGAGGTCGATCTCTCGTGGAATTGTAATGTTTTAAATCCTTATTGTTTCCTGTTAATTACTAATTTAAGCAAACATAAAATCATAAATATTCTGATGCAATTAAATGATAATTTCAGATTATGCTAATTGAAGTGATTAAATAGCTAAATAACAAGAACTTGAAATCTATAAAATTATGTTGAATTCAATGAAATTAGATGAAATTTGGCTAGTTATCTAATATGATATTGAAATATTGGTGAATTAAACAACCATTATGTAATTTAAATTATTGGTTTTTTCATTAAAGTTAGAGAATTCCAATGATCATGGTAATTCTTACTTACAATTAATTAAATATATTCTTGATATGAGACTTCTACTTAATTAATTGTATTGTTAAAAGAAAATTATTTAACCATTTAAATCAAACCAACTCAATGGATTTAATTTAAATACTTGTTCAAAAGAGCTTAATTACGGTAAGATGATATGTGTAACACCTGATGCAAATACGGATGCACACAAGAGCGATGATCCAATTCAGCTACCTAATGGTCCCGTTACAAGAGCAAGAATGAAGAAATTCAAAGATGCATTGAATGGGATGATTCAAGGTTTGTGGGATGATCTTACAACAATTCAAGAGTGTAAGAAAGAGTCAAATATCAAGCTTGGACTTCAAGACAATAATCAGCGCTCGGTAACATTGACACAAGTACAAGAAGGCAAAACCTGAAGATTAAAGCTTCTACGGAATTCAACTTCTCAAATTTGTATAAGACCATATTCGAACGATGTCTCAAGGCTAAGCAAGCATGTTCAAGTTCTTTTAATTGCAGTTCGAATCAGATCGTCATCATGATGCAAGTTTCGGATTCCATGTGCCAGTTTGGGCTAAGTTGCTGTTTAAGCCCATCATCTATTTTAGTCTTATTTATAAACATATATTTATAATTTGTTATGTGTTTGGGCTGTTAATGGTAATTATTAAGCCCAAATTCAGTTTATTTTATTTAAAGTTAGAATAAGTTTAATTTTGTGGCCAAACACTCCAATTAGGGTTACTTATCTCCTGTACCCTTATATATTCAGCCACATGCTCCCATGGAGGCAGCAATTACTTTTTCGAATGAAATTAAATTGAGAGTATTTTCTCTTATTTTGATTCTTGCTTGAATCAAGATTCTTACAATCAAAACTAATTACTTTGAAGGTATTTATTCTAAGGTTCTATTTCACAAGTTGAAATTGGGTTGCAGACTTGGGTGAATTTGATTTAGCTTTCCAAGAGGTTGCTTCTATGCGTAAAGATATTGGGTCTCAAGTTTAATATACTCGGGGTTCGTATCAGCTATAAATCTCTTGCGCATGATAGATTTCAGATCTCTCCACTCTTGAATGGGCCTTTCCCTATTTCTCTTTCGCTTTTGCTTAGTATCATCCCACCAAGTAATAGCATAAGCTTCAACTTCTTGGATTCAGTGTAGTCATTGCAATCAAACACTAATTCAATCTTCGTTTCCCAATCTAAGTATGCCTGAGGATCCATTCTTCCATAAAATGGTGGAATTTTCAGTTTGACCCCACTGTTGCTATTGTTATTGTACCCTTATGTTGATGACAATGGAGAGGAAGAAGAGGTGAGACCGAGGGTAAGAAACAATAACAATAGCAACAGTGGAGTCAAACTGAAAATTCCACCATTTTATGGAAGAATGGATCCTGAGGCATACTTAGATTGGGAAACGAAGATTGAATTAGTGTTTGATTGTAATGACTACACTGAATCCAAGAAGTTGAGATAAAAACACTAATTCAATCTTCGTTTCCCAATCTAAGTATGCCTCAGGATCCATTCTTCCATAAAACACCTTAATTCTCAAATTAATTTCAATCACAAATCATATATTGCAAATCCACAACAAATAATCAAAATTATACAGATCAATGAATAAGAAATAATCTCAACCTCTAATTCATCATATTTCACACAATACTCAATACCATTTCAATAGCAAAGCCAAACTCCCAAAATATGTTTACACTTTCATTCTTAAATTCAAATTTATGAATCTAATTACAAAAGTTCAAACATATTTGAAAATAAACAAACTTAAAAAAAACTTCCCTTTTTGAAGGTTCACCACCAAGTTTTGAACAAAATGATAATTCTGCCCAGCAAAAATGTCCTCCTCTTCAATCCAGCAATCCTGTCCCTCCAATGGAAAACTCCCTCTTTAGAAAACCCTCGTTTTTATCAAATCTTTCCCCAATTCATTCTCTACCTAGCAACATCTCCAAAGTCCTCCCTTTTACTCATTTTGTAAATAACCTATTCAAAATTTACTCTCACATGTCAAGGAAAGTCTATCTTCCAGTTGTTTTCTTTCCAAGTAGAATTTTGACCATTAAACTTCAATATTTGCTTTCTTTTTGAAATGTAAGGTTGTAATCATTATGTTTAGTTTTTAAATTATTTTGTATCATCCAATTACGAGCATTGAGGACAAAGTTATACTAAAAAATAAGGACTATATTCAGCAAATACAGGCCTTCCAACATCTTGGGTTTATTTTGGGTTTTTTACAATAATTCCTACAAGTAATAAAAAGAAGTTCAAAGTAATAAAATTTTAAGATAAAATACATGAATAAAGAATATAAACATAATAAAATACTAGAACAAATATTGATTTATCAAATTCCCCCAAACCTAGACTTTGCTAGTTCTCGAGCAAAACTAAAATAAAAATAAAAATAAAAATAAAAGACTCAACATACATGTGAAAATTCCTTTCTAGAAATGATTCCTCAAAATGTTAATGGCTTCAAAAGAATGCAACAAGATATAGGGTCAATCAATGACTTATCCAATTGCTAACAATTTTTCAGAAGTTACCCTCATATGTAGTGTGTGATAGCCTTAGATCAATTATCATCTCTCTTGTCATCCTTCACATTATCAGAATATAGCATTCATTGAAATTTCAACCCAAAACTTTGCAAAGGTGGTCACTTTGAAAGAAATGCATTCGAAATTT